>QXTE01000132.1:4564458-4660133 GCA_003942145.1 Platysternon megacephalum
CTCATTACTGACTCGCTCAGACCTCAGCCAAACCAATATTCCCATTGTTATTGCTGCTTCCTGTGTGCTCCACAATCTCTGTGAGTAAGGGGGAGATGTTTATGGCGGGGTGGGAGGTTGAGGCAAATTGCCTGGCCGCTGATTACATGCAGCCAGACACCAGGGTGATTAGAAGAGCACACCAGGAAGCGCTGCGCATCAGAGAACCTTTGAAAACCAGTTTCATGACTGGCCAGGCTACGGTGTGAAAGTTCTGTTTGTTTCTCCTTGATGAAAACCCACCCCCCTTGATTGACTCATTCCCTGTAAGCAACCCACCCTCCCCCCTTCGATCACAGCTTGCTTTCAAAGGAAATAGTCATTATTTAAAAATCATGTATTCTTTATTAATTGATTATAAACATAGGGAGAGAACTGACAAAGTAGCCCGGGTGGGGTTTGGGAGGAGGATAGGAGGGAAGGAAAAGGCCACTTCAAAAGTTCAAAATAATGACAGCCTTTTGGCTTGGGCTGTCCACTGGGGTGGAGGGGGAGGGTGCACGGAGCCTCCCCCTCCCCCCCCCGCGTTCTTGGGCGTCTGGGTGAGGAGGCTACGGAACATGGTGAGGGGGGAGGGCGGTTATACAGGGGCTGCAGCGGCACTCTGTGATCCTGCTGCCGTTTCTGAAGCTCCACCAGATGCCGGAACATGTCCGTTTGCTCACACAGCAGCCACAACATTGCATCCCGCCACCTCTCATCTCGAGCATCCCTCCTGGCCTCACGGTCACTGGCATCTTTCCTGTACTTTGATACCATGTCCTTCCACTCATTCAGATGAGCTCTTTCATCGCGGGTCGATTGCATGATTTCAGAGAACATTTCGTCTCACGTGCGTTTTTTTTCGCCGCCTTATCTGAGAGAGCCTTCGGGACGGAGGAGGGAGCCTTGAAAAATTTGCAGCTGCGGGAGGGAGGGAAAAAAGAGAAGTATTTAAAAAGATACATTTTACAGAACAATGCTTATACTCTTTCACGGTGAACAACACTATTCACATTACATAGCACATGTGATTTCAGTACAAGGTCGCATTTTGGATCTTATATTGAGTGCCTGCAGCTTTGGTGTTAGATGACAGACGCAGGGCCGGGCAACAGAATTCGTCTTGCATGCAGCCATGGTAAGCCATTGTCTTTCGGCTTCTGCAACCTTCATTAAAGCAGCGCCCTCCTTTCCCATACCAAGCAAAGCCCGTTGAGTGCTGTGGTTTTCCTGTTAACGTGCAGCAGCAGAAACCAAACTAACCCCCCCCGCCGCACCACCACCACCCACACCCATCCAATTCTCTGTGATGATCACTTTGCCCCTCCCCCCACCGCGTGGCTGGTATCAGGGAAGATCCCTGCAGACCAAATGCAAAAAGCTCAGCACCAATTCCCCCCCCCCTCTCCCCCCCGCTTGGCTAACTGCAGGGAAGAATTTCTTTTCAGCCACAGGCAAACAGCCCAGTAGGAACGGCCACCTCTGTCCCCTTAATTAAATTCCTGTATTTCAACCAGGGTACCATGAACAATATCACTCTCCTGAGGATAACACAGCGAGATAAAGAACGGATGTTGCTTGAATGCCAGCAAACACCGGGACCATACGCTGCCAGGCTTTGTCATGCAATGATACCAGATTACTTGCTACTAGCATGGCGTGGTCAAGTGTCCTACCATGGAGGACAGAATAAGGCTGCACTGCCCAGAAACCTTCTGCAAAGGCTTTTGGAGTACCTCCAGGAGAGCTTCATGGAGATGTCCCTGGAGGATTTCCGCTACATCCCCAGACACATTAACAGACTTTTCCAGTAGCTGTACTGGCCGCGAATGCATCCCAAGTCCTCAGGGCAAATTAATCATTAAAAACCACTTGCTTTTAAAGCATGTTTTATATTTACACAGGTACACTCACCAGAGGTCCCTTCCATGGCTTCATGGTCTGGGATTCCGCCTTGGGAGGGTTGGGAGGGTACTTCAGTCAGGCTGAGAAAAAGATCCTGCCCGTTGGGGAGAACGGAGTGCTGTGTGCTCTCCGCAAGCTCGTCGTCGTCCTCCTCCTCCTCATCTTCCCTGTCCACAGAATCCTCAGGCATGGCTGAGAGTACCCCCTCCTCAGAATCCACGGTCAGGGGTGGGGTAGTGGTGGCGGCCCCCCTAGAATTGCATGCAGCTCAGTGTAGAAGCGGCATGTCTGCGGCTCTGCCCCGGACCTTCCGTTTGCTTCTTTGGTTTTCTGGTACACTTGTCTGAGCTCCTTAACTTTCACGTGGCACTGATATGAGTCCCTATTGTGGCCTCTCTCCATCATGCCCTTGGAGATTTTTTCAAATGTTTTGGCATTTCGTCTTTTGGAATGTAGTTCTGCTAGCATGGAATCCTCTCCCCATATAGCGATCAGATCCAGTGCCTCCCATACGGTCCATGCTGGTGCTCTTTTTCGATTCTCGGACTGCATGGTTACCTGTGCTGATGAGCTCTGTGTGGTCACCTGTGCTCTCCACGCTGGGCCAACAGGTGATGAAATTCAAAAGTTCGCAGGGCTTTTCCTGTCTACCTGGCCAGTACATCGGAGTTCAGATTGCTGTCCAGAGCGGACACAATGGTGCACTGTGGGATAGCTCCTGGAGGCCAATACCGTCTAATTGCGTCCACACTAACCCTAATTCGAACCAGCAATGTCGATTTCAGCGCTACTCCCCTCGTCGGAGAGGAGTACAGAAATCTATTTTAAGAGCCCTTTATGTTGAAGTAAATGGCTTCGTTGTGTGGACGGGTGCAGGGTTAATTCGATTTAACGCTGCTAAATTCGACCTAAACTCATAGTGTAGACCAGGTCTTGGACTCAGGTGTCTCTCATTAACCTGAGGTAACCTCTTTTCAGTTCACAGAGAAAAGGGCCTTCACCATTCTNTCCGCCTTGGGAGGGTTGGGAGGGTACTTCAGTCAGGCTGAGAAAAAGATCCTGCCCGTTGGGGAGAACGGAGTGCTGTGTGCTCTCCGCAAGCTCGTCGTCGTCCTCCTCCTCCTCATCTTCCCTGTCCACAGAATCCTCAGGCATGGCTGAGAGTACCCCCTCCTCAGAATCCACGGTCAGGGGTGGGGTAGTGGTGGCGGCCCCCCTAGAATTGCATGCAGCTCAGTGTAGAAGCGGCATGTCTGCGGCTCTGCCCCGGACCTTCCGTTTGCTTCTTTGGTTTTCTGGTACACTTGTCTGAGCTCCTTAACTTTCACGTGGCACTGATATGAGTCCCTATTGTGGCCTCTCTCCATCATGCCCTTGGAGATTTTTTCAAATGTTTTGGCATTTCGTCTTTTGGAATGTAGTTCTGCTAGCATGGAATCCTCTCCCCATATAGCGATCAGATCCAGTGCCTCCCATACGGTCCATGCTGGTGCTCTTTTTCGATTCTCGGACTGCATGGTTACCTGTGCTGATGAGCTCTGTGTGGTCACCTGTGCTCTCCACGCTGGGCCAACAGGTGATGAAATTCAAAAGTTCGCAGGGCTTTTCCTGTCTACCTGGCCAGTACATCGGAGTTCAGATTGCTGTCCAGAGCGGACACAATGGTGCACTGTGGGATAGCTCCTGGAGGCCAATACCGTCTAATTGCGTCCACACTAACCCTAATTCGAACCAGCAATGTCGATTTCAGCGCTACTCCCCTCGTCGGAGAGGAGTACAGAAATCTATTTTAAGAGCCCTTTATGTTGAAGTAAATGGCTTCGTTGTGTGGACGGGTGCAGGGTTAATTCGATTTAACGCTGCTAAATTCGACCTAAACTCATAGTGTAGACCAGGTCTTGGACTCAGGTGTCTCTCATTAACCTGAGGTAACCTCTTTTCAGTTCACAGAGAAAAGGGCCTTCACCATTCTAGGGCTGATATACCTGCCTTCCTCCACTCACTTACAGCTGTCAGGTCTGACTTTGTCACAAGACTCACTTGGAAAAACTACTCCATCTGGGTCATAGTAAAACCTAGACAATATTCTGTAGTTTCTCATTCTACTTCAAAATAATATTTGGGATACTAGTATCCCTTTCAGTTAGTTTAAAAAAAAAATCGGATTCGGGTTGCAGTCAGTACTCCAAGATAACATTCGGTAAAGGATAGCTGCTATGGGACTTATTTTCCCAATGATGTCATGAGAACTTATGGGGCCAGATTTTCAAAATTAGTAGTGCACAATAGCACACATACATTTCAATGCAATTAGCTTATGCTTACAAATAACCAATGTTCATATTAAAATTAGGTATAGGTACTCAACTGTTGGGGGTAGGAGATGCCCTCAAAGGCCCAATTTGTTTGCACAAATTAGATGCATGTAAATGTTTGCACATGCCTAGCTTTATAATGTAGGTGTAAGAATGTCATTAGGGTTCATTTGGATAACTTGTCTATGCAATAACAGTAGGCAACTTCCCTATATATACAGCATATGGGAGCCTCCTCGTGCTATCAATTAAAGAGGAAAAATGAGGTTTGTGCTGTATCGGTTTTTTCTTGTGTATGAATTTCTCAGTCGCCCATGACAATATACAACATAGTTGATGTATAACGTTTATTATATGAGAGGCAAGAAGGAAATGTCTTATTGCATAGAAAATGTGAAATGTCTTGAAGAAACCATGAGTACAAACTGTAACTTTAACTATAATACTGATACTGAACAATATAGAAAGAAGCCTTTCAAAAACACGCAATCACACAAAATCATTTATTTACTGGGAATCATACCATACCGACTACAACCTCTGAGGGGAAAGTTACTCCCCTCCCTGCATGGAGTATTTTTTAACAGGACTGACCATAAATAATTCAGTTTTCCATAAAAAAAAAATTGAGGTTGCAAAATTTTCATTCTGTATCAGAATGAGAAGGAGACTTTTCAAAGGGGGAGACTCTGACTATGGAGGAGTGGGAGGTGTAATAGAGACCATGCTCTCTCCCAGTGGTTATGGCACTGGCTTGGGTTGTGGAGACTCAGATTCCAGTCCCTACTCTACCTGATTTGGAGCAGGGACTTAAACCCAGATCTCCCACATCATGAGGCAGTGCCCTAACCACCAGGAGCTAATCAGAGTCTTTCTCTGTCTCTGATGATCTGCAAAACTTTCTCAGCAAAACATTTGTTGAAATCAATACGTTTCCATTAAACATTTTAGGTTTTGATAAAACAGCACTTTTCAAAGGAAAAAGGTTTCACTGAAAAAGTTCTGACTAGCTCTATCTTTTATACATATCCGGCCAAACACTGTCTTACAGATTCTGTACTAAGTCAGAAGGCACAGCCTATGGTAAGGGTGAGAAACAGTGGCTTTAAACCACATTTATGTTGCCTGGATTCTGAGCCAGTTGGAGCTAGTGTGATACCCCTCCCAACCACCAGTGTAAATTAGAGTAGCCTCGGGGCTGCTCTAATCTACACCAACAACCCAGAATTTAAACTGTGCTCATGAATATTAAGACTGCTTATCCCACTGCTGACAGACCACTTATAGTGAGTCTGCAAGGAGCCAGTGTAGAATTATGTATAGTGCGCCTACACTGAGGGACTCCACCTAGTTAGTGCCTTTACAGCCCCTATGTGCTACTGGACTGTGGAGCCAGGACAGGCTCCTGAATCTGTCGTCCTGCATGTAAACTTTAAATATGAAATGAACATGGTAAATATATAACATCCACTACAATGATAGACCAGTCTGCAAAAGTACTAAATTGGAGGTGTTAAATGGCTATAAAGGGGTGCCAATAAAGTTGCTATATGTTGCTGCAAGAATCATAATTGTTGCATAATGAGACAGTCAAATGTCCTAGGAAAGCTACTTTGAAGATCTGCCCCAACCAAAATTCCAATAGAGTTATTTTTCCAATAAAAAAGAGCTACCATTAATTATTATTTTTACCTGTGTAATCTGTTGGATCAAGTACCAAAAGGTAGAAAAATTGGATCAAGTGTAACCCCATTATTTAGCACAATATACCTGCAGCCATACCACTTTGTGCTGAGATCTCATCAGATCGCACAAACTAAGTGGAGTCCAGCTGAATACATGCTTAAATGCAAGAAAGAAAAACATATAAGTCCTGAAGAAAGTGACATTGCTGGCTCAGTTGGTTGTGCGGTTTCCTCTGAGTCAGTATTAACCTAATGCCCCACCATGGTGTCAAATGCCAGTGTGATGTTGTCTTTCAGATTAAATGTAAAACTATGGGCTTGTCTATACAATACCTTAGTCCATACCAGCTGGGGAGTAAATTCGAATGCATGCCAGCATGTTGCAGAAACTGGTACCTGCTGTTGTGCACTAAAAGTTCATTAGTACTCATTAATATAGTACTGTTTGAAACGAGGTAAATTGGAGTGTGTTCACAGAAGAGCCACAAAAATGATTAAAGGATTAGAAAACATGCTTTAGTGACAGACTCAAGGAGTTCAATCTATTTAGTTTAGCAAAGGGTACGTCTACACTACGGGATTACTCCGAAGTTACTGAATTCGATTTTTTTGAAACCGATTGTATAAATTCGATTGCACGCGGCCACAGTAAGCAGATTAATTCGGCGGTGCGCGTCCATGTACCGAGACTAGCGTCGAATTCCAGAGCGTTGCACTGTGGGTAGCTATCCCATAGTTCCCGCAGTCCTCCCCCCCCCCCGCCCATTGGAATTATGGGTCGAGATCCCAATGCCTGATGGGACAAAAAATATTGTCGCGGGCGGTTCTGGGAACATCCTCCCCCTCCCTCCGTGAAAACAACGGCAGACAACCGTTTCGCGCCTTTTTTCCTTGGTGAACTGGGCAGACGCCATAGCTCGGCAAGCATGGAGCCTGCTCAGCTCAGGACAGCAGTCATGAATATTGTTAACACCTCGCACATGATCGTGCAGTTTATGCTGAACCAGGACCAGAAAAGCCAGGCGAGGAGGAGGCGGCTACGGCAGCGTGGCGACGAGAGTGATGAGGACATGGACATGGACACAGAATTGTCTCGCGCCACGGGCCCCGGCGCTTTGGAGATCATGTTAATGGGGCAGCTTCTCGTTGTGGAACACCGATTCTGGGCCCGGGAAACAAGCACAGACTGGTGGTACCGCATAGTGCTGCAGGTGTGGGACGATTCCCAGTGGCTGCGAAACTTTCGCATGCATAAGGGCACTTTCATGGAACTTTGACTTGTTTTCCCCTGCCCTGAGGCGCCAGAATACCAAGATGAGAGCAGCTCTCACAGTTGAGAAGCGAGTGGTGATAGCCCTGTGGAAGCTTGCAACACCAGACAGCTACCGGTCAGTCGGTAATCAGTTCGGAGTGGGAAAATCTACTGTGGGGGCTGCTGTGATGCAAGTAGCCAAAGCAATTGCTGAGCTGCTGTTACCAAAGGTTGTGACTCTGGGAAATGTGCAGCTCATAGTGGATGGCTTTGCTGCTATGGGATTCCCTAACTGTGGTGGGGCGATAGATGGAACCCATATCCCGATCTTGGCACCGGAGCACCAGGGCAGCCAGTACATAAACCGCAAGGGGTACTTTTCAATGGTGCTGCAAGCAATGGTGGATCACAAGGGACGTTTCACCAACATCAACGTGGGATGGCCGGGAAGGGTTCATGACGCCCGCGTCTTCAGGAACACTAGTTTGTTTAAACGGCTGCACCAAGGGATTTACTTCCCAGACCGGAAAATAACCATTGGGGATGTTGAGATGCCGATCGTTATCCTTGGGGACCCAGCCTACCCCTTAATGCCATGGCTCATGAAGCCATACACCGGCAGCCTGGACAGTAGTCAGGAGCTGTTCAACTACAGGCTGAGCAAGTGCAGAATGGTGGTAGAATGTGCCTTTGGACGTTTAAAAGGTCGCTGGTGCTCGTTACTGACTCACTCAGACCTCAGCCAAACCAACATTCCCATTGCTATTGCTGCTTGCTGTGTGCTCCACAATCTCTGTGAGTACGGGGGAGACCTTTTTGGCGGGGTGGGAGGCTGAGGCAAACTGCCTGGCCGCTGATTACACGCAGCCAGACACCAGGGCGATTAGAAGAGCACACCGGGAAGCGGTGCGCATCAGAGACGCTTTGAAAACAAGTTTCATGGCTGGCCAGGCTCCTGTGTGAAAGTTCTGTTTGTTTGTCCCTGTTGAAAACCCGCCCCCTTCATTGACTCATTCCCTGTAAGCAACCCACCCTACCCCCTTCGATCCCAGTTTGCTTTGAAAAAAATAGTCAGTATCGTTTACAAATCAAGAACTTTTTATTAACGGGTGGTAACAAACACAGGGAGAGAAATAACCAGGTAGTCCGGGTGGGGTTTGGGAGGAGGATAGGAGTGAAGGAACAGGTCAGTAAAAACATTCAAAATAATGACAGCCTTTTGCTTGGGCTCTCGACTGGGGTGGAGTGGCAGGGTGCACGGAGCCTCCCCCCCGCTTTCTTACACATCGGGGTGAGGAGGCTACGGGACTTGGGGAGGGGGAAGGGCGGTTATAGAGGGGCTGCAGCGGCACTCGGTGATCCTGCAGCCGCTGTTCCTGAAGCTCCACCAGACGCCGGAGCATGTCTGTCTGCTCACGCAGCAGCCCCAGCGTTGCATCCCGCCACTTCTCATCTCTAGCGTCCCTTCTCTCCTCACGTTGGTCCCTCATGTCCTCACGTTGGTCCCTCTTGTCCTCACGGTCACTGGCATCTTTCCGGAACTTTGAGACAGTGTCCTTCCAGTCATTGAAATTGGCTCTCTCATCGCGGGTAGATTGCATTTTCTCCGAGAACATGTCGTCTCGCGTGCGTCTCTTTCGCCGCCTTATCTGTGAGAGCCTTCGGGAGGGAGGAGGGAGAATTGAGAAACTTGCAGCTGCAGGAGGAGGGAAAAAAAGGGAGAGAAGTATGTAAAAAGATACATTTTATAGAACAATGCTTATACTCTTTCACGGTGAACAACACTATTCACATTACATAGCACATGTGATTCCACTACAAGGTCGCATTTTGCATCTTATATTGAGTGCCTGCGGCTTTGGTGTTAGAGATCACAGACGCAGGGCCGGGCAACAGAATTCGGCTTGTATGCAGCCATGGTAAACCATTGTCTTGCGGCTTCTGCATTAAATCAGCGCCCTCCTTTCCCATAGCAAGCAAAGCCCTTTACGTGCTGCGGTTTTCCTGTTACCGTGCAGCAGCGGAAAACAAAATACCCCCTCCTCCCCACCCNGATTTCTTTTCAGCTACAGGCAAACAGCCCAGTAGGAACGGGGCCACCTCTGTCCCCCTAATTACATTCCCATATCTCAAACAGGTTACCCTGAACGATATCACTCTCCTGAGGATAACACAGCAAGATAAAGAGCGGATGTTGCTTGAATGCCAGCAAACACCGGGACCATACGCTGCCAAGCTTTGTCAAGCAATGATACCGGATTACTTGCTGCTAGCATGGCGCGGTCAAGTGTCCTACCATGGAGGACGGAATAAGGCTGCCCTGCCCAGAAACCTTCTGGAAAAGCTTTTGGAGTACCTCCAGGAGAGTTTCATGGAGATGTCCCTGGAGGATTTCAACTCCATCCCCAGACACGTTAACAGACTTTTCCAGTAGCTGTACTGGCCGCGAATGCATCCCAAGTCCCCAGGGCAAATTAATCATTAAAAAAATACTTGTTTTAAACCATGTTTGATATATTTGAAAAGGTACACTCACCAGAGGTCCCTTCCAGGGGGTCTGCGATGCCGCCTTGGGAGGGTTCGGAGGGCACTTCGGTCAGGGTCAGAAACAGGTCCTGGCTGTCGGGGAGAATGGAGTGCTGTGTGCTCTCCACAAGCTCATCCTCGTCCTCCTCTTCCCCGTCCGCAGATTCGTCATGCAAGGATGAGATTAACCCCTCCTCGGAGTCCACGGTCAGGGGTGGGGTAGTGGTGGCAGCCCCCCCGAGAATTGCATGCAGCTCCTCGTAGAAGCGGCATGTCTGCGGCTCTGCCCCGGACCGTCCGTTTGCCTCCTTGGTTTTCTGATAGGCCTGTCGGAGCTCCTTCACCTTAATACGGCACTGATATGAGTCCCGATTGTGGCCTGTCTCCATCATGCCCTTGGAGATCTTGTCGAAAGTTTTTGCATTCCGTCTCTTGGAACATAGTTCTGCGAGCACTGAATCCTCTCCCCATATAGCGATCAGATCCAGTATCTCGCGTGTGGTCCATGCTGGTGCTCTTTTGCGGTTGTCGGACTGCATGGCTACCTGTGCTGTTCAGCTCTGTGTGGTCATCTGTGCTCTCCATGCTGGGCTAACAGGAAATGAAATTCAAAAGTTCGGGTCTTTTCCTGTCCAACTGGCCAGAGCATCCGAGTTTAGATTGCTGTCCAGAGCGGTCACAATGGTGCACTGTGGGATAGCTCCCGGAGGCCAATACCATCGAATGCCTTCCACACTAACCCTAATTCGAACCGGCAATGCCGATTTCAGCGCTACTCCCCTCGTCGGAGAGGAGTACAGAAACCGATTTTAAGAGCACTTTACATCGAATTAAATGGCCTCGTTGTGTGGACGGGTGCAAGGTTAATTCACTATAATGCTGCTAAATTCGAACTAAAATTGTAGTGTAGACCAGGCCCAAGAGAGTCAAGGGGTGACTTGATTAGTCTGTAAGTACCTACATAGTGAACAAATATTTAATAATGGCTCTTCAATCTGGGGAATTTTTAATGCATGCCAGCAGCATCCACATGGGCCACTTAGTGCGTGACATGCTGGTGCAAATTAGAATTTACATCCCTCTAATGGGGACTAACACACCATCTAGACAAGTCCTAAGATTTCTGAACATGCATGGTCAATAAAGAAGTTATGGAATTTTTCACAAAGTACAGGTTTTACCACAAGTGTCCAAGTTCAATTCCAATTTGAATAATTACATTCTGCCAACCTAAATTCTACCTGCCATTTCAAATGGGCAGTTATTCTTCACTTCCTGTGCTCAAAATTTTGCATGGTGCAAGCACTGTGCTGCTGAAAAGTTGCTATATTGCACCCCAGTGAAGAGTAGGAATCCCTATAAGTTAATCAACATTCAGAAAAATCAGTGTATACCAGCAATGGCATTTGAGATACTACAGAACTTGTCAGTGGTTCAGTAGGAAAATACTGCAGTAAGTAAGATAACACTGTGTAGTAAGTGTTGATTAATATTGACTTTTTAATAATGAGTGTTAGTTTATAATACCATAAATCAATTTTAGTTTTGCAAAACAAAACTGTGTAGAATAATAAAGAAGTGATCAATTGGGTCTGAGGACTGGGGCCAAAACTTTTGAAGAAGAGGGCCAAATGACCGCATATAGATACAGGATCTGGGCTGGCCATATTTTGCCAAAATATAGATCACGTCTTAATGGAGAAATTGTCTTGAGGACCACTTTCTTTCTCATTTATGATCTTGTACATTGCTTTCTCTCTACCTACCTGATCACATAACATCCCTCTGGCCACAACAGCAATTACGTACTTCAAGTTACTTGAAAAAGTAGAAGTGGGAAAATATTTAATATACTTTCTCTTAACATGATTTAGCAGTTGAAAAACAGAAGGAGAGGTAGCACAATGCAACTAACCAGCTCTCTGTGAGACACTAGCAAGTGGTCAACGGACCATAGTTTGAAAACCTCTTTGCTAGAATATTTATGTAAGCTGGTAGAACGATTAAGCAAATGAAACAATTGCAGTCAATAAGGTCTTTTCCTTAAGAAATATTTGTAACAAGAAGTCAAAATAAGCTGAGGAGAAAAGAGTAAACAGAAAACCTACACAGCTTAGCTTCAGTCTAATTGTCTGACCATGGGTTTAGGTTTCTGTTTTGCAAGTGATGATATTTTCCTACCCGTTCCCACAAAGCCACTCCTGTAGTCATTCTCCTGAGCATATGTGGAAGGGAAATGGAAGGGGAAGCTGAATTGAAGTTAACCTCCTTGTTAATCTGCGACGTATCCATCTGTGTTCAGAAAATTCTGGGAAAGTTGAAGCCTTTTTATTTTTCTGTTTTCAGATTTAGTCAGTAGTATAGGCCACAATTTACAATGTGCATATGGACAGCTGCACCTGTGTGGAACGTCATTGATTTCAGTGAAGCTCTAGGTGGGCACAGCTGTCTTCCCACCTGTAGGCTGTAAATTACAGGATCCGTGATTTGGTTTGTTTAGTTTATTTAGTATTCCTGAAAGCAAGATGCAATAGCTAGACCTATATTGCACAAGAAGGTGCTGTGCATATTTCCATACACAACGTTGCTTGTGCAGTTTTCTTGACTTATAACAACCCTGCTTGGCCTCTGCTGTTCAGGTTGACATCCATCCTAAATTATGCTACATGTTGTTGTTGTGATAAGGACAACTGGAAATGACCAAACAAAACTCACTATGCAAGTTAGCTCCAGTTTGGGCTCTGATCTCCAAAGATAAAAGGCAAGTGCACTAAATCTAACCTCCAAATTTTATTCGCATTATCGTCTCTTAAAGGAAAATTGCAGTCATATTTTAACTACTGACTTTTAGACTTCCTCTTCACCGACACAAGGGTTTTTGGTTTGTTTGTTTTTTAACAACAAGATAACAAACACGGGATAGTTATCTCACTGTAAAATCCTAAGTCAGACAAGGCTCTTGTAGTATTTACTATTTAGGTAAGGTCAGCACTAAGGTCAGCTCTCACCCATAATGGACTACACCTAGTTTACCTCATGGTAAAATTGAAGTGCCTTTTCTCCTCCTTTTTTTTTTTTTTTTTTTTTTTTACACTGGTATAGCTAATGCACATTACTTATCTCATAGTAAAAAAACAAAACAAAAAAACCCCTTTTTTTCAGTGAAGGACATGACTTTAGATGACTCCTGACCTATTTGCCTAATCAGAATGAACAAGTCAAACAAAGAAATTACATAGAATTTTAAAACACTTCATAAAGTTTCAAAATCTGTTTTTACATGAATTGAGCAACTGAGTAATCTAAGGCTGTTGCCACTTTAGCAAGTCCAGCAGAAAACATAGAAGCCTGATGTTGCAAAGACAAGAGGTTGTAGTTAGTCATCAGCAATAGCTGATTCCCACTATTCTTTTAAAGAAAATTGTCCTGTTTTCAGGGGGTTTGGTGGGGTGGTTGGTTTTATGTGGCCCTAGATATTAAACCAAAATACAGACATTACCTAAAATGTTGTTTGTTGGGATACTTTGCTGTTTGCAGCTTCCTATGTCTTTGGCTATAGTTCTGATCATTCTTTCTTGCCTCATGAGGTGACAGTATGACTTCATTATTTCATCTTTAATTTTTATATGTGGGACGTTTAATACAATTAGTATTAATGCTATTAAATTTTACGTTGGATTACATGGTTGGACATTATTTTATGTTCCATTGCAATGTTTCTTTAACTGAGAGTTTCATTGTGCTCCTAGGTGTCCAAATATCCTACACTGTTTAATCCTGAGCCAAAATAGTATCATTTTAATATTTGATTAACAGTCAAAGGAAGATTTGTCATTTACATGTATTTGATAAGACTCTGTGTACAAAAAATCAGGATGTGAGTAATTTTACAGATGCAGGAAACTAGGTTTGCCACCACTAACTATCTGGAGTTTCAAACAGCTAACTGTTGGCGAGATTGCATACTATCTACACTCTGATTTATATACAAAGATACATTTAAACCACAGAAGAAACACTATTATATATCTATCTTCCTTTGTTATGGAAAATTCAAATATAAGTATATTAAAAAGATGTCACAGCAGGATATAATATTTCATAAAAAGTGAATATAGATAAAATGTAATATATAGCATGAAAACATTGTCATTTGCTGCTACAGGTAGGCCAAGAACAAGAAAAGTAGGTCAGGATTCAGATTCAATGACATATTTGTGTAGGGAAGTTTGCAGATAGTCTGAACATAATATCCCTCTCTCTAGGCATTGCTCATAGTCCCTCACTTCCATAAACACCAAATTCCATCACAAATGTTTATGAAGAAATTAAAGGACAAAAAAAATCTCTTATTGGTGTTGTCTCCAAAAGCTGGATGCATAAGTGTTTAATTGAGTAATTATTTTGATGTTTCACAATTATGGTGTTATGTTGTATGTGATTTAGTTTCCATTAAGTGCTGCTAGCAGATTAATCTATTTTAACATGCTGAATAGGCAAACAGAGAGTTCCCTCATTCCCAGTAGTTTTACAATTACATCAGCAGGATGAATAAGGAAAATAATCTTATACTAACTCAGAGGATACAACCTTCTGGACATTGGAATGGAAGGGGTTGGAAATCATTGTACTGTGTCTCATATAAATCTGCATATAGATTTTTCTATAATATATCCTTGCATGATCAAAGTTTCGTTCTGGAATATGCTACAAGAATCACAGAAGCTTTTCTTGTGATAATGTACTATGGTTTTGAAAATGTAATGACAAGGTCAGTTTGTATTGTCTTGCATGTTTCATAATGTCCTTGAATGTCCAGTTTCAGATATTGCTCTCAAGTGCTATTTCCTGTAGCCGCAGTATTTCTGCATCACTTTTAAAGCTACAGTTACATAGCATAATAAAATCTAGGAATATAAAAGCTCTTATTAGGTAATCAAATCTCCCTATTGGCAGTTCAGTATTGTTCCCTATAGTAAAAAAGTGCCCAGTGATGGAGTTTTTACCACTTTCCTTGAGACTATTCCACAGTTTAAAATATCTCACTGTCAGGATTTTTCCCTGATATTTATCCTAAAACCTTCCTTTTGTAATTCAGTCTCATTACTTTGAGTTACAACCTGCTTACTGTGATATGTAATTCCTCCCTCTCTCCTTAGTCTTTGCACTCATGAAGTAAGGTGAGATCCTATTCTTGTGGGATCTTGACAGTAGTAACTCTGCTGAAATTTCTCTGTCTGCAGCTCTGATCTCACTATTCAGATCTTGCCTTGGTAAAAATTTCCCAAGCTGCTCTACTCAGATTGACAGTCAACTTTCCCCAGTAGATAGCTCCATATCTGTCAGCTGGAACAAGGCACTAACAATGTGTTCCTAAATCTAGCTCCAAGTATCTGTTGTCCCACTGATTTTTAACTCTCCATTGGTTTAAGTATGGTCCTTCTTAAATCCCTAATGTGCATGAAATGCCATCCTAATTGGGACAGATTATGTAATGGTTGTTTGTACTGGAAGGATACAGCAATCACAACAGCTAATGCAAAAGATGTTTTGTTTTTCACAATGGAATCTCTGACCAGAGGTTACCCAAATGTAGTCCGTGGACTTCTGGTGTTCCAGATCACATAGTGCTGTGACTTCAGTTGCTAAATTTCATTAAAGGACAGCTAAAATGCTGTAATCCTTTTCTCAATGTTACTTTTCCATGTCAGCAATAGCTGTAGTTATTGCAGGGATGTTGTCAGATTGTGAATGGGAGAAGACAGGGACTGATCATGGGAAGGGGGAAGTCATCTATGGACCTTGGATCAGGGCCTTAGTGAATCATCTCTAGATAATGTTAAGGGGAAAAAGTGGTTCTCAGGCTTCAGTTTGGTCACATATCCTATTTCATAGAGTGAAATTGGTAGGACAGTTAAAATGGGCTATCAGTGTAGGGTAAAAGGAACAGCATTTAATGGGCATATAAAATGGGCCTGATTTTACACACAGAATTGTTGCTAAATTTGATGCATTAATCTAGCCTTATACTGACTGTATCAGATTTTGTTCCAGATGTGAAGCATTCTCCCAGTTTTATCCCAAAGCATGGCTGAAGAGTACATACCTATTTAAAAATGATTAACTCTCCTGAGAAGAATGAATTCATAATTACTTAGGCTCTAGTATGCTAGAATGCAAAGTTTTGTAGTTCAGTTTGCCATATTTGAGAATTGTTTAAGTCCCTCCAAAACTGATAAGCCCTTAGAAAATATATGGTAGAGGCACCTATACTGTGCTTTCATAGGGCTTTTTCATCTTCAAATTTTATTATTCTAATTTTAGTTATAGATGCAATTAGTATTTTACCAGATAATCCTATATCAATCAGAAATATTTTTTTAAATATCAAGTTAATTACTGTAGTGGAAAAACCACCCTAGGCAGTCATTGGATCAGAGACTCAAGCCTGAGGCCCGTTTATTGAGCTCACACATAGCAACGTGCTGGGGGTAGCAGACTTTCGTACTGCTCCCCCGATCAAAAAGTTACACACATATTTATAGGGCAAAACCGCAATTACATTGCACTTTGGGGTACTTTCCGGAATAGTAAACAACTCACTTAGGGGTGTAACATGAGAGGGGGGGTTTCATCAGGTACTTTCCATCAGCAATTTCCAAAGTGTTCCGGACATGGGGACATAGCACGCGATGTCCACTATTAGGCTCCGTTGGGGCCTAGGGGTAGAAGGGGGGCAGGGGGGTGGTGTCGGGAAAATTACAACAGGGTGGTGTGGACATACAGGGGGTTTACACAAGGGGGTACAGTGGTATGCAGTCAAAAGGTTACATGGTTTATACTTTGCACAATGCCAGGGTTTCAACAAGATAGGTTGCAGCTATGTTCCAATATAATGTTTCAATACCTTTTAGCTTGGCAAATAGCATAGCAGATACATTTTAATATAGCCTTAAGCAATACATGTTGCAAATAGTTCTGCCTGGTAGTTCCTCCTCCCCTCCCCCCCCTCCCCCGTCTCCAGAGTGCATCTTAGTTTGGTTCAGGCTCTGGGTCTGTTAGTTTTAAGCCAGGCCAGGGTCTGTGGGGGATATAGGGGGGGGGGGGGGGAGATGCACCCCGAAGGGGGCAAAGAAGGAGAGGAGGGGGTCGTTTCCTCCACATTACTTTGCCCTAAATTTTAGTACAAAATACGTGCTAGGAGTGAAACATGTTACCGTTATTTAATCTGAATATTAAGAAGATGGTACAAAATTCCTACCTTCAATGGACATGATTCAAAGTCCATTAAAGTTGATGAGTAGACTTTCATTGACTTCAGTGGGCTTTGAACCAAGACCTAAGGGAGTAGTTCTTTCAGATATATTTAGGATCTTCTACCTTGGAAAGAGAAATAACTAACTCGAAAACTGCATGCAAGCTTTTGTTGGTGTTGTGTTGTAGTCAGTCATTTGCTTGAGCACCATATGTTCAGAGAACTAAAATCAAAAAGGGAGGGAGAAGAAGAAAAAAAGCAATTGGCCCTGCAGACCTCACTTAATAACCATGTATTGTAACAGGAAGCCACTTGCAACTGATACAGTCTAGCTAGGGTGACCAGATGTCCTGATTGTATAGGGACAGTCCCAATTTTTGGGTCTTTTTCTTATATAGGCTCCTATAATCCCCCACCCCCTGTCCTGATTTTTCACACTTGCTGTCTGGTCACCCTAAGTCTAGCAAGAGGGGGCAGTGCCTGAAGCTGAGACAACCCTATTCATGTGCAGCCACCTGAACCTCTTCCCTCAAATTTGTGGAGTGGGATAAACTAAAAGATAAACTTGATATGTTCAGCATGTTGCTGTGCTGTGTCTTCCCCTGAGGTTTGTAAAGATACAGAGGACAGCCAACGCAGCATGTCCCTTTTTTGACCCACAGAGCACTGACCAGATGGTTGTCTTGTGGAGGGGCTTTCACAGACTTCTGGGGGTGGTGTGGGGGGGAGCATATTTGGAAGCTAGCATTCCCCTATTCCACAACTTTGGGAGTAGGGAGATATATCACTTTTGCCTTTGCCATGCGCTCCCCCACCCCTTGTTTTTTCACCTGACAGTGGAGGGAAACGTACCATATTCTTACAGCAAGCATCTCATATTTTCAAGTACTTAAACAATTCTGTATCTATCTTTTCCTAGAGGAAACCATTTCTCCAGGATATATATTGTGCTAACACGTAAGTAACCCGACCTACATTTATAAATATACATAACGTGTGAAAGAGAAGTAGAAATACATTCTTTTTATTATACCGCCAAACGGTTGTGACCTTCCATCTATTATAATTTTTGGACAGCAATGGAAATAGCTTTTCAAGCCAGACAGACCTAAAATACTTTGGGTTTTTTGGTTTTGTTTTATTTTTTCTTCATTAAAACTTCATAGAAGCTGTGCTCTCTGGACTAAAGTCTTATGATATCTAGGCTAAACTAAAATCAGAAAAGTAAGTAGTAGGCATATGTCCAAAGTCCTGTAGTGCAGTACTTAGTTCTTTACATTCTTGAAGATATATTACAAAATGAATAACTAAAAATCTAAACTATTCCAGTAAAAAGAAGTGAGAAATATACTTTTTATAGTTTTGCTCTCATTGTTTAAAAAAAAGCCTTAAAGATTTTTAATTTGTTTTTAGGTTAAACTATTGCTGATATGGAAAGACATCTTTGGCACACATTTGTGGTTTGTTTTTTCATGAAATAGATGTCATTACATACTTCAGAGAAAAATAATTCAGTTTATCCCATTCCTAAAATGAAAGGGATTTAAACCTTCAGCCGTTGCTCTAAAACAGCTACTTAAAGCCATAATCTTGAGGATTAAATATTATGTGAAGGTCATGAAATGGCCTCACCCCATAATCTGGTTAATTTAATATTTATATTGATTAGTTTATCAGTGGTACTTCACTTCCCATGGATAGAAAAACAGCCGCTTGTACAAAAGACTGGTGATTAGAGTACTATCCGTTAGTTTTAACTACTAGAAGACAAGATCTCTTTTTTTGGTTATTTTGGTCCCATATTTTTTCATGGTTCATTTAATTTACTAGGAAATCATTGTAAGTAACATTTGTTGTTACTGTTGACAGGCACAATGGTCTTGTAATTAGGGCACAGGAGTAGGACTCAGAAACTCTAGGTTCTTTCCTTTGGCAACTCTGTTATGGTGAAATTCACCAACACAAGGCCATCTGAACAATTAGGACCTAATGGACAAACATTGGTCCCACTAAAGAGAACACAATGAGGATTTGGCCCTTAATGTAGCAACTTGCATTTGAACCAGGAGAGAGGAGCGTGGCTGCAGAAGGGAAGAGCTTGACAGAGATGACCAAGTCAGCAGGATTGCCAACCCCAAATACTCAAAAATCATGGTTTAAAAAGGGAAACTGGTTTAAAAATGAAACTTTAAAAAAAAATACATTTGGAGTTTTGTGGGTTTTTTTTAATTTACCTTCTGGTTTCTGCCTCAGTATGGTGTACTTGGGTAACATTTTCAAACTTTTCTCCACAATCATGAAGGGTAAAAACTTGCTTTTATATATAAGAATTGGCAACACTGAGTCTGTATACTGATTATTTGGAATGTTAAGCTACAGCTGGTGCAGTCCTGAAAGAGCCAGTTATTTTAATAAGAATGGAGTCTTCTCATGTTACCCCGCATGCAGTACATGAAACAAATAATTTGGATTTTAAGTGGTGCAGGAAGGCTTTGCATTGGGGGTTGTAACTGGGTTTGCCAGACTTTTAGTGACAGGCCCCAGCTCTGACATGGTCTGTTTCTAGGTTCCACTCAGAACAGTGGAACTCTGGGAGGAATTATTCTCTGAGCACGTTATGTGGACTACAGGCTTCATAGCGAAGTCTGCTGGGTAAGTAGGCTGGGATATTAGTATCCCCTCACTTTTCTTGATATGGGAGAGACAAAACCAGTGATGGGCTTTTATTCTATGTGAACTTGTGAAGAAGCAGGTTGTGGGTATTTCTACTGAGTGGGGGGAGACTGGGAAAGGGGCAGGAACTCTGACTGCCTCTGTTAAACAGAGGTGAAAGTAAGGCGGTATGCCCCGGTACGGCGTACCGGCAAGAGCCGGTGCGCTTACCGAGGCGGATCGGCTGCCCCTGGTGGCAATTTAAAGGGCCTGGGGCTCCCAGCAGCGGCTGGAGCCCCGGGCCCTTTAAATTGCCGCTGGAGCCCTGCTGCCAGACCCCTGGAGAAGTGGCGGCAGCGCTTGGGCGGCGATTTAAAGGGCCCGGGGCGCCTGCCGCAGCTACCGCCCCGGGCCCTTTAAATCGTCCCTAGAGCCCTGGGGTAGCAGCGGCGGGGCTCCGGCGGCTATTTAAAGGAGCCGGGGCTGCGGCAGCCGCTACCACCCCAACCCTTAAAATAACTGCCGGAGACCCGCCACCGCCTCCCCAGGGCTCCGGCAGCAGGGCTCCGGGGACGATTTAAAGGGCCCGGGGTAGTAGCGGCAGCCGGAGCCCGGGCCCTTTAAATCACGCCCGAGCCCCCGGCTGCCACTGCTACCCCGGGGCTCCAGCAGCGCGGCTCGGGTGGCAATTTAAAGGGCTCGGGGCTCTCACTGCCACTACCCTCTGGGGCCCTTTAAATCGCCACCCAAGCCCCACTGCTGGAGCCCTGGGGTAGCGGTGGCGGGCCTCTGGCGGTGATTTAAAGAGCCAGGGGCTCCTGGCTGCCGCTACTGCAGTGGAGCCCCGGGCCATTTAAAGCTCTGCCAGAGGCCGGGGCCCCCTCTGATGGTGATTTAAAGGGCCCGGGGCTGGGTCTGCGGTAGCAGCAGCTGGAGCCCTGGAGCCCTGGGCCCTTTAAATCACCCCTGGGGCTCCCAGCCGCCTCTGCAGCTGGTAGTTCCAGGGGTCATTTAAAGGGCCCAGGGCTCCCAGCTGCTGCTACCACAGACCCAGCCCCGGGCCCTTTAAATCCTGATTTAAAGTGTCTGGGGATTTAAAGGCCCCACCTCTTCCGGTAGAGGCCACTCCTCTTCTGGTTGAAGCCTCGCCCCCTCATAAGGACTCCGGAGTACCGGTAAGTCCTTTAAGTTACTTTCACCCCTGCTGTTAAAGCTTTTATGGGTCTGGGAAGAAGCCTATGAAAGGGGCACAGGAGGAGGCATAATGCATGTGAAAGGACCCAGTAGAAGGCCAGATGATAGGGCAGGAAACCCTAGGGAGAAAAGAGTATATGCAGACCCCAAGCATTCAAAAATCATGAGCTGATTTATCCTTCATTTCCCCCTTTTAGGGCCTTGTATTCTGCCTAACACCCCCCGGCCCCCAGTCTCCTCCTACTCATCTTTAAACTCCTGTCTGCTCACCACATTCTCCTGCAAAACTATCTTTCTCCCTTGCTGTATTCCACATACACTTGTAAGCCATGTCAGTCTCTTTCCTTCAACCTGCATTCCTGTGCCCCTCGGTTTCCTTATTATTCCGCCTTAGACTTTCCTGTCCAGACCCCAAACTCTAGGCTGGCATTCATGTTTCCTTAAGGACAACCTGGCTTTAGTCTCAATAAAGAAAATGGAAGTTGGTGGTCATCTTTACTAGTGGGAACTGCAGTTCCATATTCAAAGACTAGTGGAATTATGTTCAGTTTAGTACAGGGCTGTTAGCCCTCAATCCTATTGAAAATAATGGGAGATAGAAGTTTTCAAAATGAGAACATTTTCAGTTTGATGCCATCAATCATGAGATCATGGAAAGCTTTAAAAAAACAGCAACGAGCATGAGACCACAATAAAATTGCAGGAGTGGTCAATTTTGTTAATGGCAGGTTTCAGAGTAGCAGCTGTGTTAGTCTGTATCAGCAAAAAGAACAGGAGTACTTGTGGCACCTTAGAGACTAACAAATTTATTTGAGCATAAGCTTTCGTGGGCTACAGTCCACTTCTTCGGATGCATAGAATGGAACATACAGTAAGAAGATATTTATACATACAGAGAACATGAGAAGGTGGAAGTAGCCATACCAACTGTAAGAGGCTAATTAATTAAGAGAAGCTATTAACAGCAGGGGAGAAAAACTTTTGAAGTGATAATCAAGATGGCCCATTTCGGACAGTTGACACGAAAGTGTGAGGCTACTTCAACATGGGGAAATAGATTCAATTAGTGTAATGACCGAGCCATTCCCAGTCTCTGTTCAAACCTAAGTTAATGGTATCTAGTTTGCATATTAATTCAAGTTCAGCAGCTTCTCGTTGGAGTCTGTTTTTGAAGCTTTTCTGTTGCAAAATTGCCACCTTAATGTCTGTCACTGAGTGATTAGAGAGGTTGAAGTGTTCTCCTACTGGTTTTTGAATGTTATGATTCCTGATGTCAGATTTGTGTCCATTTATTCTTTTGCGAAGAGACTGTCCGGTTTGGCCAATGTACATGGCAGAGGGGCATTGCTGGCACATGATGGCATATATCACATTGGTAGATGTGCAGGTGAACGAGCCCCTGATGGCATGGCTGATGTGATTAGGTCCTATGATGGTATCACTTGAATAGATATGTGGACAGAGTTGGCAGCGGGGTTTGTTGCAAGGGTAGGTTCCTGTGTTAGTGTTTTTGTTGTATGGTGTCCTTCATCACTTTAAAGAAATAAATGATTCACTAATATTTTATCCTTTATAAACATTTTTATATAAGACCAAATGAGCGTACAAAGCCTTGAATACACTTGCAACTGTATTTTTACAATTCGTATGATGGCTCCTTTGGGCAAAAAGATACAATAAGATTTTTTATTTTTTTTCATTTGAGAAAACCAGTTACATGCCCACATGCTGTTTGGCAATCATATTTGCATTTTGAAGTTATTTATACCATTTACTCACTTAATAGCACCTGGGTTCCCCACAGATACATATTTATCAATTAAACATATCTTATAGCCTTTGGTTGGATCTTTTCATATTTAAACGTTGTTAATTTCAGAAAAACCTAGTGGTATAGAGAGGTGGTAATTATTCTGAATAAGGAGGACTGGTGTATATACTGAAATGACAGCTGTGGGTAGTGATACTATAGAAATGGACCTTCTAAATCATTGTAATGCTGATAGGTACTGCTGTATACCCTGAAAGTACTATATGCTGTCCTGCTTAATTTTGTTTGGGGAAGGGGCTGATCCTGCAAATCCTCTATCGCAGGAGTACTCTCATTACAGTATCACCCCCTCAGGTGATAAAATCCATGGGAGGGGGTTCATGAGAGGTTTCTCCATGTTGTTCTGCTCACAGGACAGGGTTTGTCTTACCCCTGGAGCAGGATGCAGGGCCAGTATCCAAACCACACATCTCCTGGGATCCATGTGAGGTTAGGGGCCTTGTGCCTCAGCAGTTCCAACTAACCTCATTGCTAGGGATTCCCCCAGCCACAACTGCCTCAGGGTTCCACTTAAAGGGGAAGTCTGATCCCCAGAGTGGGCACATCAGAAAATATAGTACAGATGTAATCTAAGGTGTCTTTACCATGTAAACTGAGAAGATGGCCAACAACCTTCTCCACCTGAATTAAATGGGAGATGCTGGTGTTCAACACCTCTGAAAAATCAGATTCAAGATGTCTCAGGTTGGGCACCATAAGGTTGAATAATCCAAAGTCCATGACCCTCTCTGAAAATTTTGGACCCAAAGACATATTTAGACAGCTACATAAGTGCTCTGATTTTTCCCAGGTAGGGAGCTGCATGTGTGCAAAAACTCTGAAAATCAAGCCATCTCTTTAAGTACCCATATAGTGAGGTTCTTAGCCTTAGACTGTTAACTTTGAAAATTACACCTCTACCCCAATATAACGTGGCCCGATATAACACAAATTCATATATAACGCGGTAAAACAGTGCTCTAGCGGGGCGGGGCTGCGCACTCCAGCAGATCAAAGCAAGTTCGATATAACGCGGTTTCACCTATAACGCGGTAAGATTTTTTGGCTCCCGAGGACAGCGTTATATCGAGGTAGAGGTGTATATCATTAACTTTTCTGAACATTAGTTTTCCTCTTGTATAAAACGGGGATAATAGAGCTTAGTTACTTTTATAAATGCTCTGAGATCTATGGCTGAAAAAGCACTATGTAAACACCCAAGAGTAACATTTTCAAAAACACCCAGGTGACTTAGCAGCCAACATCCCATTTTCAAAGGTGACTAAAACATTTGGGAACCTAAGTCCCATTGACTTTCAGTGAGATTTAGTGCCTAGGTCACTTTTGAAAATGAAACTTAAGCTCTTAAGTCACACAGGTATGTTTGAAAATTTTACCCCCAGTTTGTAGATTCCACCAATAGCTTCAAAGTAACTGCATAGTCAGAATTATAAAAATAATCTTTAGTCAACCATGGAACCATATTCTGTTTCTCTCCCTTTCCTTCTCTTTCACCCTCAAAACCCTGCCTTTACACAATTATTCCATGGTCACTTTGCAACATCTTAAAGACTAGGTACATGATATTTTTGTGTTTAAATTACAAAAAAAGTCAGTGTCTTAAAATGTATTCAGTGACAGCTACCAGACTGATTGCTCTAGTCACTATATTTCTCTTGTTCTTTCAGGCCAGGAACCCTGGAATGGGTCATGATACCTCATAAAAGTTAAAAACTTTGTTTCTGTTCACTGCAGACAGATTTTCCATTGCCAAAAATCCTAGCAGTGTATTCCTCCAAGGAGTAAACATAGGGGGACTATTAGTGATCCAACAGATAAAAATGCATTTATGAGCTGCAGATAAATTCAGTCTGAGACATTCCTTGATATATGCAGACAAGTCCTGGAACTCATAAAATTCCCCCAATAGTCACACTACAAAGTTTAGGAGCACAATCTTTGGACCATTTGACAGCTCAGATGATATCACTTCCTAAGAAGAATTAAGCAGCTGACAGAGACAGCAGCAGTGGGCCTTCTTAACTTTTACCCTTATAGAATACTATGACATGGAGGTGAATGAATTGTAGAACTTTTACCTACGGTAACAACTATTAATTCTTGAAGCATGTAGATAGCTATGGACATCTGGGTCACAGATCTGCTCCTAAAGGTGCCCTGGCTCTCTCCCCAAGATTGTGATCAGCCTGCCCTACAGGCACAGTATTTTAAATTAATCTCCCCTTTTTTCCCCAGACACAGTAGGCTCAAATTACTGCTTCCTTCTTACTGATGAAGTGCTATAAAACTTGTGTTCAATTTTGAACTGAATTCTTTGAGTTTCAGTGACCTCTAAAATCTAAACAAGTTATAGGAAGAAAAGAAACCACTGGAGGATTCACACAACCAAAGTATGATACCAATTTCAGACATAGGACGGACCCTTCTTGTTCAGTACGCATAAGGATAGCTTGTCTAGTTTTGTGCAGTGCACATAAGAGTAGCGGGGTTGTTTTGTACTTGTACTTCTGTTACTCTCACTGGCCACTAGCTTATTATTTGCCCCCAAAATCCAGGATGATGGCTTTTTCAGACTCTAAATGACTTTATCTCAGCTTGGAAATATACTCTATATTAAAATTGAAGTCAGCAGTAAGTGGAAGCACAGCTCAAAGTATAAGTAGCTCAACAGATACTTTTAACAACTATATGAAACTTCTCTGTATTTTCAGCTGATATACTTTGGACCAAATTCTCAGGTGGCACGTGTGGCTGATTTGTTCCATGGTGCCAATGAAATTTGGCTGCAGAAACAATGTAACTGTCCATGAGAGGACCACTAAAGTGTAGGGGTTCTTCTGGTGGTGAGGAGCCAGCAAAATGGTGCCTACATCAGTCTCCTGCCTGATAATGCCAGTGTAGCAGGCATGACAAGAGCTAAGAAAAAGAGGCAGGATCTTAGCATGTAGCAAACTATCATGGTTGCTGTTTTGCTGCACTGAGTTCGTTGGCAGCAGATGTAATTTAGAGCAGCTTTTCAGGCTGCTCTAACTTATGCCAAGGAACCAGATTGGCACACAGTGGTCTTAAGAACCGGGTAATGCAAAAATTAGCTTTAGATCAGCTTTGCACACAATCTTCATTTCCCATGATCTGCAGTGTGTGCTGTAGGAGAGGATCTAGTCTTCTGTGTTTACAAATAGCTTTGAAATTTAGTGTATGACAATACACAGGCTTATGTAACAGACAAATGCCTACATGAAGGAAAATTTACAACTTTTTGTATTTTGTATCTTCTCAAATTCATTTGTGGATGTTGTTCTCCCAAAGTGATAATACAGGGGTCCAACAGAAAAAAAGAGCAATACAAAGAGAAGTTTAATCCATGAGAGATAAATAGTCATCCCAGTGGCCAGTGCTTCTGAAAATGTTATTAGGTAGATTGTAACATCCAGATGTTGCCTCATGAGTTTGTTTAACTTATGTACAAATACTTCCATTAGTAATTTAGTATTGCAAGAAATCCTTATAAAAATCCAGAAGGTAAGGTCTAGCTCTTCTTTAAGTCCTGTGAGAGGAACAGTTTTTAACTGTTAGTCCAGAATTCTTCCCATTGCAGAAACGGACAATTCAGGTCAGCATATTTTCCTCCTATGGAAACTTAACTCCTGTGATAGTCATCTAACTGTGTGTTCTTAACTGATCAAGTGTTTAGCCAGGGGACATTTTAACTCCACCTTCCAATTAGACTATTATATTGTCCAAATCTTATTTTCAGATCTCTTGTAGTATTATATACAATGCTATGCCATTTTGACATTTGTGTATTAAAGTAGCATAATGCAGAAGCATCCTGTTGGAAGTGCCTAAGTTGTTTATGTGTAGGGTGACCATATTTCCCTATGCTGAATATGGGACACCTGGTAAAATTACTCATATTCAAGCAAGCTTAATAACAATCAATCAGAACTATGCAGTACAAACATTCAAATTAACATCAAGTTGACCGAGCCCCCATTAAAAAGAAATACTGTGTAGTTGGATTATTTTTATTTACCTTCTTATCTTTAAGGATTTAGAGTTCACACAGGGAGAGGTCACACACACACAGACACACACAGACACACAGACACACACACACACACACACACTCTCCCGTACACCTCTCTCGCACAGGGGGAGTGAGCGACCGACCTGGCCCTCCCTGCCCAGTGCTCTCTGCCCTCCATGCCTGGCTGGGCCCCGGGACAGATCTGCCTCTTCTGGTACCTGGCACCACATCTTCCTGAGGCAACACGTGGGGGCGGGGGGCGCAGGCAGGGTCACATGCCCCCCTCCCAGATTTCTGCCAGGGTTCACACCAGAATGTGGCCAGCAGCAGCCTTTCGGCACTGTGCAGGAGAGAAGGGATGGGAACTGCAGAGGGTGGGGCAGGGAAGGGATGATGTGGCCTGTGCCTTTGCAGAGCTCATCTCTTCTTCTCTCCCCCTTCCCCCCATGCCTGGAAGTAGCTTGTCCCTTCCTGCCCGTACAGTGTCGAAAGGCATCTAACACCTCTAGGCTGCTGCTGGCCAATGACATAACCCGGCCGCTTCCTGGTCTCCCCCCCCCGCCCTCCCCCAGGCATGAAGGAGTTAAGCCCTAAGCATGCATTGTGCACCAGGGCCCAGGGAACCTGACTGCAGGGGCTTCTAAGAAGCAGGCCAGGAAGCAGGAAGGTGGCTCAGAAGGGGAGGGTGCCCCAGCCCCGTGCTCCCTGCCAAGACCCAGAGCGGGGGGCAGGGTGGGGTGAAGAGGATGCTGAGGCCCTGCCCGGGGGTTGCTGTGGAGCCTGCAGGTTAAGGGTGTGAACAGCTGGAAATTGCTTCTTCCCCACCCCCGGCCACTCTAGAGCTTAGCTGAGGGGCGGAGAGGCTTCCATGGGCCAGTGCTGTCCCGGTCTTTGGCACATGCAGGGCTCGGCTTCTCCTGGCCAGCGCCCCAGGCTGGAGGGTCTTGGGCTTTCCTGGGGCACCAGCCCAGCCAGAGGCAGTGGGAGAAGAAAGAAACCTGCCAGCCAGGCTGTTGGTGAGCTGAACACTCTGACCAGGGGCTGGTCTGTGCACAGCGCTGGGAGCAGGATGCACCCTGCCGGGGGGGCGGGCATGATATGGAGTAGCAGTGACATAGAGAGGACAAAAAGGCAAATCATGGAGAGGACAGTGAGAGAGGGAGCATTTAAAGGACTGATGGGTGGGCAGGAGAAGTGACACATAACCAGTTGTTGCCTGGCGTCTGTCTGCACGCACCAGCCACCACAGCTTGCAGCAAGCACCAATGCCGGCTGGAAACAGGACAAGGGGCAGGGCCCTGCTGGCCAAGAGGGGGGCTGCGCTGATGGACCAGCAGGGGGAGCGGCCAGCCCTGTGCTCTGTATCTTCACCCCATCACCAGACTTGCACAACCACTCCCATCGTCGGCAACTAGAAACACCCCCACACACACACTCACTGCTGGTGGGAGGGCAGCTGGCGAGCAGGGATCTGGCCAGTAGCAGGACCCACCAGTACTGATGGGGGGGCGGGAGACAGAAAATACGGGACAATTTGCCCGTTCTTAAGAAAAACTTGGGACACCTGCCGGAGGGCTTAAATACAGGACTCCCTTTAAAAATGGGACATCTGGTCACCCTATTTATGTGATATGGCATGAAAACTGCTCAGACCACATCATGCTATTTCAGTGCTGACTATATATTGTAATTGGGATGACTTGCCCAAGGTCACACAGAAAATCTGTAGCAAAGTCAAACATTGAACCCAGATCTTTTGAACACCAACCGTGTGCTTTAACCAAAAGACCACTCTTCCTCTGACTGCCTCAGGTTGAGTTACTCCCTCCATGTGATAAGATGTCATTCATATGAAGTAGAAGTGCATTCTTGCCCAGTTCTGAGTGGAGAGATGACATTTCCTGCTCACCTTTTAGGTGGCTTGGGGTTTGCTGATGAACTGTGGCTGGCTCTGCTTTAGACTGTTTTTTGAAACTATCTTAATGGTTTCCCATAATTTGGTTGCTACATAGTGTCATTTTGTATTATATGAACTCTGCTATAGAGAGACTGGTTTAACTGGGTTCTGTTGACCTTATCACAGTACTGCATCAGAAGGGCATTATTTAAGATACTTTAATGAAGTATTTTTGTCAGTTTCACACTGTATTCTGAACACAAGCTGTAGTGATGTAAAATTTCCAGACCAGGCAGCCTCAAAGACTTGTTTGCTTAGAAATTTTTTACTCCCACTCATTTTGTTTTCTCGTACACTGCTAAAGCATTTACTACTTGTATGTATGACAGTTCATAATACTGATATGTGCAATGTTTAATCATTATGTAATGAGCTGTGCAAATTCTTTTGAGTAAAGGATCAGAAAATTATGCAGAGATGCTGGGGAGCAGAGAATGCATATTGAACCTCTTCAGGCCAGTGGAGAGGCAATGGAAATGAAAATACAGACTTGGGCTGTATTTCCATGGAACTTCACTCCTCCTCCTCCTCCCTACCCCAGGCATCTGAAGGAATCCCTGTCCTGAAGGATCCCCTGGTAACATGTCTCCAGTGGAATGATGCTACCAGGGACTCAGGGGACTGCCGAAGGGAATCCCACAGACTGCAGGCTTTGGGAGCAGATTCTGACTCCGTTTGTCATGCCATTTTAATATGGGGGGCGGGGAAGTAATTAGAAACACCCATTCAAGGGATCAAAACTTGTGGATACTGTGAGTAATATGCAATGCACAAAACTGGTAAATGTATGGCAAGTCTTTGGGACTGGGATATAGAAATCAGAAGAGCTAAATAAAAGAATCGGTAATTGATACATTTCTTATTGAAGAAGAAACAGATTTTATAGAGAAAATGTTCCCAAGTTGACTTCATGCCAAATTTAAGACTGTAGTGAATGTTTAAAACTAAGGTATAAATAATTAAACCTTTTACATAGGAGTTAAAAACAAAACAGATTCGTCTCTAAATATTGCAGCATTGTTTGGCACAATCATAAATAATCAGGCAAGCTCATAGACACACTTCTGTTCCCAAATACTGCAAAAGAGTGAAATAAATGATATTGTGTGCAAGATCAAATTGTTGGTCTGATGTTAATTTCCCAGTGTATTTAATCTCCCATTAAATTTGGATTTACATTTTTATTGGTTTGGAGGTCATTATGTGTGTATGCTGTGGCATCAGTTTTGTAAATTGCATCTTTGTGCTTTCAAGCATAGCAGTTTTCATTTGAAAGGGGATATACTGATAATACACTGAAGAGTGCCAACTGTTCTACAATGCTTTCCAGGACATCTTTTCCAGAAATTAATAGTTAGTCCTTTCATCTGATCTGGAAGAAACATAGGCGCAAAATAGCAATTTTTTTGGTCTAATTATAGAGCTTTAAAATGTTTTGCATACACAATTTATATTATGTGATGTTTTATACTGTTGTGGGGTGGCTTTGACTAAGATTACTTAAATTTTAAACCAGTGCTTGTATCCCATACAACCTTAGCCAGATGCAAGCCCAGTATCTTCAGAGGTGAAAGGCCAGTGTAATAATTTTGCCATTTACATTCAGACTCCAAATAAATGAATGAATTTGGATTCACTGGTTTCTATTTGTCCCCTTTGCGCCAGATGTTAAGACTCTGTAATGTCCCTTAGTGACCATTAGATCATAGACGGCTGGGATTTGTGGTTTATGTTTAATTTATTATTTCACTATTTAATCCACCTGATTGTCAGAGAACTGTCTCCTTCTCATAGTTTCCAGAAGTTCTTATATTTATGGACAGTTTAATTTCCCTCAAGATGAGATCATTTTGCCTTTGGCTGTAAATTTACGTAGAAGATACTACCACAAGTAACCAGTGTTTAAACATGTGCATATATTTTACTATAAACACAGGGATGCTGCCTTTACTGTGGGTTTAACTTGAATATTTTAAATCAGCAACAGAGAAAAATGAACAAATAAGTATTAAAGATGTCTTTATGGTGGTAGAAGCTATTTTATCTTCACCAGTCCATCATATTCATTTTATTGGCTTCTTCATTTAAATATTGTTGTCTTCTGTTATTTTTTTCCATCCATTAAAATACATATAAATATTGAACAGACATTGTCATCAAGATGGGACATTGCATGCTGTTTGTGTACATTTGATCAAAATTTGTCATCCTCCCTTTCTCATTGTAAATACCTTTGACAATTAAATAATATTTTGCTTTATTGACTAAGACCCTAACCCTGAAAGCAAGTAATGCCAGTGAAGTCCATAGGGCTGCTGACGCCTCCCTCTCTGCACCTAGGTCTAGATTCACAAAGTAATCTATGTGTGGTGACACTTAGCATCACCACACCTAACTTTTAGGTAACTAGAAAATTACTGGGATTCAAGAAGCCTGAGTCAGGTGCCTAGGCTCCCTATACAATGAACGGGAGGAGAGAGATGCCTCAGAACGGATTCACAAAAACCAGCATGCTAGATGGCTCCTCTCGTAAACTAGCCAGTGGGAAATGCCAAACTGAGTGGTATGTGCTAAGCCCTGCCCCTCTCTTGGAGATAGGCATCTAAGTCTGGGCTGCAGGGATGTGTCTCCCTCTGCATAGAATTCTCAGCTGCAAACCCTCTCTGGCCCCTGTGCCATTTGGACGAGGAGGGGCCCACCTTATAACTTTTAGCCAAGTGGTTGGTGAAGACACCCCACCCCCCAGTTCAAGTCCCTGCTCCACCTGAGGGGGAGAAGGGATTTGAACTGAGATCGGTCACCTCTCAGGTGAGTGCCCTAACCACTGGGATATAGAATAGGATGATGTGGGGTTCCCTCACTCTCTTTTGTTGCAGATGTTTGACTGTGGATAAATAACGAAAGATTTATTGGGCCAGAAAGAGAGCAAGCATGAGAATGACTCTGTACCCTGGTGATTAGAGCATTCTCCTGAGAGGGGGCAGATCGCTCAGATGGAGGATGAACTTGAACTGGGGGTCTCCCACATCCCAGGTGAATGTCTAACCACTAGGCTAAAAGTTATAAGGGGAGCACCAGCACCCCCACTTCCCCTCTGGCTGTTTTGTGTAAGTTTGCTGTCACAGGGTCATTCACCACATTAGCGCCTCCTGGGTTCTAATTGGCTGGTCCAGCCACCGCCCTAATTGTCTGCAGCTGCCACGCTAATTGGCTGTTCCCCTGCAGCCACTCCTTTGGCTGCCTGCCACTCAGCCTCCCTAGGCTTGTTTTAACGCTCTCAGGGCCAGTGCGGGGCAGGCGCCCCGTCACACTCGCCTACAGGGGCCAATCTGGTAGGCAAGGTCTTAGTACGATTATCAGACAGGTCTTGCATGTGAGTTAGGCACAGGAGCCACTATCTGCTCTTGTTTGCGCATCGCACTGGGACTTAGGCACCTAGATGCCTGGCCTAGGCATGCAGTACACTTGGTCAGATGCACAAAACATAGGCACCTAGGAAACTTTTACATCAAAAATTCAGGTGCCAGGCAAGTTTAGGCACCTACAGGGTTTGGAGGCAGTGGAGTGGGGGGTTTTGTGAATCCCAGTGGTGCCTGATTCTGGGATTTAGGAGCCTAAATTGACAATTAGGTGCTTAAATCTTTTGGTAAATCTAGCCCCTAGCCATGCCCTTTAAAGCTGCCAGACATTGCAGAGCAGAAAACTACAGGATTTAACACTGAGGGCCATGTCATGCTGTTGATATTAGAAGCAGAACTCCCTGTTGAAGAAGACAGTGATCTGCATAAAATTGATAACACACTATGACCTAGTGTTAGTATTTAATTCCTGCAGGTATGGGTTTGCATAGGGATTATGCCACCTACAGCAATTGTGATGTTCATCCATGTCACCTTCCCAAAACACCTGGAAAGCTCCAAATGCTGTTGCTCATGAGAAGTCGTGTTCATGTGCTTAAAGAATTACCGATATCCTACTGCAAAGAATCCCATTCCCCTCCTGCTGACTGTTTATGGATCATGTTAGGAGTGTTGCTACTAATTTTGGCCTATCTGTACCTAAAAGAGGAGGGACTAACTAGCTTCCCAGATGCTAGGTAAATACTGAAGGTATTTATGAATCCTCCATCTCTCTCTGTGTTTTAGCAAATGATTACATAAAACACAGAGAAATATTTTTGGGGCATGTAGATCCTAGATTCAGAAATGTTCAAGGAGGGATGAATTTTCCTTTCTCTTGCCCCACTTCTAAAGAAATCTCTGGGACAGAGTACAAGGCAAATAAAATAATGTTAGGATACTGACTTAAATCCATTCTCATCTAATAACTGCTGTGCCTGTGATTAATTTAGTAAAGTGTTTGAGGCCAGTCATTTTTTTTCATAAGCAGAAATTCCTAGATGCATTTCTAATATTGTGGTACTGGCAAAGTGCACAATCTGGCATTTGTTTTGTGGCAGAAATTCTGTTGGATCAAGCTCCAGTAGAGGTTCAGGGAAATAATCATAGGGTGATTCTATCTCTTTTTTTAGAGGGGCTGGAAGACACCCTCCAAAGACAAACCTTCCTCTCTTCCGGTATCTCCATGATGCCATTCCTCACTAACCCCTGCCCAGGACCCTGCACAGAATGGGATGGGATAGGATCAGGATGGGAGGTGGCAAAGACACACACCTCTCTGGCAGCCAGTAGGAAATGGGGCTATGAAAAGGTTAAATATCCCCAGCCTGTATTACCTTTTCAGTGGCCTCCAGGGAGTGAAATATTGTTTCAGATGGAAGAAGCTCTGACAGTCTGGCTCAATCTGAATTTCTGTGACAAGCAGCTGTGTAGTCAGCAAGGTTAGCCCTGCTCTTTGACAGATCCCTCAAGATCCAGGGATTTGGGGGGCTGGAACAGCTGCTGCTTTCAGCGGAAGAGAAGTAAACCTCACACAAATTGAAGAATTTGGGCAAACAGGGCCTTGTCTGTTAGATTTTACTGAAGGACAGGACAAAATGGCCCAAAATGACGACTTGAGCAAATATTAGTAGAATTGACCAAAGCAAGATCTAGACGATCACTTTGGTAGACAGAGACGTGCCTTTAATGTTCAGTTGAGAGAGCTGCATAATTTGGGATTTATTTTTCTCTTGAAATTCTAGCATAACGATCACTGATACCAAATGGGAATTACACATGTGCAGTGAAAGGAGAAATCAGCTCACTTGAAAGTAAATCAACATTTTAGTATTGTAAATGTTTTAGATGTGACTTATGAGTGATCACGCATGAAAATATTTTATTTCCATTATCTCCCCAAAGGTATTCTACTACGCTCTAATAATTGCCACCTACATAGATAATCAAATAACTATAGTAATCAGTTCCACGTAATTGTGACACAAGTGATATTCAGAACATACCATATTACTGCCTAGAAGTAAGGAAGCGCAAGAGTTAAAATTTCAATTATCTGCCGTGCTTCTGAACTGATTACTTTTATAAGCCAATGCATCCAAGGACAAGTGTGCCAACAATTAATCTCTGTGTTGAAATGTATTTTTAGTAAATTAAAGATATGATTAATTTCTCATATTAATGGGAAATTAGTGACGATATACTACCTTCACAAATTATGAGTTATTGTACCTTTAAAACTTTATACAACTTTAAGGACTTAAGTATTGTCTCAATAGCATTAACTGATGTAGGAAATAAGGAATGAGTCTAAAACATTACACTGCTGAAATTAAACAGGACCCAAAGGAACGTAAATAAATCATCTAGAAAATTCCAGGACAATATTATATTCATGCAATAAAACCAAATAAAAAATCGCTACCAGTGATTTATAACAGACTCATTATTTTTATTTACACTTTTTATTACACACAGCACATTAATCATTGAATAAAATTTGCATGAAAGGGCTAGTGTTATGGTAATATAGTATCACATAAAATATTGAAAAGGGCTCCATTTTATTGTGCCAACCTCACAGAGTGAGCTCCCACTTTAGTTTGGTAAGTTAGTTATCTTTTGACGTTTACTGCTAAATTTTGAAATATCTGTGATCCCTTTGTTCAAAATGTAGTTATGACAAAAACTAGTGGGAATTTACGGTAACTCTTGAAGAGTTTTTCAGTGTCTGTGGAAGCTGGGCACTTAGTTACTATGTGTCACTTTTTTAATTAGGAGCCAACATGAAAACCTCCACCGATGTGTACACACAGAATGATTTGTATTAAAATCTTTGCAGTTTTACTTTTGCAAATAGATAAGATTACTCTGATTCCTTTATTTAATACTTAAATTAATTTTACTATAATATTTATTATTTGCAAAGAAATTTGTGAAGATTTTAGTGGTGCTCACTGTAATGCAAGTAGGATTAAATTCTGCCTTAAATTATGCATGTACAACTCTCACTTAAATCAGTGGCCAAATTGTAATTACTATTTAATATATCTACAGCACCTGAGATTTCCATAGTTCTTTGTAGACTTACAAGAAGACAAGGTCTCTGTCCCACATATCTTCCTCTTCTGTTCTTTCCTACTCTGGTGTAACTCCATTGAAGTCAATAGGGTTGTGTACAAGTGGGAGCTGAATTTAGCACTAAGTTAGTGATACCTTAGTTTTTGCACACAACATTAATGTATATCCTATGTTTGCATTGATTATCTTTTGTTGCTAGCAAAAGGATGTATCCATTGTCAGTTCTTATAATGTGAGGATCAAATTACTGCAGTCATTAATAAAAGCAGGAAGATGCATGTCAACTAAGACACTTTCAAAAGGAAACAAAATTGTACTGGAGACAGGTCTAACCTTTCTAGTCTGAAGTTTGTTAAAGAAAAAGAATGCACCTCCTATCCCTTTTATTCTTGTCATGTATACACTAAAAATACATAGAAAGGAAGTCCGGATTTGGAGGCTTAAATATTTCATAAGCAATATTCCCTACTGATAAACATGGGAGCATGACACTATAACACCCTGATACAGAAAAAGGTACTATGTAAACCTCAGATAAAACTATGCTTTGAATACATGATTCCATATGCAATGAACTACAGAGGGTGATGAGATATTAATCACACAAGAGTCAAGACATTGAGATAATGTTCCCACAGCAACCATAACTCTGTCCTCCTGCCTGTACACAGTTCAATGAGGAATTGATAGGTGCTTGAAAGCCAAAAGCTAGGTTTAAAAAAAGAGAAAAAAAATAGCAGGAGGAAGATACTCTTAAATATTAAGTTTATTTCCCCCCATCAACTTTTAAAAAGAGGAAATTAAGGTTTGATGCAGATATTAGAAATGAGCCAAATCCAGACCATGCATCCAATCTCAGGGCTCCCATAGACTTTTGGAGTTTAGGTAAAATAGGATCTGTATCAGAGCCACACCTGTTTCTGGCTTTACAAAACCCAAACTTGACTGCAGTGGTTTGCAAAATCAACCCATCTTTGATTTTGGCTATGTCTAGTTCACAGTTTTTAATCAAGGGGAGAATTAGATTGTGCACCTTAATCCTTCATCTAAGTCTTCTCATAGACAGATGTCCTAGCAGCCATTTTTCTGATTAGATTATGACTTTCAGGTGTAAAAACAACGTGGGAAGTCTATAAATCTGCTTTTAAAGCTTTTTGAACTAATGGGAGTTTCTAAGATACCATGCTGGCTGGAGTCTCCAACTCTGTAGAACAATGCATGCTGTTTGGTTCAGGGATCATGTCTTCCTATATGTTTGTACCGTGAGAGCATAGCATGGGTGCTACCACAATATAAATGATAGATCATAATAATTATGATTGAACTATAGAACAACAATAAAGTAAATTATGGTGCTATTGTCCATTATAGAAAGTCTACTGAACTCCACTAGAATCCATCAACTGGTTTGTCTTGGTTTCTGCTGATCCCTATTATTTTCATTTGGAAAACCAATAGACCCATTGCTGTATTCTGAAGTCCAGGTTGGCCAATTGAAACGAGTAGGAATCATGTCTGACGCTTTCCACTGGGGTTGTGATACTTCTACTGAAATCCCAATCTTTCAGTCTTTGCACACTTTTTTTAGATTACAGTTTTTATTGATATTTTACTTTTCAGTACCACCATTACAATGCAAATGTATAAATAAACTTATAATTACCACCTGTAACATAGTGTTGACATACATCTACAAAAACCATTTTAACAATCTTAATATTAAATCAGTATTTTAAAACTAATAGGGGGATTGTGTAGACAAAGTGGTGAGGGGAAGTACAAAGGCAGGGGGCAACATATGGGGGGAGAAGTCAAGTAGGTCTGAACCAGCCCTTGGGTGTTCTTCCCTAGTCAAACATTTCTTAAAAATGGAACCCAGATTTCTTCAAATTGGTGTAGTTGATCCCTGTCTCAGAAGGTGATCCTTTCTTTGGTCTCTAGATCAGAGAGGTCAGAATACCGTTGTTCTAGTCTCTGCATCGATTTACTGTTCAAAGTCACTGAAACGGGACATATATAAGTGCTGCAGGAATGGGCACTACAGCATATTGATAATGAATTATATTGGACATTCATTTTACATTCCCTCATAGTTTAGGGGTGTTAAGATCTGGAGGTAAGCTCAGATCAGATGCAGATCTAAACTCCAAAGCTCAGTCTCTTCTCTCATATTAGCTATTTTAGAGCCTTGGCACTAGTGGCTTGTCGCCAGATTGCCCTCTCTGCAGTAAAGCCCATGGGAGGGAGCCCAAAGGAGCAGGAAAATTCTATCAGGAAATCCTGTTTGCCATGGCTGCTCCGAGGATGACCCTTTAAATTAGGAGTTCCTCACAACCAAGGAAGCACCAAAGAATAGGTAAAACTCCTCAAGGCTTTATTGGGTGATCTCTGGGTAGATTGTGTGCTTGTCCATTGGTTTGGTACCAACCAAATCCAATGTCAGCCTGCCCATTCACTGCTCCCATCTTTTCCAGTATCTGTATGTACTTCCCAACCCCGTGGTTCACGGGAGAACTCCCTCTTCCATGTAGGAGGAATGAAGACATGCAGGGTGTCCTCACTGAGGTCCTTCAAAACCCACTGCAAATACCTGAATTTTCTGAGTAAATGGAATAAAGCAGCAAGTCTTCCCCACCACATTTATTTTGTTAATTTGAATACTCTAATTTTCATTTGAATAACTTGTAGCAATACTTCCTGGTATACTCCGGCTAGTAGATGTACTGCAGTATCTTCAGTAAAAAGTGAGAAAGTCTTAGTAATATGAGATCTCACCATAGCACTCTGCAATTAAATCTTTGCAGAGAAATTGAGACAGTATGTGGAAATTATGGGGTATGAGGAGTAGCAAAGTGCAAAATGATGAGGTTAGCTGTGAATGAAAATTTTGAAACAAAACCAATCTTTGAAATTACTGTAATGGCTTTAGCATTTTAATCCATTCTTGTATGATGTTTTTAATATGCAGCCCATGAGGAAAAACTGATGCATTGTGTGATTTGCAGTACTGGGCATGTGCGTGCGTGTGAATGCGCACACACACTGAATGTTGGCATTATTTGCTAATACCTCAACCTGTATTCTACTGTACCACTTTAATTTTCTGTAAAGGGAATCAAAGCCATTTGAAAGGTTTTTGTGACATTAAATCCCTTAACTTTTAATGATCTTAATCATGTTCAAGTATTCATACATATCATAGGGCACTCAAGATGTAGAATGTATGTTGATGGATTAATTTTTGAAACTTGCTGTTTGCTGAACTGCAAAGCCAACATTTTTGACTGCATGATTTGAGATATGTGAAGAGGGGTACTTCTGTAGAAAACCATCCTTGTCACTGCCTTTTTTTATGCTTTTAGTACCTAGAAGAACCAACATAAGATCAAAACCTACATAAGATCAAATTCAACAAGATGGGTGGCTATTTTTATTGCCCTATGGGGAAAAAAAAGTTTTTCCTTCACTGTGGGCCTAAACATGCAGCCCTTACATTGGTAAACCTCTTGTTAACGTCAGCAGAAATTTTGCCTGATAAAGTATTACAGGGAATGTCCTTCATCAGCACTATTTTAGTTACTTGTGTAACAGCAAAATGGCTGTCTTGTCTTTTGAACAGCTACCCTTTCCCATGTCATTTTGTTTTTGTCTCCTTGTCTGTCAGTTCAGACAATAAGCAATACATTTCCTTGTAATGCGATTTAGCCAGTAACTGTGGATTTGGCTGTCAAGATTAGTGTTACTACTGCTGAAAAATAATAGTTAGCTATTCACATGATTCTCTTTTCTTTCCCCCACTCCCATATTATTTTAAAAAGATGCAATCAGTAGTCATTATAGAGTTTGCTTTATGAAATAATGAATAGTACTAATACTCACTACCTATATATCATTCATTTTGTCTATAGATCTCAAAGGACTTTATAAAGACGGGAAAGCATTGCTCTCTCCCTACCCCCCACACACTTTATAAACTGAGGCAGAGTGGCTATGGCCAATATTTTAAAGTGCAAATAGGCAGGCAATGAAATGTCTATCATCTCAGGTGAGAATGGGGTTCCCAAAGGACTCTTCATAGATATTGTTTAGTCACCCCCTAGTTGTCTGAAAGCCTGGTGGCTGGAGCATTCCAAGGGGATAGCATTGAAGCATGGTCAGTGGTTTTCAACCTGTGGTCCATGGACCCCCGGGGTTCCACAGACTATGTCTAAGATTTCCAAAGGGGTCCACACCTCCATTCAAAAATGTTTAGGGTTTCACAAATGAAACAAATGTTGAAAACCACTGGTCGATAGGATGGATGCCAAATAGTATTTTTTGAAATGTACTCATGGGCTGCTCCAGATGCTCAAATGTTAGTCATGCCTCTCAGGAGGGACAGGTTAAAATGCCAAGCAGCAGCCCATCACTTACTGTTCTGAAGTCTGTGGACTCTAAAACAGTCAATGCCCAGAGTAGGATTGGACCACATACACCACAAACATTTGAGAGAGAGACAGACACATGGGTAGAAAAAAAAGAGAGGATTTACTGAAGGTGTATTGAATTAATATAGAGAAGGAGGAGGAAAGTTTAGATTAGAGTAGGTGTGAAGAGAAGCAAGGAGTGGAGAAGATTGGGGCTCACATACCAGGATTTTGGAAGAAAGTGGGAGTGAGAGGAGGAAGGGGCTGCATAAGAAAGAGGCTGTAGTATAGCTCCTGTCCATGTTGGGACAACTCAGGAAAGGAGGCGGTAGGCTAGGTCTCAGAGCAGGAAGGGCACTCTTACTTTGCTAGCAGAGTCTATGAGCCTCAGAGGACCTTCCTGAATCCCCTTGAGGGGGAAGAAGGCGATTATATTTAGAAATAGGGAGAACAGCTGTATCTGGACAGAATAAAGGGAAGTTTTAAAAATCCCATTGATTACTCAGAGCTTCAATCTACTACTCATAGCAGATTTTCAAAAAGCAAGCACCATCTTCATTTTCCTTTGAACATTCTCCATGGTGTTTTAGTGGCCAAATTCTTAGCAGAGATCCCAGAGGAGGCCTTTGGATATTCACCTGTAAGTGACTTGCTCAAGGACAGACAATATGTTAATAGCAAAGCCAGGAAAAGAACCCATGTCACATGACTCACAGGTCATTGCTCTAATCCTTTGACCACAATGCATAGCAGAATCTGCAATTAGACCACTACCAATAAACATTCAAGAAGAGAATGTAATATCTTGAAAGAAGGCTACTAAGAACTCTGAAAGCATAAATGAAATGTTTTTAAAGCAGTATATGATGCCCAGGATTGGAAAATCTTCCTTTCAGCAGATTTATGTGGTATCCTCTTTAATAAATAGTGGATTAGTAAAATGGTACTTTCCCAGAGGAAGGAACTGATGGCAAAAAAATACCTTCAGTTTTTATTCTAAATACATCATATCAAAGGAAAACATAAATTCACAACCGTTTCAAATACTGTAGGTTATAACTTTGAACTTTTCCACTCTGACCCTTAACTTTCAAACTGGGGCTTTAACTCCTTCACTAGGACCATTTTTTGTTTGAGAACCTCTGCTTACAGCTGAAACTCCATACTGTGGGTTCTCTCTTTTTTTATGGAATCATTACCCAACATACCTTTTAGGTAGAGCTCCCTTTATACCTCTGAATATAGAGAGAGCAGCAGCTGAAGTCCTCAAGTGGCCATTTTGAATGTGCTTGATGCTTGCTGTATTTCACTTCCTTCCAAATGCTAAGTATTCTGAGCTGCTACTGCACTGGGTTTACCCCTTTCCTCTTTTCTTGAGGAGATGGTGTATTCTCACAAATGGAATCAATAGGAGCTTCAGGCATCTCTGTGAGGACAGACTCTGGGATTTAATTTTTTTAAAAATGTATTAACAGCCATACTGGGTCAGACCAAAGGTCCATCTAGTCCAGTATCCTGTCTTTTGACAGTGGCCAATGCCAGGTGCTCCAGAGGTAATGAATAGAACAGGCAATCATATAGTGCTTCAACATTAATACACTTTTTCTCACTATTTTAAATAGCAATGAAACTTTTAAATTGGATTATTTTCCTCCTTTTCACAACAAAGATATTGCAGGAATTACTTAGACATGGGAAGAATGTGAAATGACTAATCTGTTTTTATTTTACATGCTGAATAAAATGCAACAAGTAAATTGCAATTTTCACATTCTTTTTAAGGTGGTATTAATAAAAATTTAGACGTTTTGGTTTTGGACTAACTAATATTTAATCTGATTTTGTCCCTTTATGTTAACTCAGGAAAGTTGAGTTTAGATTTTTTTTCTCCCAATCCACCTATTGTAGTCATTGCTTGGTTTAGCAGTGTTTAATATTGTGTAAGAAAATACACATTTTAGAGGATTTAGGAGCTGATTTGTTTCATGATGTACATTAGACGACATTTAAAAAAAAATCATATCACTGTTATCCTAAAATCCTAATTTGTGTCTTGCATTGCATGTGCTGTTGAGTCCCTATCTTGCTTACACTGGGCATACAGGACATTATTTCAAATATACTTGTGTAGTATCTGTGGACACATGGTGGGTGACTATTCCTACAGATATTATCAAGGGTGACTAATATTAGTGCTTAAGGCACTGAGGACCAGCAACTCGCATTAAAGTCAATGGGAGTTGAAAGCCATCAGCATCTCCCTGAAGATGCTCAGCACAAGTCAGATTGATCTTAGTTTGGGATCAAAATGTGACGTATGTTGACATTGCTAGAATTTGATGTCAGGCATCTTCTCTAATCAGTCTGTATCTCTTTCTCTTATAGAATCACACACACACTGCATGCATTTACAGTTCATAACTCCATCACAAATGTGTTTATTAGGATGCATTTTTCTGTCCATTTCTGCTGTAGATGTAGCCAGTGTATGAAAAACAGTTTATGAGGTGTCATCTGTGCTGTGGCTTTAGCTAGGAAATTTCAGATCCGAACTATGCAGCTCGTTAACTGAGCTAAAGGAGTATTTCCATCAGTACATGTTGTAGTCGTGATAGATTGTTTTCAGTCATTGAGTTATTTCACAGTGAGACTGTTTAGGGACTAGTCATGTGAGTAAGGGTTGCAGGATAGGGCCATAACTAACAGAGTCTATTCCCACGGTCCTACTGATAGAATCAATGATGCTGATGTAGCAGAAGCAAGCAGAAAATGAAAGTCATTTTGTCTTATGTCCCATAAGAGTGAGACAGAAAAAAAAAAAAGTTTGCCAAACAGTAGAGGGCAAAACCAGTAAATGAAGACATTTTTATTTGCAAGCATCACAGGTGTATTAAAAACACTGGAGATACACACGCACACAGACACACACTCACACATACACTCATGCCCAACCAAATGTTAAAAATAACAGGACTTGACAATGTAATTAAGAGAACATTTATTAAAGTATATGTAAATTGTTTGAGTGAAACGCATTTGCAGCTGTAAGTTATACTACCAGAGTTAGCTTTGAAAATGAATGTGAATTTGCGTGATTTGCTATAAATAGGGTGATAATACCAACATACGTGACCTTCTGACATTACTGGTACGTAAGGCTACATGTTTTACTGGAATTTTGTATTTTTTTCAAGGCATAACTTACTGCCACACATTAAATGTGTAAAGAACTATAATTCATTGGATGAGCACAATGTGATGTGCTTCCGTATTGTCCCTAAAACAGTTAAGCTTCACCTTTTTCTCTTTCCCCATACTGTCAATAATTACTGTAGCAGCTTGCATTGTTCTGAGAACCAAGTGGGGATACACTGTATTACAAGTCCCAGTGTCCCAAGAGACGTAGGTGTTGCAAGGCACAGCCTTGCAGTCTGATGAATAAGGCTCTGCAATGTCAGCAGCTGCCAAACAGATGAGCAGTTTTTAACTGAGCTAGGGTTCACAATGAGATTTGGGCCCAGAACTAATCAGATCTAATTAAGACAGACATGTTATGGTCCAGTAGTGTTGACAGGGTCAGTATTCCTGTAGCTCTAAATGAGGCATGTTAAAATGAGCATCTAATTGAAAATCTGGAAGTGGTACAGAACCTTTACCCTGCAGGGCCTAAAAGAAAAGTTGCTGTTCGGGTCCTGTTGTGTACTTTATTAGATTGTTAATACTCAATTAGACCGTTCTATAAAAAATTAAGTAAGTATGACAGGAATTAAACATGGTTCAAAGAATTCCCAACATCTGTTTGGATTTGACTCAAGAAGATATAGTAAATCTACATAAATAGGAGTTCACTGTATGTTGCATGTTTGCTGTTCTGTTCAGAGCTTATCTTGATAAACAGCAAGGCAATGTAGTCATGGATTATTTTACCAGGACTGAAAATACAATACAGTTTTTCAAAGTGTCTTCAGTATGATGTATGAGATTTAGAGGCCACATTTCTCAGCCCTAATCTGTCACCATCAAGCTATGAAAGGACCATAGATTGGCTGTCTCATTCTATAGACTGTGGTTCCTTCAGTTTCATTGTGAGTGTGACAGACATGTGGTCTTATCAATTGTCTTTACTCTGTTGCAGAATATTTGCTACATGCGTGGTTCCAGTTTGCACTTTCTCTCTGGTCTCTCAATTTTTTTAAGACTCTGTGCTATAATAAATCTTTATTTAAAAAGTAGATCCTCTTGTCCTATCTTTGCACTGCATTGCATTACCTCTTGTAGTCACTTATCTAAATTCAAAGAATGTTGAGTGCAGAATTCTGACAATATAGTTTTTTATACACTCTGCACAGGTATAAAGGACTACATAAACTGCAAGGCTTGCTGCATCGGTGTCAGGATGCCAAGCTAAAACAGTGTCAAAGCTTTTTATATAGGTGTTATATATTTAATACATAGAGTATACCTTCTATACTAGACAGTGTTACATTAATATTTAATAGTAAAATGAATATTGTAATATAATTTAAATATAAAAGAGTCAAAATGATAGTTAAAATAAAATGTTTTGAGATTTTCAAAACAATACGAGAGTCTAAATGATTCATGCTGGTTTTTTCCTGTTGTACATTTCATCAAAATCATCACATTCCTGCATGTTTCGATTTTGATATTTTTCAAACAGCTTTAGTCAAAGATGAGGATATTCCCAATAAAAAGAGCCTATGAGAGTATATGTCTATTGAGAAAGATTGTATCATATTCTTAATTTGTGTGTATCTGCTAACATTTTTTCCCCCTTATTTACTGCAGACTGGTCCATGAAGTCATATTGGCCCATTTCTGTAATCCTTACTCATTCTGAGTAACACTTGTGTGCGTAGTCCCAATGGAACCACTTCTGTGAATAAATGCTTTTAGTTGTGAGTAAGGGTTGCAGAATTGATCCATAGGTGACTCTTTATACGTTGGGATCCTTCAACAGTCAATGTTAGGCCCAGTTTTATTTAACAATCTGAAAGAAAGTGTAAATAGCCCATTAAATTCTCAGGTAATACTCACCTGAGATGTGCTGAAAACACCAATGAGGCAGGGGAATCATTCAAAGGGCTTTAGAGAGCTTAGGAATAAAGATAGACAAATAAAAAATTAATCTCAAGAGATGGGAATCTAAGGTTTCTACTTCCTATCTTTACGTACCGAATAAGGTTCTGTCTTTACCATAATCCTTATCCTGAACTCCCACTGAAGTCTCTGCAGTTGAGGGCACTGAGAGTACCCCCTAGAAGGTGTTCAGCAGTGTGAAGACTGGGCACTATGTTCAGTGGTGCTGGAACAATTTTTATAGTGAGGGTGCTGAAGGTGGAGACCATGTATTTGGGTTGTTACCACTTCAAGCCAGGGGATGTAGCAGCACCCCCAACACCTTTTAGTTGCAGCACCTCTAACTAAAGCTATGTTTATGTCAAGGAGGTCACGGAAGTCACAGAATCCGTGACTTCCAGAAACCTCCGTGACATTTTCTGCTTCATCCCCAGGGACTGTGGGACTGGAGCTGGCAGCCAGCAGGGGCCATCCTCAGATTCCAGCGATGGGCGACAGCCTTGCGTGGGGGGAAGGTGGGGCTCGGGGGAGTGTCCTGTTTTCATGGAGCTGCAGCAGCAAAAGTTACAGACCCGGTCACGGCTTCAATGTATTTTTGTTTATTGCCCATGACCTGTCTGTGACTTTTACTAAAAATAGCCACAACAAAATCTTAGCCTGTGTTTAATTTTCTCCAAAATCCATTAAGGCATACTTTATTGACAGAAATGTTTTTTTCTGTAAAATATTTATTTAAAAGGAAAAGCATAATTAAAGTGGTTTATTAAGAACATTGTTGTATACATCTATAACTATATATCAATTTCCAGTGTATCACATCGATTGTATGTGGTTCTCCAGTTACTTCTATGGAATCATCAACATTTTTTTTCCAAATGAAGCTTTGTAATTTTTCTCCTTAAGCTTAAACTTAACTCCCAGCTAAATAATTTTGTTTAGTAGACTGAGGCTATTTTAATCCACTTTGGCAATTTAATAACATAAAAACTTAGAGAATCACATGAGATGTTTGAAATATAAAGATTTAAATATACAAAAGAAATGTGAGATACTTTATGTTGTAAACTACACAAGTGATAAGAGTTAGGAGAAAATAGTAAAACTATATTGTCTGAAGGAAATACAACAAACCAAAGATAATGTCTAGTCACTTCCTGTAAAATAAATAGAAATTTCATATAAGAGACTGGAGGAGAGGGAAAAAGGAATTCTATACTACTAATTCTGAGCAGGGACTTGAAGGCTCAGGTGACTGGCATTGACATGGGGACCCAGTAGGTGGATGGTTCAAAACTTAACCCAGTGTCCAAAAGTCATCCTACCTGATGATTGTTCAGTGACTTTTTGTGAAACACATCGAAGGTCTCATTTTAATTCATAGTGAACCTCACCAAAACTGACACTCACTGTCATTTTTGTTCAGAGTGAGAATGGGTTTGAATGGGTTTGGTGACTGAACTCTGTCAACCCATGGAGTTGGTTCAGTAAGTTCAAGGTCACTGCCTGGACAGTGTGGAGGAACTCTACACTGCTGCTGCCTGTGCTAATCCTGATCTGTCTGTCTGCACTTATCCAGGACCCTTTTCTGGTCACTGAATTCACTAAGGGTCAAATCCAGCCCCCAACTTCAGTGGACACCAAAGTGCCCCTAGCAGTGATACTGGTGCAGTTCCACAGCACAAGCTAGGCCAGGGGGAGAGAGGAGGGAAGCTCAGATCCCTAGGGGATTGTGGGGCAGTACTGCAGAAGAAGTGAATGGGATTGTACAGGGGTGATTTGGGAGGGAACTTCTGGGTGAGTTAGGGATTCAGAGAGCTACTTCAGCCACTTGTGAATTGCTTTTTCTCAACTCCTACCCCCAAGGTTACACAGTTTCCCAGTGATAGTGGGTGCTGGGTATCTCCTCCATAGCAGGCCTTTACCTTCTTTTCATTCTGGGTTTTTAAATGCACTTATCAGTCTTTGAGACTCATGATAAAGGATCTCTGTGGTGTGCTTTATCACTGCGGTAAGGTTGTGGTGAGAACAATAATCTGTGCCTAATGTACTGTTTCTTCATCCATTAAAGAAGATACCTTAAAAGATATTTTTAAATAGAAAAGACAAAATAGTTGTTGTTGTTATATGAAATTATCAAACAATTCATTGTTATGCAATATAGAGGACAGTTTGTGTTATGGGCTTTCTCTAATGAAGCCTCAGTGCCTGTCAGACTAACTGCTCTTGGCTCAAATATCAGCCATATGCTACCACATGAAAATGGAGAACACAGATCTTCACAGGTTTTATGGATAAATGCAGTATAAACCTGTTGACCCAGGTTCATTCAGGTCAGATTTCCTCCATTTCTGTGGCAGCTGGCCCAGCTGTGGAAGTCTAGGTAAAGCAGTAGTTGCTCATGGTGGTAGATTCTTTCAAGATGCCCATCTGAACTATACTGCACCCTCAGCAGCAGCCTAGCCACAGAACACATGGATTCTCTAACACTGCCTTGGACCCAGGCACTCTCAAAGTAATACACTGAACAAATGTATCAATCACGATAAGGCCCCTACATAGTAGGCCTTTTGTCATCTTTTCATTCTGGGTTTTTAAATGCACTTATCAGTCCTTATGGGACTTATGATAAAGGATCTCTTGCTGTGCTTTATCACTGAAGTAAGGTTGAGAAAAATAATCTGTGTGACATGTACTGTTTCTTCATCCATTAAAAAAGACTGGGTTATGCTTCCATCCTTAGAGGTTTTTAAGGACCGGCTTGACAAAGCCTTGGCTGGGATGATTTAGTTGGTGTTGGTCCTGCTTTTAGCAGGGGGTTGGACTAGATGACTTCCTGAGGTCTCTTTCAACCCTTATCTTCTATGATTCTATGAGCAATCCTTTGCTGACCTCCACATCCCCTGCACCCGTATGGAGCTTCATTGAACTCAATGGGGCTGTCCACACGGGAAACCCTCTACCCCACATGGAGGCAGTTACAGGGCCTTAATTGTGGTCTCCTTATCCACTGAGGACAGAACCAGAAGTAATGGGCTTAAATTGCAACAAGGGAGATTAGGAAGGGTAGTTAAGCACTGGAACAAATTACATAGGGAGACTGTGGAATCTCTGCATCCTTGGAGGTTTTTAAGAACAGGTTAGAAAACACCTGTTAGGAATGGTCTAGATAAAACTACGTCTTGCCTCAGTGCAGGGGGGGGACCTGGACTAGAAGACCTATCAAGGTCCCTTCCATTCCTACATTTTTATGACTCTGACTTCAGCAGCATCAATTTGAATCTTGTATATAAACCAACACTTATTAGTTTTATTTAAAAATCCAGATAGATCTCTTAGGTTAAAGTGGGTACATTCTGTACATTAGTTGTCAGTTTGCAGCCTGTAATGGGTGCTCGGTGGAAACTATTGTATTGTTTTCTGAAGACAACATAAACTGTTTGCATTTTGTTTTTGTTGGGTGGTGGCTGATATTTCACCAGATGATAAAGCTGTTGTAGAAATGAAATTGTTTTTGAAGCTTTTGTATTTCATTTAAGAAATAGGGTTGTGTAGGTAGAATCCCTGTTCACTTGCACCCTTCAGACTGTAGAACTCTTCTCCCAACTGTGTAGAAAGTCCTAATTAATTATTAATGTTTTATTGATTAATGATTACTGGTTTTCTACTTCATAGCAATTGATAGTCTGAAGTTGCTTTGTGAAGCTCTGAGTCTATCCTTTATAACAAGAAATATAATGCTGAGATATGTGGAAATGAAAGGATCCTTCTTCTATGAAAGTCATTCCATATGCTGGTTCGCCAATCTGTTAGTTTTCTATGCACAAGAAATCCTCCTCTCTTCTCAACAAATTATCCAGAGCCAACTGGATTGTTAGGTAAGTGGGAAACTGGCAGCTTAGGCTTTGCTGCCTTCCACGCACTTCAAGCAGAGTGACCACCAGCATCTGTACTCTCGGCCAGAGTAGCCCTTTGATCTGCCACCAGAAAGGAAGAGGATATAAGACTGTGTATGCTGGCAGCCCCTCTCTCCTGCTATCCCTTTAGCGTGATAAGCCTTGCAGAGTGGACCAGAAGGAGAAAATGGTGATATAGTGCCACTGAGGCACCAGTAATAGCAGTAGCAAATTAGTGCTCTAAGAACAAAATAACACACCATGGGTCGAGGAGGCCCCATTTTCTGGCCTCTTTGATTTACTTATTTTTTAAATCTTGAAATTCTGTGCTGCTTTGTGATGTTCCCTGGCTGCAGGGCCAAAGAGTGAGGACCACATAGTTTTGCCTGTCTGTCAATAGTAGAAGTGTTCGAAGCTTGTTGTTACATATGCATTAGGCTTAGAGCTGACCGAAAGGAGGAGGGAGTTTGACTTGAATTGTGTCAGAACCTTTGCAGCTGTTTAAGTTTAGTAAATAACTCATGTGCACTTGTTTTATTTGCCTGATCTGTGCACAAGGAAGGTATGTGTCAGCTGCCCAATATATATGCTGTCCTTAAGTTATTCGGTGGCAGCCTGCTAGGACATGTCTTCTCACAAAGCTGTTTCTGAGCACTGTCTCTTTCTACTCTGACAATCACATGTGACACATACTTGTTTTCTCCTCTCTCCAACCTACAAGGTACCTCTGCCTGCCTTTTCACCACCATTTTCTTCTTTTCTATTTCTGGCCATGATAGTAACAGGATTGCATACCAGCTATCCTTTCTAAAAGCCAAACTTTTCAACAGAGACTAAAAGGATAGTACAAGGCTAATTTACTATCCATGTGGCTAATCCTTCAGAGTAGATTTTGAGCTATCTGTCCAACCAAGGATAGTAAAAGTAAAAAGCACTACCTCATGTCTCCATGGGATGCCATGAATGATTTAAAGTGACCAAGTTTGCAACACATCATTCAATTTTCCTTCTCAGAGGGTTGCAGAAACATTCAGTTTTTCTACTTAATTTTTTTAAATGTTGCCTTAGAAATTTTTACCATGTATGAGGCAACAGTTACCACATGATGATCTGAGATATCTCAGGTATAAATTATACTACAGCAGGGTGGGTTAAAAACAAACTATTTCTGACACCACTGTGTGGCAACTGATGATTTTTTAATGGTGAGCATGTTGCCTTTCCTGAGAAAATTATGTCAGTCTTAGATAAAACTGTTACCAGATGCAAAATTTCCTATATTCTACATTGCTGTCTGTTCTGCAAACAAAACAGATAGTTGCATATAACATCAAAAAGATTATCTCATAAGAGAATATGTACAAGTTAATGTCTGAGCTTATTATTTTATTTGAAGTCTTCAGCAGTGTCTCATTTCCTAAGGCACATTCAGCCATTTTCCTTCATCCTCATTTTAGGACAGTAACCTGGGGTGTGCGCTCGCGCTCGCTCTCTCTCTCTCTCTCTCTCTCTCTCTCTCTCTCTCTCACACACACACATTTCTAGTATTTTCTAAAAAGTTGTGAAAGTTCTGTTTTACATTCAGTTTTAAAAAGAATGAAACACTTTCTTTTCACCCTGTCATTTAAAAGAACCCCCTATCTCCTACAAAGTTTAGCATTCTACAGCCTATTAATTGGCAATATTTTTTTGACTTACGGATTTGGCAATCTCGCCTCCTACTAAACGTGCATGTTTTTAAAATGAGGGACAAACCAACCATGAACAGTGTCTGCATGTAAACACTTTTCTAGTAACACAAAATATTTCATTCTCTCTTTATTTTGAGTCATAATCACTGGAAGCCTGAGTTGTGTTCACTCCCACATTTCCCCCACTCTCATTTGCATCCTACATATGTCTCCTGTTTCATTTTTTGTAGCTGCATATTAAATTATATATTTTAGAAATACTTTTGCAACCTATTTCATTGTGATCTGGATTAAGATTGCAGTGAAACTGACCCCTGCTGTTGACACAAAATTTTAGTCTGTCAACTACAGTAATTCCTAATTATTCAGCATGTGCATGTGTCAAGTGCTGATAAACTTCAACATTAATTTTTGTTCCACATGAGTTATCATCAATATTTTGTTGGGCTGATAGGACAGAACATTTGCTTTTCTCATTACCTTTCACTATGGTTTGCCTCACCTCCATGATTAGAGTACAATTTTAAACTACAGGTTGAAGACCTTGATTGACATGACAAACATCTGAACATTGCCTATATAATATCTTTTCTGATTAATGGAACTAACATGGTATTCAAGTATGGGCCCTAGCCTGAATGGTGCTGAGCACCCGGGGTGATGGAACAATTTTTATAGTGGGGATGCTGAGAGCCATTAAACCAAACTATAAACCCGGTATGTGATGGAAACCACTTCAATCCAGGAGGTGCAGTAGCACCCCTCATTCCAGCACCTTCTGAACACTTCCTGTGTGGTGGGGAGCACCTTCCAGTCGAGCTTCAGCAGGAATTGATGGTATGCAACTCTTTGCAGAAGTGCACATCCTGCAATTAACGGTATAGGATAGTATCTATGTGACTAGGAAGTGACATTGCTGCATGTAAGCTAGCCTGGTAGTCTAACAGCAATTCTCTGTCAGACAGCTGGGGCCAGGAGTGTTGCAAGGGTAGCACGCTAAACCCATAAAGATAGATCAACGTAGCATTACATCACATAACTTGCTGACCACCCCCATTGACCAACACTTGGAACATAGTTAACAGCCTCTGTAAGAAGTCACATCTATCCAATGCTCTTCATCCACAGGAAAGTTGGCCAAAACATAGGGCCATTAAGTGGGATGGCCCTGGTGAATAAATGAAAGAATGGAGGAATCTTAAAATATTTTACCTTGCAAAAAGCTTCCTCTGTATTATTTCATTTCTATGAAGTGTGCTCTATTTCTATGTCAGCAAAAACATCTGGGATGAATGGCTTCAGTTAGATGTGACTGGCCTGTTCACTGGGGAACAGTGGAAGCAGAAGTAAAATTACTTTGCTTCCACAATAGTAACTAGTACTGAGTAACAGCAGAATCATAAATATTATTGTAATAGCCAACCTGGGATGACATGACTAGTAAAATATTGAAAAATTAAGCTACCCTCACAATTTAATATATTCCCTCTACATAAGAAATGTAAGATTTGGAGGATACAGAGAAAAATGTGTGGTAATACATGCTTGTTGAAATTCATATAAAATCTGCCATGAAAATGAGGGAGCACATGCAAAAATATTGTTTATTTTTTTTCTCTTTTCTTCTTGGAGGAAAAGTGAACATTTTAACACTGACTGTAACTTAAAAAACATTACAAGTCTTGGCCTGAATAGTGGTATTGATGGTGGCGGTGACATCCTAGGGAGAGTTCAGGAGGGATTCTGTCCTGGGAAGGCAATTCCCTCTCAAAAAACCCAGCTCTGTAGGGGGCTGGATTGTCCTTTAGGATTGTGGTGCATGTTCTCCCGAGCTTAGCCCACACTGCCCAATCCCCACATTCAAGCACATCCACATAACAGACATTCAAACAGGCTTTTATGTTCCAGAGGTATGGCATTTTCTTTTATTAAAAAGGTGAATTACTGTGTATCAAAGCTCTCCAGGTTAATCAAGAGAGGTCGTGCCCTCTCCTCTTCTTATTTGAATAAAATTTAGCTGGGTTTGCAATGTTGTTAAACCCAGGCCTTAAATCATTAAAACAAGCAGTTATCTCACTTTCAACAAATCCCGGTAGCAGAAAAATGCGAACTCCCCGAATCATGTTCGTAACACTCAACTTCCTTGTCACAGACGGGCCAAATTATAGCAAAAGTTTAAAAGGAGACCACATAACTTTTAACTATTACTACTTCTGCTTAAGCTATCTAGGAGCCAGCAATACAAATGGAAAGGGGAGAGAAGATGTCTCTTAAAAGAAAGCATTTTGGATGCTTAGATTAATCACGAATACTTGTATAATGTTTGGTTCATGTTCTAGAATTCATTTCCTGGAATTCTGTCTGGCCCTTTCTTTTCATTCATGATAAAAAATAACCCATGTGTAATGTACATTTGCTTCTCTCTGTATTTGCTGTTCACTGTCATCTCTTTTGAGTGGTATCCTGCAGAGTACAAGTGAAGAGCAAGAATATGCACATTATTACATTGCTGTGTGTGTGGGAGAAAGAGAGAGAGATTCAATTCCTGCTGCATGAAGCTGTAAGATTTAGAGGTTTTACTCTTTGAACTTCAAGATAAATTTGTTTCCCACTGAATCTAATGTACTGCATAATTTGGGCCCATGGTAAATCTGGCATCTTCCCCTGAACAAAATGTGTTTCACTATGTTTTGACTACACTAGCTTAGGAAGCAGACATATGAATCCATTTCTGAATTTGGATTCCTTATGATAGTATTATATGCAAGCACAAGGCTTGCTTTTCCTTACTTATTTTGCTCTGATATTACCCTTTTGTATTTAGCCACTCTAATGTCATAGTTCAAGAAAAGATGAACAACAACATGCTGCTGTATATTGGCTTTCCCCCAGATCCATTGCAGCCAGCAAAAGGATTTGTCTGGGTAATACACTTTAAGGAGCCCTTGAAGTAAGTATACTGGCTATGCACTCGGAATCTAGTTTTCCTTGGCCCCTGAGGAGACAGTCAATGTACATATCATCCCCAGAGTAATAACAGAAATGTATATTAATAGAAATACATATTAAAAATATGGTCCTGATTTAGGCCTCATTATCCTTTTTCTAAGAACAACCCTTCCTCTCATCCTTCACATCTGCCAGTGTGTGACACAAGCCATCAAAATGAGTGACAAATGACAGAAAAGTGGAACACATCTGTTTTGTTGTGCATCATGCCATAATTGACAAATTACAATTCATTTTAATCTATGAAACCTGTTTTAATGATTTTTCTCAGTGTTTGGATTAATAGACCTTTTTTTTAAATAAGAGAGTGGAAAAACTAATTCCGTAATGTGCAACCATAAGGATATAAAAATTTGCTAACAGGGTTTGAACCCTGGACCTTCAAATCCTCAGCACAGACCTATAACACATGAGTAATTAATTATTATCCTCTTTGTGGACCAACTACTAAAATGGACTTGACACACAAACTTTTCCAGTGGCTTGTGCACTCATTAGCTAAACAGCTAATAGAGGAAAGTCTGACCGCTTCTTCTGGTCTGTGGAATATCACCTGCCTTGATGGTGCAGTGAAAAAGGCAGCCAGATTCAGGTAAAATGCAGAATGTCCCTCAAAAGCAGGTATATTTGAGGGCCCTAAGAATAGCCCATTATGGGAAGATGAAACATCATGAGATGAAACTCAGTTTCCTAGGAGTTCTTCTGGGGAAAGCAGGAGAAGCACTCCCCATGAGAAAAACTAGAGAAGCCTATGGATCAAACAAAATCTGCATGATTAGAGGATTCCTTAGAGTGCTTGACCATGCCCACTGCAAACCTTGAAAATACTCCCCCACCTCCCTTTCCCCAGGCTCCTCAGTGAAGGGGGCGGGGGAGGGGAGAAGACAAATGGAAATGAACAGAATACTATTGTTTTCCCATAAATGGTGGGAGGGGTGTCAGTGTAGTCCCCTGTCCCTTCCCATGGAACCCTCACAGACAGGCTTCTTAGTGTCAGAGGAAAGAGAATTGTGCCAGAGACAGAACTCTTCTCCCCTACTCTGCAGGCTCAGGCTCCACTCCTGTGTGCAACATGAGGGAAATGTGTGAATGTTAATGTGTAACTCTACTTATTGTAACATTCTTTCTTGAATTTAAATTTAATAATAATGCATTGTACCCAACATAGCATTTCCCATCTAAGGATCTCTAGTCACTTACAGACATTAATGAATGAAACCTCCCAATCCCCGTGTTATGATGTGGAAACTGAGACACAGATATTGAATGACTTTCCCAAGATCACACAGGATGGTATGACAGAGCTGGAAATTGAACTCAGATCAACCTTTGTATGGTACTTATATGGCCCCCATTGGTATAGTTGTGACGGGTTGGATCACAGAAACCCCCTTGGGGCTGCCAACTGATGTGTCAAGACTACCTCTGCCCCTGCTTTCCCTGCCAGCTTGGGACTCCAGAACCCTGCCTGGGTGTGCCAGACACGCTTGCCGGCCACAAACACAGACCCAGGTCTGAACCATGTCCCACAAACTGCAAGCTTAACTGAAAGCAGCTTACGAAGTGTTCCTGTCTCTAACACTCAGATGCCCAACTCCCAATGGGGTCCAAACCCCAAATAAATCCGTTTTACCCTGTATAAAGTTTATGCAGGGTAAACTCATCAATCGTTTGCCCTCTATAACACTGATAGAGCGATATGCACAGATGTTTGCCCCCCCCCCCAGGTATTAATACATACTCTGGATTAATTAATAAGTAAAAAGTGATTTTATTAAATACAAAAAGTAGGATTTAAGTGGTTCCAAGTAGTAACAGACATAACAAAGTGAATTAACAAGCAAAGTAAAATAAAACATGCACGCCTATGCCTAATACAGTAAGAAGACTGAATACAGAGAAAACCTCACCCTCAGAGGTGTTCCAGTAAGTTTCCTTTTACAGACTAGTCTCCACCTAGTCTGAGTCCAGCAATCACTCACACCCCCTGTAGTTACTGTCCTTTGTTCCAGTTTCTTTCAGGTATCCTTTGGGGGTGGAGAGGCTATCTCTTGAGCCAGCTGAAGAAAAAATGGAGGGGTCTCCCAGGGGTTTAAATAGACTTTCTCTTGTGGGTGGATGCCCCTCCCTCCCCTTGTGTAGAATCCCAGCTACAAGATGGAGTTTTGGAGTCACATGGGCAAGTCACATGTCCATGCATGACTCAAAACTTACAGGTAGCAGCCATGGTTCACCTGCTACCTTGAACGTCCTCAAGTAGACTTCTTATGTGGATTGGAGCCTTCCAAGATCCATTGTCATTAAGTGTTTCTTGATTGGGCACTTAACTTGCACATTCCTTTCTAAAGAAGCTGACCAAATGCTTTACTAAGGCTACTTAAAATCAAGCAAGTACACAACCAATATTCATAAATTCGAATACAAAAATGATACATGCATACAAATAGGAGGAATAGGTTCAGTAGATCATAACCTTTACAGAGATATGTTACATGGCATATGTAGCATAAAACATATTCCAGTTATGTCAAATATACATTCATAAGCATATTTCCATAAAGCCTTATGGGGTGCAATGTCAGAATAGGATCTGAGCAACTCGTTATCTTTTCATGTATTTTTCTTCACAATTCCTCTGTGAGGGAGGGAAGTGTTGTTCTCCCCTATGAGGGATGGGAACTGAGATACAGAGAGATTCAGTGATTTCTCTGAGGTCACACAAGAAGTCTATGGCAGAGCAGGGATCTGATCATTGGTTTGCCAAGTGCCAGGTTAGTGGCCTAATCGTTGAGCCATCCTTCCTCTCAAGCTCATCTCATTCCATCTTCATCTCCTGAGTCCCCATCCTGTTCTTTAGCCAGAGGTTCGCCCTCCTCCTCAGAAGGTACAGCCACTTTTTAAACAGTTCCAGTGTTTCATTTTTGTATTATTTAGCTTTGCTGATAGCCATTTCCTTTCCCTTTCTTATTTATGTTTGTATTTTGCAAGAACAGAAAACTAGAACATGCCTCAAGTTCAATTCCCAGAGCCAGTGATTCACAATCTGCATAATTTACTTTAAATCCCAAGACTGCACTAAAGTCTTTAATCTCCTTTAGCACACTGGGGAAGGAGACAATTGGATTGACAATCATTAATAAAACATCTGCATAAAGTGGTGCCTCCTGCTCCCCTGCCCTCATCACAGTCCCTTTGATATCTGTATTTTTCTTAATTCTCTATGCAAATAGCTCCAAAGAAGAGATCAGGAAGAGGACATCTTTGCCCACTACCTGTATAGAGGAGTCAAAGGCATTTTTTCAAATCATACCAATCAAACGTGTCAGAAGTTGGACTCCATTCAGTTTATCCCTGAAATATTCTCAGAGCAACACATGGGTTTTGGAATAGAGAGCACATAAAAAGGTGCAGAATACTGTAGTATTCATAGACATAATCTACAGATCTATTGGTATGTGGATCTTTATTTAGTCTAACACATTGGTATGTTGCATAAACTATTAAGAATCAAATTGCCAAATTGTACTATACGGGCTTCCCCAGAGTCATTACAATTCATGGTGTTGGTATATTGCAGTGGTGGCCAAATTTGCAGACCCTCTGAGCCGCATATGACAATCTTCAGAAGTTCAAGAGCCGGGGCTCAGGGCTTCAGCCCCACTCCTGCTGAAGCCTGAGCCCCAGCAGGCGCACCCTGCTGGGCAGAAGCCTCTACCCCACCACCCGGCTGCAAGGCAGAGGTCCCAAGTTCCCCTCACTCCAGTCTGGTAGGTGGAGAATGGGGGGAGGGACCTGGGGGCACGCCACAAGCCGCACTTTAATTGTAAAAGAGCTGCATGTGGCTCACAAGCCACTGTTTGGCCACCCCTGGTATATTGCTTAAACACTAGATACAGTGTTACATTCATAGAACATTTCTACTAAGGGTTGCTTAGTCTGTTATGAAACCAATCACTGCAGATGCCAACAAATGTGACATTTACATAAGAAAATAAAGGCACTAGCTTTGTTTTTTACAGTTTGAGGAGGAGGAAAGAAATAACATGGGTGAGTGCTTCCTATTTTTGTCTCTTTTTGAAAAGTAAATAATTTATTTGCTGCAGCGTGACAGACATATCTTCACTGAAAAATCTTATCTTATGATTTTGTACCTTTACAAAAAATCACTCATTGAAATCCTGTAAATAATTGTTTTCTGAAACTCTGGACTGAACAACAACATGCAAAATTTAACATTATAGGGATATGGTCAATGATATTACAGTAGTGTTCATGGCCTCTGAATTATCCCTCTGCAGAGGACTCTGGCAAATGTTTCCTTATAGCTACAAACTGGTTGGTCATGTCCTTATCTCTCCCCTGATCTTGCTTTGCCCCCTTCTCTATATACAAATCCTGTAGAGAGAGAGACTTTATGGAGCATTTCTCCATGGCACTCAGTGTGTGCAGAGTTACCCTGCATGTGCTCTGTGCGACCTGCCCTAAACCATGAAGCAGAATCTCTTCAGTTCCCTTGTGTGTAGTGTTCTCCATGCCTAGGATACCTGGGTGTTATGATTCTGCCCACTGACAATTTTTACCATATGTGCTTTCATAAAAATATACAGCGGAAGGTCAGCAATTATTCAGTCACTGTAATAATGGCTACTAACATACTGTCAGCAATTATTTCAGTCATGCTAATAGATGACTCAGTCAGATGTCATTCTTAGTGATGGCAAATACAGCTCTGTATTCTTTTCCCGTTATCCCAGCCCGGGGAGGAATTCCTTTTGACTGGAATAAGCATCGGGGAGGACACCTTTTTTCCAAGCCACAGAGCAGCTGTGAAATCTCTCTGTGGAGGCTACTCCAGCCCATTTGCTGACATAACATTTTTGGGTACTTTTGCGCTGCCTGTAGGGTGTCAACAGAGAGCCTCTGGAGGGTATGCAAGAGGACAGGTCTCAACAATCTCACCTTTCCCAGCTCATCCATGTCTGCCCTACATAAACACACACACACACACACACACACACACACACACACCCCTACCTCCCCCAATCCCCCCACACACCGTGCAATAGAATTGCAACATTTCTGCTGCAAATAATCCCTGTGTGGTCACAGATGAGAGGGCTAGGTTTTCCACTACCTGAATATATATTTAGTGATTTCTGTTTTCTCCAATATCAAGATACTATGTAATTTTTACCATAAGGAGGTGGTAAATAGGTCTATTTTGAAATAGATTTTTGTAATACTGCTGAGAGAAATGGTGTCTTTGATGACAAGTGGTGTTAATTTTTCATGGCGTTGTTCCCACGGGAATTAACATAAATCAGAAGAGCTCAAATGTTCTTAATTTCAGTGTGGGATCAGCAGCTGTTTCCCAGTTGCTAGACATGAGGGACTTTGTGAGTCACAAGTCAGACAAGCAAAGTCAGATATATCCAGTTTCATACCATGATATGCTCACTGTACATATGCCCATTAGAGATTATGATAACAAAAGAATTGTGTTGGGCTTCAAGAAATTGTGAATTTAAGTAAAGGGTTATATAATTGTCCCTAGTGCACTCTGTAAATCATGATGACGTAAAAATGCAATCTACTAGTGACAAGTTCTTTGTGGATATTCAGTAGTGAAGAGGCATGAACATGAGCTATTGAGCAGCAACCTACTCAGCTAGACTTCATGTAGGAAAATTGTTTTATAAAATGTTTTAATCGGCCACTCCCTGTCTACCTGCTGTGATTAATATTCAGGCTCCCTTACTCCTGTGTGCTTAGACTTAGGGGTGAAATCCCGGCCCTGCTGGTATCAGTGGGATTTTGTTCTTGATTTCAGTAGGGCCAGGATTTTCACCCAAGGTCTGTGTTGCCCATGCTGAAGGGGAAGGGTGTGTGTCTCTTCTTTTCCTTACATCCTTGCCTGGGTACGTGTTTTGGCCCCAATTTTAGCCCCATATTTGAGACAAAGAAGGTACACCTCAATACTTGAATGCCGTGGACTCTCCCAGCTGTTTAATATAAGAGATACTGTTTGATGATCTAGTATGTATTTTACAAATCACTTAAATTAACAATGCTTTAGATAATTAACCATTTGTTTAATATGAACCAGACATTTGTTTTGCACAAAACATTTTTAAAAATAAAATAACTTAATTCGAAACATCTCTGGAAGCCAGAATCTTCCTCGCGTGTTGTTCATCTACTGGTAGTCCTTCCCTTGTCACAAAGTGAGGGTAGAATGTGGCTGATGACGTTTGTTCAAACCTTGCATGCACAACAGTGGGAGCTCTGCTCTCAGATGTAGGGGATTATCAGAACCCCCGGTCGAAAAGGGACCGTGGCGGCTCTGGTCAGTACTGCGGCCAATGGGAGCTGTGGAGGCGGCACCTGCGGATTGGGTCAGCGCACGCAGAGCTGTCTGGCTGCGCTTCTGCCTAGGAATTGGAGGGACACATCACTGCTTCCAGGAGCCACCTGAGGTCAGCGCCACCTGGAGCCCTCACCCCTTCCCGCACCTCAATCCCCTGCCCCAGCCCTGAGCCCCCTCCCACACCCTGAACCCCTCATTTCTGGCCCCACCACGGAGCCCTCATCTCCAGCCCAGAGCCCGTATCCCCTCCCACACTCCAACCCCTGCATCATCCCGGAGGCCCCTCGTGTACCCCAAATGCCTCAGCCCTGGCCCCACCCCCAATCCCGGACCTCAAGCTGGAGCCCTCACCCCCTCCCACACTCCAAGCCCCTCAGCCCCATCACCTAGCCCAAAGTCCCCTCCTGCACTGCAAACCCCTCATCCCTGGCCCCACCCAAGAGCCCATATCCGCAGCTGGAGCCCTCATCCCCTCCCGCACCCCAACCCCCTGCCCCAGCCTGGAGCCCCCGCCCACACCCTGAACCCCTCATTTCTGGCACCACCCCGGAGCCCTCACCCCCTACCCCAGCCTGGTGAAAATCAGCAAGTGAGTGAGGGTGGAGTGAGCGGGGGGCAGGGCCTCGGGAAGGGGCGGGACAGAGGACAGAGCAAGGGTGTTTGGTTTTGTGTGATTAGAAAGTTGGCAACCCTAGAGAGACATCAGAGCAATTCAGATTTATTGAGATATTAAAACAGTGACAAGCATTTTTAAAGCGTAACTTAAATTCTGTATCTATTATATTAGCATATAACTATATTTAGGAATGACAAATTTAGCTATTTTAAGCAACTGATCTTTGTTTGCAACCAAAGTTGTCAGATTTTTTCCTTTAAGAACACATTTTCCCTCTACCTATAGGGAAAAATTGCTCCCAGTTTCTTACTTTCATCCTAATTGGAATTTACTAAAGATTTACTACATTAGACCAGCAGGTTCCATTTGGCTACTTCATTAATATGACAGATTTTCCTCATAGCATGAAATTGTTATTTTACCTTAATTCACTCAATATTTTTCTGGACAGTCGAGTTGCAATGGCTTTCAATTTTCTAGAAGCGTATGTTTGTGCAATCATCATTTTTATTTTTTGATTTTGTATTCCAAATGCAATTTGCTGCAAGATGCAACTGATTAATGTAGGAATAAGGTTAGTCAGACTGCACTTGTACTGCCTTTTGCCTAATAGAGAGAGAGAGGGATATTTAGCAATGGCAATTTAGGTCTAAAGATTAGTTTTCTTATACTGTTACTTAAATCTCTCTTCCTTTTCCCCTGTCACCGTGTACCAATATAAACCAATCAGCAGACAGATTTGAGTTATAGTAAACTGAGGGAGGAGATTTAAGCAGTTGATATTATATGGGCGAATTTATCTTGAAAAATCATCTTAGCACAAAGTCTGACTACAACAAGCCCTCCGAGGGTAGTTGTAGTCAGGGTACTAAGAGGGTAAACTTTGTGTCATGCTCTTAAAGACAGCAAACATCCACAATTTGTAAGCATTTTTCAGCTAATTAGAATGAGCAAAGTCATAGACATATCTATGTTAGGACAGCAGGTTTATCTACCAGTCTCTTTTAATAAATAATGACATTTGAAGGGATGAAAATGGCTACTAATCATGACCTTGTGTAATATGTAGTTCATGTAGTTTTATAACACTCTAAAAGTATATGTTGCTTTATAAAAGCAATAAAGATGAAGGGTCAGAACTTCAGTTGGTGTAATTTGACCTAGCTCCATTGCAGTGGAGTTAGACTGATTTGCTGTAGCTGAGGATATGACCTAGAATCTCTGCATGTAACCATGAATAGGTTCATGACTAGTCCAAGTAAACCCCAGGGTCTTCGCAAACTATGTGATTGGGCCCACTAAACGCAAGATCCAGGATTCAGTGTCTCACCTGCCCCCAAGCTCTGGTTCTATGTCATCCTTGGAGGATAGTCAGGGGAATATTAGGAAATGTTTCCAGGATTGTTTACTATTTATTTCCATTTTGAAAGAACCTATCCTTACTTCCAGGCATCCTGGTATAAACAAGAGATAGCAAAACCATTCATCTACAGTTAACCCAGCCCTTCCCCTGGGATTTGAAGGTTTCTTTTTTTATTTTATTTTATTTTATTTTTTATTTTATTTTATTTTATTTTGCCTCTTCACATCCTGTTTCTGGCTGTTCCTGGAAATAGGCAAGCTGAAAAAACATGAGAAAAATTGTTCTTCCTACATTTAGCCAGTAATATAGAAAGTACCAGATATCTCACAGGAAAGTGTTTTATTATGAGAAATCCAAGTCAATTTTGCCAGACCCAAGAGGTTTGAATATAGTATTTTGGAGAAGGTTGGGAAAAGTATTCAAAGTTTTTGATACCAATCTCCAAATCATATTTTCAAACTGTTTGAGATTTGCTTTTTGCTAACACTAGCCCACAGAGACCTCTACACCTTTTTTAATGCCTTCCTTTAGGCCTGATTTAACTTCCCTTGAAGTCAATGGGAGTTTTTCAGTAGATTTCAAGGAGGTTGTGATCTGGTCCTTGAGATAGAAAGCTAAAGTACCAGCATGGTACCCTTTGCAAACAATGGTATGGTTAGAGTGAGATAATTAAAGAAACCAACTTTCAGCTTCCAAACATTTACCTCAAACTAAAACTAAATTTAAAACTACACTGGTTAGGTAGACACCCATTTTTAAAAAAAAATTCTAGTGCCCTTGAAGACAATGTCAGAATTCCCATTGACTTCAATAGGATCAGGATTTTACCTCATTATCATGGTTGCTGGGGTGTCAACGACCATGATTTTTATCGCCTTCCCCAAATCCTGCACCCCTAAAGTCATATTTTTCCACCATTGGATTTATGACGATCTACCTAAATCCTTAACTGTTGTTAACTATTATTTATAAATACTTTGCTTGTAAATTCCTAGCTTGTTAATTACTCTTGTGTAATTCTGTGAAAATAAAAACAGGTAGTTCATGTACCAGTAACATGTCTGTTTAATATAATATGTTGTATGCATTGCTGCTCTAATAATTTTTCTTCATAGAGTATTGTTGCAATTTTTCCTAAGCATTTCAATAACGTATACTTTATAAAAAGGCAACTATAACAATTTTCAAAATAATTATTAAACTCTTGTCTCAATCTTACAAAAATGTACAAAAATAAGTTCTTATTAAAAAACCTGACAAACTATAACTTTAAAGGGACAATAACAGGTGATAAGCAATGAAAGATGCAGTGTTAATTGTTATAATGCTAAGTAAGGCAGGAGGTTGAAAGTCAGGCTCTTAGGGCAGCTGTGAGGTTCTAAAGGAAGCTAGTTCAGTAAAAGAGATATTGAATGAAAAGAAAGATTGATTGCCAGACAGTAGGTTCTGCATCTGGCCTTTTTGATTTCAAATGGATCTATGTTTAGTAGCACATGAATGGTATTAACAATAAACTATTCTATTCTGAACTATTTTGTTTCATTATATCTTATGTGAGTAAAGAATTCATTGGTTTGTAAAACACACACACAGACACAATTATGTATCTATTAATTCTTTGGAATTTTTTCACCCATCAGGATAAAAATTGTTCACATAAACAAAATTTTATTCATGACGGCTTCCTATTAGCATGTTAGCAACATCACATGTTGGAAGGCAATAGCCTACATTGGACGTGGAGAGTCAAAATGCTGCCTTTGCAGAGTCTCCTGCATAAGGAGTCATCCATCTACCCCAGCAACTTCTGCTGGGGAAATAAGCCAGCCTCTTCCATTAGCAAGGAATCTGGTATCTGCTCCAAACTCTCTTGATCTGATAGGAGTCACTTTTATGCACTGAAGTTGTTTTGCACATAAGGAGTGCTGCATGTAAAGACTCCTGCACAGAAATCTTTATGCTGTGAAGTCCAATGTTTCTGCACATACACTTAGGGTACATAAAAAAAATTGAAAAGGATAACAAATATTTACCTTCCCCAGATGTGTGTGTGTGTGTGTGTGTGTGTTAAAATCTATATCTACCAATTCATGTGTTTTTAAAATATAAAAATAGCTATTTATTAGAAAATCCTGAGAATAGAATGTATAGCCTAAACCCAAAAGCTGAGAACAATAGTCAAAGTAGACTGTATGCAAAGCAGTGTAACCTCAAAAACTGTTACTGCTATTGTCATACAAGTCAGTCAAAATGTGTGTACAGTTTTATTTGTCAATCTATTATAGTGTAAAGAACACCAAAACCCTCATTCTCTCCTTTCCTGGATGATGACATGCAAATGCCGAAATGCAGGAAGTGACAGTTTCTTTCAATTGTAATTTTAGCACAGTGGCTCTCAAACTTTTGTACTGGTGACCCCTTTCACATAGCAAGCCTCTGAGTGCGACCCCACCTTATAAATTAAAAACAGTTTTTAATATAGTTAACACCATTATAAATGCTGGAGGCAAAGCGGGGCTTGGGGTGGAGGTTGACAGCTCGCGACCCCCCCATGTAATAACCTGGCGACCCCCTGAGGGGTCCCAACCCCCAGTTTGAGAACCCCTGTTTTAGGAAAATGTGTTAGAACAGAGTTGCTAAGCTATAACTTGATTTGATGACAGCAATAGCTAGCACTGAAAGGCAAAGCATTTAGATTTGGTATTTTAAAATATGCTTTGAATTAACGTGGTTTGGTTTGCTTTTTCAAACAAACAATGCTTCCCCTTGAAGATTCCTACAGAATGTTCTCTCAAGATAATTGAGCATTCCCATAAGATTGTTTTGATGATATTTTGCTCTAGGGTTAGCAGGTGTGGGAGAACGAAGTATCCAAGACTTCTTCAATATTAGGTGTGATCCTTCTTAAAGAAGTGAGACTAAAACTAGAATATTCAATACACTTGATCATTTTAAAACATGGAAATACAAGTTAGCAACAACAAAAAAATCAGTAGTATCAGCTTGAGATGGATCCTGTCTGGATTTGACCCATCCGCATTGCCATCCCCACCACAAACTTTGGGAAAGTTTGGATCCCAGTCAGAACTTCATGTGTTGGGCAGGCTCGGTCTTTGCTAAGAGTGGCTGTGGTATAGACTTACGGTAATTAAAAATCCCCATTGTTCATTAAATCTCTCACGTTTATAGAAACTGTTCTCTGTAACCTTCACATTTCTTCAGTATCTTGCAAAGGCAGAGCTATGTCACAGTCCAAAGCAATCCTTCACTTGAAGGGTGATGGACTAGGTGATTTAATAGTTATTTTTCAATCTAACCTCAATGAATACTATATATGCAGAATAGTTGTGACAGCCAGGTATAAAAATAATTAGTAGCCCCTCCCCTCATTTATTTATCTCTTTATTTAATTTCTACACTGCAGTATCAACCAAAAGATCAAGCCCCTGTGGTGCCGGCATTGAACAAAAAAATACAAAGGCATGGCACCCTTGAGCCCAGGATCTCATGGTTGAAGAAAAATGACCCACAGAATGTGCAGAAAGGGATGTTACTAAACATATATGCTTTTGATATGCTTTTAATTTTTAAAATTAAACATTTTTAAAGATGCCAACTATCACCATCTGGCCATCTCTAGTTGGCTGACTTCCTATAGGAATTGTGGCAGAGGTAAACCTTGGAGATATGCTCAGTGTGTAAGAAGGTGTAGACATGTTTGTGTGAGAAGCCAACAAATGAGCAGAGGAGGCTGCCTTCCTTGGCATATTATCTATATATAATGTATCATATTTACAGAGTGTCTAGAATGTAGTGCACTCTTTTTTTAGATTGCTATCTTCATAACTTTGAAAATACTGAAGCATTAAAAATAACAGAATTGTTTGCCTGCATGTGTGATCTGGGAAGGGGTTGGGAAAAGGTCTTTTTCATTGTGTGTTTAGCCTGTTTCTGTAGCTGTATTGATGGTTACCTAGCAAATAACCATGGCAAGGGAATTAATTGGTTGTGCTGTCAGATGGGAATAGTAGATTTGTGATTCTGATGCATAAATAAAGTAAAAACTTGTCAATCTAGGTATTTTTAATTTGAAAGATAGCATTAGATTGGTGGAACATCTGTCTTATTTTCACTCTTTGACCTATTGATGGAATCCTGGCTACAATATTCATGAAGGATGTAGGAATCGTAGCTCAGAAATATGAAAAAATGATGTGACCTTTTCATTTTCTATTGATGATAATGATAGACATGATGATAATGATCATGATGATAATGATATACATACTTGACTTGTGGAGCAACAAGTTGTAAAGTCCCAAAATAAGACCCCATTCCTTTGTCTAAACAGTTCACATAACAGACTTTTATTACCGTTGAGTAAATTGGCATTAAGTTTACAATTTTTAAATTTAAGATATTTTCTGGGGATTTTTTACAGCATTATCTTGAGGCCTAGTGTACTCTTTCACTTCTTTTTTAAAAAAGAGGGAGTTCTTATTGCTCGTATTAACCATACTAATGAATATCCCTGTATATCCAATCCATAAAAAAATTACAGCTTAGGTAAAGGTCCTTGCTAGTACCTCAGTTCTGTTCTGCTGAGAGAACCTCTGGGATTAAGAGAAGACTTTATTCTCTTGGCCTATTTATGGCTTCTCTGAGACAACAATGGTGCCAGCTGCTGCCAATTGTGGTGTTAGTTTTTATGATGTGGACACTAGTTTACTAGAAACCGAAATATAACAGCAACACTACAAGGGGCACCAATCAGCTGTCATATATAATAATTTTATATTAACATTTAATAGCAAGAGCTAATATGTTTTTCTTTTTTCTTTTCTTTTCATATTTTTTTTTAATTTGTTTTGATTTTAGTGTATCACTTTTGCAATATCATCCATTTGAAATCTGGTAATCAGGTATTTCCCATATAATATGTGGACCACTTAACAAATGACACTTTTGCCCAATAGCGGAATCAATTTTCTAGCAATAAAAATGCATTTTACTACTGCAAAAATAAATCCTCATCTTCTGACAGAAGACACATGATTTTTAATAATAGTAAAATAACCTCGCTTGATTCCTGTATGCACAAAGCAGTCACATATTTTTCAGAATATGCTAGAGTGCATGTCCATGTATCTCAGATTGAAACTGAGTCACTATATAAGCTATCAGCAGTGTGGCTGAGATTTTTTTTTAATATCATACTATTGGAGTATTGGGAGGTGCACATGTGTATACACATATAAATCTGTTTGTGTATTCTGTGTGTAATTGTTTTAAAAAAAGTATTGTTGCTTTGTTAATTACCTATGAAACAGTTGCAATAGGTTATTATAAAGATTTATGAACATTCTTGCCATGAACTAAATTCAGCCACACACACTAAAAATATTTTTTTTATATTCAGCAAACCCCAAATAAAGTATTGCACAGGAAGCTGTTGCCATATGTTGGGGAGTGGGGAGGGTTGTTGTTATTCTTACTATAATAAGTTTTCCCCAGATTCCCCAGGGAAATCTATGGTACTGGGATAGGGTGTCAAACCAATATTGGATGACGATGTATTTCTAAAATGTTTTAAATATATTTTAAAACGTCAAATGATCATCAAGGGTATAGTTTAACACAGAGTAACATATGGTTCCCAATGGAAAAACAAAAAACAATTATACATGCAATATTACTAAGACACACTGACTCTTCTGGAATAGTAGAGGATTTCCACATCCCTCAAGTTTCAGATATATTTGGCAATTCTTAGCAGAATTCAGATGATTTCCAAGTTCTCAATTACACCTCACTTCCTTTGCCATCACTCTAACTATCAGGTTCTCTCTTCCTTTCAGGTGCAAGTCAAATGTGTATAACATGATTGGGTGATTAACATAATTCATATTGGTGTTTAAATGCTAGCTTCAGTATTTCATTGACCTTTGAGGAACACTGCAAGGCACATCTGAGTGGGCTGTCACAGAGGATCGTGTATTGTGGGAGGGCTGTTTTGTATTCTGCTGTCGTTTTTTTTTTATTTGGAAATCTGGAATGTTTGATAGAACCCCCATTTTACTTTTTATACAAATCAAAATCAACATAAACACATTTAACAAAGAATTTTGCACTCTAGGCTTATTCTGATTTATGCAGAATAAATTGCATGGTTCTAATCACTTCAGTACTACACTTGGAAATCATAATATATAGGTAAATGAAAAATGTAGTACGTTCATTGTGTTCTCATGACGTCATATTGGGCCAGATCCAAATCCCAGTGATGTCAACAGAATCTTTCCATTGACTTCAGCTAGCTTTGCAGTAAACCCATTGGTTCAAGTTACATGTTTCCATAGTCTGTATTACATTCTGTGTGTGAGTTAACTAGATCTGTAGATGGAACAGTTCCATAAAAACATGTCCTGAATATGGGTTCAATAGCTGTGCTGCACAGTAAGTGGTACTATGAAAATTATTAATTATGTATTGTTCTTTGCCTTCAAAGCTCTGGCTGATAAATTGAAAGCAAAGTATGTCTAATTACTAAATAATGGTGTACAACAGTATTTTTTTTAAAATAGTACACTGTGTATCAGTTGAATTATAATAAAACTGTGGTGGAAAAATACCTTTTATGAGCACTGAGGTACACCTCTACCTCGATATAACGCTGTCCTCGGGAGCCAAAAAATCTTACCGCATTATAGGTGAAACCGCGTTATACTGAACTTGCTTTGATCCACCGGAGCACTGCTTTACCGCGTTATATCTGAATTCGTGTTATATCGGGTCGTGTTATATCGAGGTAGCTGTGTATTAGCATCTCCACCAGTGGGGCTTGTTTAAAATAGATTATAATCTATACATCATGTTAAAATAATGTGTACATTTGTGTGGTAGTGGTGGTGGTAAGTTGCATAGGATCATTCATCAACTCGGTTTATATTTATTTAGCTTTGGGGTTCGTTAGATTTCGATGCATGGTACCGTAGGGAGAAAAAGAATGTGCTTGCTGTCCAGTGATGCCATCTTTTCTATTTCAAATACAGGTTACAGACACTGAGAAAGGTAGTAGATTGACTCCAACTCACAGAGTTTAGTTTGATAGGGCTGGAAATGCTTTTGAATAAACTATACAGGACTCAGCTAGTTTTTTTTCTTTTTGTCCCACAATACTTTAGATTTAGTTTGAGTCAATTCTAATTCAGTTTTACACAGATTATCCTTTCATAAACTTAATTACTATTCTTTTCCTAATGTGCCCCCAAGGAGCAGTTATTTTACTGCAGTTATAGAAAATGAACAGCGGAGAAAAATCTAGCTCTACAGAATACTAGTCTCTTCATCTTTACCAATTATTTTTCCCTCTGCTGTATGGAAGACAGTTGCAATGATACTGTCATTTAAGTGATATTATCTTAGAAGACATGAGAAAATTCTTCCTTGGTGTAATCCTATTGACATAATCAGAGTTATACTAGGGTTGAATTTGACCTGTTCATTTTTAGTTAAAATGGTATATGCATGATACCTTTTCAAATACCAAATATTACGAATGCATATTTGATAATTCATTGTATTGCCTGAGATTTTTCTTAGAAATAATATAAAGTAAAATCATAAACCGACACTTGTAATGGTGCACCCATGGATAAAACATTTAAAATATTTTTATTTAGGGATAACTGTCGGGGGGGGGGGGGGGAAGTAGTTTGTAAATGAAAATGGGCATATGTTGCACATGCATAGTTTTTAATCTAACTATTTCTTATGTACTCATTGCTGAGATGTCTAGACACCAAATGAAGAATTAAACATCACACTGTATTTGTCAGCAAAAAAATCCACTCTCCACCATTGTTTCAGCTGTTGTTTAATTTTCATTAGTAGTTGTAAGAGATGTGGTCAGACACTTATTTCTCCCATTGTTATGCAGAGGAGACTTGCATAAAAGAATGGCTCTTGCTTTGTGCCCTAAAAATGGTCAAGTTCACACTCCTGATACCAGATAAGGAGTTCCAGAACTGAAGGCCTTCCCACAAGAATAATCTGCGCCTGGTTCCTGAACATTTTACACTGGGCTCAATAAGCAGTAATGTCCCCATGGAGCATAGATATTGTGGTGGGTTGCAGACATAGTAAAGGATTCTAGAACCCAGCATCTTGAAGTGGACCAAGAAACAAACAAGGAGCCAGTGAAATGTGCAGAGCACCATTGTGATATGCTTCGGTGAGACATTTCCACCTAATGGGGTGGGCTGGAGAGTCCATGTGTCCTTCCGTCAAATATATAGCTCATTGCAGAAGTCTAACCTTGAAGATCACTTTGGCTAAGTCCTCATTCAACAGACATAGGGAAACGTCCAGGCCAGCTGGAAACAAAAGAAAACACTTGACATGATCTGTATGTCAAATAACAGTGATGATGAGACTATAGCACCCTGATACATAACAGGAAGTCAATGCCCTAGATAGCTCTCCCTTCCAGCTCACTTGTCTCTTACATGTGTGATGCATAAGCCAGCTGTTTCTCATCTATATGCATATTTCTCTTGTGCATTGGGTCATCTAGAGAATGCTATTGATCACATCTTTTGAGAAAGGGATCACATCTTTTGAGAATTTTCAGTGAGCCCTCCATATGTATCTCCATTCCCTGTGCCTAATTTTCTGAAATCTCCTGATCACACAATATCGATCTTCATTCCAGCTAAGGAAAAATGCACCAGTGTTGGCCATAAGGGTAGTTAAAGAGGAAGAGAAGGTTTCACACCCCTGGCAAGGAGTTAGTACTGGAACTCTTTAAATGGTGCCGCATTTGGTATGTGTGATTCACAGACTGAGGCATGCAGTTTGGTTAGTAAGGGCTGACACCAAAACAATCCTTGCAGATCTGATTAATTTTCAGGTTGTTCATGAACCAGAATCTCCATGCAAAATGTTCATCTGCTTCCCTTCCAGCATTGGGATTCCTCCAATACCTATTGTCTTCAAAAGGTGAGGATAGCCAGTTATTTCTACCTTTGTCAACAAATAGCTCTCTTTTCTACCCTAGACCAGAACAGAAATGGATGTGTGCTTCCCTTATCAGTCTTTGGCTGCCTGTTAAGGACAACCAGTTCCTAAAGGGTCTTTTGGGGAGCCTCTCAGCTTCTCATCGGTATTCATTCATCCACATTGTATCATTACTGCTTCTGAGGCTATTACAAATAAAAAAATATCCTTCTGTTTGTGGGGTGGGGAGGGAATCACATGATCTGTAGAGAAGATGGCTGCCTAGCTCCTGGCCTCCTCACCCACTAATCCTCATCAATGAAGGGCTCTCAGGTATCTAAACCATAACTTTTCTATAAGAAATTTGCTAATTAGATGAGGGGGACACTTTTTTTTGTTGTGGTGTGATGGATCCTGCTGACAAAAATAGAAATGCCAAACAACCCAAGTCTGAGTCTCCAGAGCAAGGTAAGAATGAGGAAATCCAGCAGTCTCTCACATAGGACTTTGTGGCTATGGAGTACTTTCTAACTACCAAATTTGATCTTTTATTTCAAGATATCTAATGATGAGGGAGAAAACAAACTATGAAAAACTACCATAGAACCAGGTGAAACAAGAAGATCTTGAAAATAGATCACACAGGAATAGTTTGTGATTAGTGGGGGTCCCTGAAGGGCTGGCAATTAAAAACAAAACAACAACAATTAGCTTTCTCCAGAATTACACTGAGTTACTAGGATTGGATCCCAGGTTGCTTTCCCTGGAGATTGAAAGAGCTCAGTGAGTGGCAGAGAAGAAAGCAATAATAACCACAAACCCATCATCTTTAAATTGCTATGATTTAATGACAAAGTTAAGCTGATGTCTGGTGCTAGGCAAAAGGGAACTCTTAAGTTAAAGGCTTTTAAATTTTCTTTGTATCCAGAATTCTCTGTAAATTTAAGCAAGAAGAGAGCAGCACTTAATGTCATCAAACAAGCTCTTGGGATCAGATATTAAATACAGTCTCAAATATCCTGCAATCTTCATAATGAAGCTGACAGACTCTGTGAAATACTACAGTACCTTGTCGGATGCATGGCAAGCACTACAGGAATTGAAATCAGATCTCACTAAGGGTAACAGCATGATCTTCTCATAAAAGAAAAGGAAATGGTCCTCAAGAAAAGGATCTGTAATTGAGAAAACTAGGAAACTCATGAACATATATTTTACATATTTGAAATCTTTTATAGTGTTATAACATATGAGTACTGTTAGACAAGCTATTTAGCAAAGCTTGATAATCAATATTTTCAATATATTGAAAAGCCAACATAAATATATCTCTATTTATAATAATTATATTACTCTTATTAGAGAAATAAGGTGGGTAAGGTAATATCTTTCTCACCAACAGAAGTTGATCCAGTAAAAGATATTAACTCACCCACCTTGTGTCTCTATTATCCTGGGACCAACATGGCTGCAACAACACTGCACACAACAGTGGAATATGTTACTCTTATAACATTTCTACTTATATTTTATCTATATTTATAAATCTACTTATATGTTTATAATACACAGCTACCCCGATATAATGCGACCCAATATAACACGAATTCGGATATAACACGGTAAAACAGCACTCCGGGGGGGCGGGGCTGTGCACTCCGGTGGATCAAAGCAAGTTCGATATAGCGCGGTTTCACCTATAACGCGGTAAGATTTTTTGGCTCCCGAGGACAGCGTTATATTGGGATAGAGGTGTATATACATGATACTAATATATTCATAACTATTTGTGACTACCTGTATCATCTTATATGGGCATTTGTATGTTTATTTTTATGTTTATAATATGTGTATGGTGGTAATATTCATATTTATTTGCACAGATATCATTTGTGTCACTTTGTTTACCATTTTCATTAGTCTATTGGTATAAATATTTACATGCCATGTGCATATTAGAATTTATATACTATACTATTATGCATTCATATCTATGAAGCAATAGGCTTAATTCATTTATATACATTGGGGCATGGTATTTTGGTAAATATAGGTATATTTTCAACAGATTCATAATAAATGTGTATTGTGGATGGGAAGGAGGAGGGTGTGTGCAGGTATACGCCATCTGGGAACTGAATGTGCCCATGTTGGAAGTCCGGGATGTTAATGGTAAAATTGGTGGTATATTTTCCTTTTGTATGGAGAGGCACTTGAAGGCTGTCAATCTATTTGGTGTCAATTAGCAGCTGAACAGTGACTGCTTTTTTCATGAACCCTCCAAGAGAATCAAAACTTTGAGGCACTTAAAATCAAATGGATGTCATATAGCTTTACTTCAAGAGACCCATTTAAGGAATGAACATGCAGACAGAATTAAAAAACCATGGGTGGGATATGAATATCACTGCTCTTTAAACTCCAGAAGCAGGAGAATAGCAATACTAATCCACAAGAGCCTAACTTTTGAATGTATTCAGTCATGGTCAGATCCAGAGGGCAAATACATAATAATTGATGGCATTTTCAATACTAAGAGTAATTTTGGGGAGTGTATATAATCCTAGTGGTGGCAACATACCCTTTATTGAAGAAATAACTGGCATTATTTCCAACAGAGTTGATATGTCCCACTGGTACTAGGAGGAGATTGGAACACTGATTGATGATATCCTAGACAAATCTCAATCTTTTTGGCAAAAATCTCAGGCCTTTGCAAACCACTCATTATCCTTACTGAAGGATATTGGACTAGTGGATATTTGGAGGATGAAGCATCCAACAAAGCACGACTACACATATTTCTCCATAATTCATGACTACTATTTCAGGTTAGATTTTTTTAATGATATCTAAGATACTAGTTCCTGCATGTCTGGAGGAGGCTTGACCACCTGAGAGTCCAACATCGGAACAGACTTGATGAACCCATGTAATAGGGGGTCTGCCTCTGGGCCACCTCTCCCCCTCAGTTGGTGGAATTTTATCCTGGAGGTTACAAGCCACCCGGAGAATGGCATTCGCTGGAACGTCTTTGCTGGCATCCTTGCGACATGTCCGAAAAGCGTAAAGCGCCGCCTGCGGACAATGGCCCCAGTAGTCTGTAGACCCGAACGACCATAAACATCTGCATTACTGAAGTCATTCCACTTTATGCCCAATATACGACATTGACATTTTGTGTGGAAAGTACCTCCATCTGATTATATGGAATAAAATCTCTCTCTCTAGAAGAAAACTCTCTATTAGAAGTTAAACAGGCAATTGTCTTACTCAACTCAGGCACAGTGCCTGAGTGTGATGACTTTCCAGCAGAATTTTATAAGACATTTATCAATCAGTTAGTACTGATACAGACATCTACAATGAAATAATGTCACAAGACATGAGGACGGCAATAATTACCCTAATTCTAAAGAAAGACATGGACGGTCTTCATTGTGGAGATGACCGCCCCACCTCTCTGTTGAACACAGATTATAAAATACTGACAAAGATTCTTGCTTCACACTTAAACAACATTGCTCCATCAATCATTCATGAGGACCAGGTGGGTTTTATTCACAGCAGAACAGTGGTAGACAACACTCCAAAGATATTCCACTTAATCCGCCAGGCACAAATAACTCATGCTCCAGATGCTTATCCTATTGTTAGATGCTGAAAAGGCTCCTGATCAAGTGGACTGGCCATATATACAAGCAATCCTGAGAAAATTTGCATTTAAATTTCTCACCTGGATTAATATTATTTACAAATCATGCCTTGCCTTTCTTCTGAAGTATAGTTATCTTCTCCAATTTTCGTTAAATTGAGGAATGCATCAGGGATGCCCTGTATTACCTCTACTATTTGATATAGCCATGGAACTGCTAGCAGCATATATCAGACAGACAACATCCATTGAAGGAATTACCATCTGGGATAAAGAGTAAAAGATTAGTCTCTACACGGATGACATTCTGTTCACTCTCAAAAATCCCTCATCTTCGATTTCACTGCAAACCTGTCTCATATAGTATTTGAATGTCATAAAGTATATTCACATTTTGGAAGGAAGTATGCAGTAACCAGGGTAGAGGCGTCCCCTACGTCAAGCCTCCGTGTTTTAGGCTTTCTAGATTATGTACCCTGTTGGAGTAATGCCAGGAAATGGATTGTGTGGAACTAACAGTGGCCATTTGATGAAATTGGAAATCTGCTATTCCCCCACATTCTTTGATTGGCTAACCGGTTAACTAATGGAAAAAACAACAATTTACAGAGGCACAGGATCCAACTATGAAGGCACTTGGTCTTTCATGAGAGCATTACAAATTGACTCCAGGTATATTTGGCTTCTGATGCTTCTCTTTTTTTATTATTTTTTTTCTATTTTTTGAAGGGATGTTGATAGGGAATTATTTATCTTATAAAATCCAGGAGTAGTTATCTATGAATATTTCATACAGTGTTATTGTTAAATCCATACTCCTGCTGTCTTTTCTTTGTCATAATATTTGAATAAGTCTATATGGTTGTATTAAAACTTCTGAAAAATAAAATTAAAAAATACATCCTTTTCTTAATGATGCATTTGTGATAGCAACACTCAAGTCAGGGAACTAAAGTAATAGTCAGTCATTTACTGTCTAGTTCATTAATCATTTTGTTGTTCTTGTGTGTTTTCCAAAAGGATAGAAATTTTGACTTTGCAAAGCCAGTACTATAATGGCCCAAACCAGTTTGTTGAATGATTATTAATAGAACAGTAGTTCAAATTCTTCATGATATTTTAGACTCCAGGAAAGCACGTTAAGTATGTGCTTAACTCCATCTCTGTTCAAGAAAGTCCTTAGGCACATGCTTAACTTTAGTGTGTGTATGTGCATGTGTGAATATACATACACACACTAATGATATATAGATAGATATTTAAATATATATATTTAAGTTAAACACATGCTTAAGCCCTCATCCTGGATAGAAGTGCTTTCCTGAATCTGGGCCTCAGGGGCTAAACATTTCATAATTCCTTACAAAACTGTACTGAGTAAAGGGCATTCAGAATAGGAAGATATAGATCTCTTAACTGTATGCAAAATATACAGGTCAGTATTTTAAAAAGTTTATACATTTATTTGAGAACTTTACCTGTTCAAATGGAAACCTTGGATGAATCAAAGTCAACATAAAATTTAGTGTGTCAAATAACGGAATGCTAAGGGGCATGGTCTGCATTTTCTCTACATTACTATATTAATCATGGTTTAAACCATAGTAATCTAGTTGATCCCCTGTCACACAACAGCTGAACCTAAAATGTGTTGTTTCATTCACTCACTCTGGCTAAATTGTGTGTCTGGAAAACTGACTGCAAATATTTTCCTACCAGTTCTTGCAGATGCTCCTCTGAGGACCTTGATGTTAAGCATGTGGATTTGAATTCTGTAGTGCTTCTAAGTAAAGTTAACACAGAAGTATCTTTTTCATTGTCAGAGACTCTTCCATTAAGTAATGACATTTTGTTGTGTTGGTGCCAAATTTAAAATTTGTTAATTTTCCAACTAGAAGTATTAAAAACGACTGTAGTAAAATCCTCGAATGACAAGCCACAAGTCTTCTTTCTATGAAAAATATTATATCATCCCTCCTCACTCTTAGTCTTGGAATGATGCACATGCCATCTGTATTTTTAAGGAGAAAAATAATGTAAACGAGAGCAAGGAATAGAGCTTTCAAACATAATAGCTTTTTCACCCTGTGTGCATGGTAATTGGGATATCATTCTGGGAAAAGAACTCCCAGGCCTGTATCTAAAAATCCTGTTTTGTGCAGTGCAAAGCACAATGGGGCTTTGGCCTCCATATTCTTGTGCAAAAGACATAAATAACAATAGTCCTAAATTTTGTTTAAAAACACTGATAATTATTTTATAAACAGCTACACAATACCTCTTGGGTAAATTCACCAAGTCTTCAAAGTTCACTTTTTCAAAATGACCGAACTGTACCATTAAGCGAGGCGGGAGAAATGTATCTGACTGGATGAAGGGAACAGTGCTTTTTGGCTGGGGAGGTGGGGTGGCAGAGAGGTCAAACTGCTGCAAAAGGGGACAAGGGGCCAGCATAGCAACACTGACTCATCCCCCTGGGAACTGGATGGACGGAAAGGTTTAAAAGGGGCAGCCCTGAGCGTGAAGCCCCTTTTACATGGAGCAGGCTGAGGCAGCACCCACCCACCCTCCCCTTTGGGTGGTGAAATACCAAGTGCTGTAAGCATTACGCTAGCCGCCCCCTCTTTTATGGGGGCTGGGAAGGAATTTTTTCCTTACCACCAGATTGGTCTAGGTGGAGTTGGGGTTTTTTCACCTTCCCCATAGCAGGTTAAGGGAGGGCTTTGACAGTGTGGCATGAAGGAAGGTAGGCTATATGTTGCAACTTATTATGTAAGTGTGGGGCGGATGTCCAGTGCAGGTACTCCATAGGGAAGTTATACAGTGACTGGATAAATGGCTTGGAAAGGACTTAAAAAGGAGGTGTTGGTTAAAGGAATGGAACAGATGGAGGGTTCCTCTGATTAGTATGGCAGGGAGCCAAGCCCTTTATTTCATAGCCCACCTTGACCCTCGTACAAGAGGGGGTGGATGGAAAGGTCCCAGCAATGGATTGCCTGGGGGACCTGGATGGAAAAAGAAGGGGAGCTGGTGGAAGTCCCCGGGTAATTATTGACTGAACATGGGGTTACCTGCACTGTACTGACTGTACACTTTTATCTGCCAGGTAGTCCCAGACATCTAATAATTAAATCTGATTAAAACCATATCAAATGTCCCCTGTCCTTTTTTCGGTATAGCCGGACAATAAGAAACACAAGTTTAAGTTACAGCTTCCATATTAAAGACACGAGTAATATTTTCAAAATGCTTAATTAACTTAGGAGGACTTTTGAGCCTAAGTATCATCGTAAATCAGCAGTCTAAAGTCCCTTTTGAAAATGGGACTTGGGCTCCTAAATTAATTAAGCATTTTGAAAATATTACTCATGTCTTTAACTCAATAGGTTTTGTATTTCACAGTCAAATACATATCCTTAGTGGTTAAATCTTTAGATGTGGCTTAGATATGCTTCATACAGCTGTGTAGGTGCAAAGGGGATTTTAAGATACTTTTGCACTTCTCAGAATCTGGGGCCAGACAAGGATCAGTTTTGACCACAGCGTAACTTACTGCAGCCTATGAGTTTCTCTACGTTCTGCCTGGCTGCCTGGGGCCCCAAGGAGCCATATTGGCAGCCAATGATTGCTAGGGCATAATGATGCTCCAACACATACCCTTTTCTTCTGGAAGACCCAATACTCTGGGAATCAGGATGGGGGTGGCTAAACCAGCTCTCTACTGTCAAGGGATTCACCTTGCATTGCACGAGGGGAAATCCTTTGGGAGCCTGTAAAGTTGTCTTTGCAGCTGCTTTTTGCTGCTGGAGAAACCCTTGATTAGCTAAATATGTGATGAGGAAGCAAAAGTCGGGCAAACACAGAAAACAAAAGGGAAGTTGGTGCAAATAAACAAGACGTGCAAATTAACATGCCAAAGGTAACGCTATTTTTCAGAAACTTGTGAATACAAGTTAAAGCTGTTTCTGGACAGTTTTACTTATGTATCTGGTACTTATGGAAAAAAATAATTCAAGGTCTAACTCTCCTTGGCAACAAGGCAGTCTTTACATAAGGGTGAACTGCTCCTGAACAATTTCTGCAATGTATCAGGGGCAAACAGGCTTTTCTGCAAAATCAGGCCTGCGTGTCTTCATATTCCAGTCCTTTGATTCTTGTATCAACATACCAGTGTGTGACCAATGTCAAGAAACTCTCACTCTCTGTTTCTGTTTGATTTCCCTTTGATTCCCCCTATAATGTTCCAAGGAATTGATGAAGTGCAAGTTTTTGTTCCTAACATATGTTTTGCTCTGATTTTGATTGATTTTGAATACCCGTAAGACTATACAGACACAGAGCAACTTTATACTGTTCTTCTAATGCTGCAGTTTCTATTGGGCATTGAAAATGAATTTCTTTATCTTGCTAGATGACACCCAGGGCCAAATTCTCCCCGGCTGTAACTCCATTTCAATCACCCAGGACTACATTTAGCTTCCAGAATTCGTTCTTTGACCCCTGAGAGGGAGAGTGAACTGTTCTTAGGTCATCAAATATGGCAGCATGAAAAACCTTAACATAAATAGATTTGCATTGTGTCAAGTCAGCAACATATGCCCTATGAAACCAACCAAAAGGTTTACTCCCTTATAAAATACAGTCAGTCATCTATCTTAAGGTTTATCTTATATTGTCCTATATGATAAAGAAAGTTAGCTGACATTTTAACTGTCCACAATATTCACAGAGTGCCAATCATCATAGTATCTAATTATAAAAAACAAATATTAAATAAGAAAATATTTGAATGTTTAAAACAGCCATATTTAAACATTACCCAGATGTCTATAAGCTGCATATTTTGGATACAACCAATGAACATTTCCACTTGCAGAGAAAGAAAGAAAGATACATTTGTATAAGGACAGCATATTTGAATAAAGTCTTTAATCTCTGAGCTATGTTAGAATCTGTTCAAGAATCCGGTTCTTTCTATCATCTAAAATATTGTATCATCCTTAACTTCTACTTGTCTTTCAAACACTACTCCATAAACTTTCTTATACATATGAATGCTGACTGAACTTGGCTTTAACTGTAATTAATAATGAATAATCCAATAGGACCTTTGAAGATCAAGTACATGTGGGAAAATATAGTCCATAATCACTTTTCAATTAAAAACCCCCTAACAAATCTACGTTTGTATTTAGACAAAAGCATATTTATACAAATAATTGGATTTTTAAAATAACAGGAATATGATTTGTAATGACTTGTGCCCCTTAAAAAATTATTCTCATTTATGTTTCAGCTGTCCAGTGCAACATACATGAAAACTATGACAAACTCAGTCAGTATTTGATGAGAGTTTAATGTATTAAATTGTACCTCCTGCCACAAGAGGTAAATTGATACAAAATAAGTAGATTAAAATGGCAAATAAAAAGAGAAATATAATTTCATGGTTCAATAGGAATAAAAATCAATATATAGCAAAGGAAGAAGTACATAATATGAAAGGTACAAAATCAGCACAAAGAGAGATGATTCATGAATGAAAACCTTAAGAAGCTTTAGTTTGCAGGATCAGCATTTCTGTGGCAGATGACGAACGTAAACAATGGACATATGCTCCTTTATGCAGTATTATAGAAGTACAGCTATTTGTAAAGCACCATGGAAAGTTATAGTTCTGTATAAATGACTATTAAAATTAGATGACAGGTAGACACAAATTCATTCTTACAACATCAATCAAGTATATCTTTTACTTCCAGCTATGTTTTTGTTGCACGTTAGTGGTGAATAAGGCTATTGCTGTCTATTATTCAATCATGGATGGGATTCCTGACATGACATGTGTTAATGAGATCTTCCTGGATGACATTGCAGAGTAGTTATTTAAATTTAACAGACAATAGTCAGTTAATTATGAGCATAGAGAGGCACTGAAGGATGTTGTAGCTGCGTTGGTTGAATCTGACTTCAAATGTGCGTACAAGGTCTCCCACCCCAACAAAGGATTGGTCAGAATGTGTGACCACATTGCAGATGAGTCCCAGATAGGGTTAGAAAAGACCAGAGGTAGTATGCAAGATGCCCCTGATAGCCTGACCGAGTTGAGAGTTTGTATCCCTTCTAGCGTTGGACTCACCAACGCTATTTTCCTAGGCAACTTAAATGTCCACGTGGATGATGACTCCTTTAGGTTAGTTCAGAAACTCATAGCCATGATGAAAACTGAGATAATCTCAAATAACTTTCAGACTCAGTGCATATAGCAAATCATGCTGTGGATTGGAATTGGAGACTGAGTCTAGTTGTGTGAAGGTTAAATCCTTACAATGGTCAAGCCATTACCTGCTCTGTTACCTTAAAGTTACGGCACACCTAGGCTCCCTTTGGGTGGAGAGACTATTTCATTAATCACACTCAGAGTTTAAAGAGCTGAATGGGTTTCAGAGCATTTTGAGGGGAAACTACAATACATCTGGTAGGAATCTTTGTTGATGACCTCATAATGTATGACCTCATAATTGTGTGTTCTTCACTGGTCATATGCTGGCTCCTAAATCCTTCCTTAGTAGATTAACAAAAAAGTTGGCTTGGTTGGTTGTTTTTATTTAGTTTTCATGGCGGAGGGAATTTTCTTAGTTTAAAAAAAAGAAAAATCTTGTTCAATAAATTGCTCAGTGGCAGAAGTCCGAGCTGATCCAGTAAACTTGACAGGCGCAGTGAAAGGACCTTGCAAGATGGGCAGTGATGAACCCAATACCTGCCCACCCTGCTTCCTACCACTACGTGTCTTCCTTCCCCACTGTCCAAACCTTATCCCCAGTTTTGCTTTCCCTCTCCTGCTTCCAATTATCCCAGACCTGATTGATCTATCCAGGCCCCATGTAGCTTCCATAATTGCAGACCCCAATCCCACAATAGCCGTATGCATTACAAAGTGCATGTCAGGCCAAGGAACACTTTATAAAGCAGAAATCAGCCAAACTAGTCAAAGGTGTGACATCAGCCACCCAAAATAATAAAGTAAATTTAGTGCTTTTAGGCCAAGTTATATTGAAGATAAGAGTGCAAAAACAACCACCACCATCGCCTCCAAAAACAACACATAGAAAATCTTCCAAAACTGAAACCCGCTTCACCTTTTAGACTACTCAGAGGCATACACTGGAAGAAGCATCATTGCTTGCCAGTCAGTCAACATGTAAACTATTAGGAATTTAAGACTTGTTCTCCCTCCATAGGATGAAAAGAAAGAACAGCTCTTTGCTCATATTTACAATGCACTCTCTCCAACTTTGCCATAAAAAAAAATCTAGTGAAGATTCCAATTTGTTGATTCATATTCGGACAGGTTCTTTAATGAATAATAAGCACCTGTCTATGAAGCACTTATGCATCTGTATGGAAGAAAAGCAAAGCACAGCATCCAGCAGTACAGAATAAACGGATACATACATAAAAACCTTTTATCTAATACAGAACCAAAAGTTCCTTTTGAAAATGTCTGCTTTCAACATCTTCTAAATCAGAATAAATAATGCATGACCCCTTTAAAATTTCAATTACTTTACTGGAAATATTCCTGGTTATATAGACTGCCATTTGCAAAAATAAAATAAAAAATAAAAAAAATCCTATCAGAAACTAATGAAGACTCAAAACCAATTATTTCTTTAAATTGGAAAAGAGAGAAATTAAATTATCTGCTGCTATATTTGTATTATCTGTTTGCATTTATTATTATGTTGCTTTTCGTTTTCTGGTAATTTGAGTTTATTATCTTCTATTGCACATGTCTAGACCTAAAACATACATTTTAAATTAGATCTGAGTAATGGTAGTTGTCACATTCAGTGAAAACTTCAGATGAAATATAGTTAAAACTTGAGATGTGTTTACACAAATATAATAGGGATAACTATTTGCAGTCATCAGTAAAGCAATGTATGGGGACCAATTATCTTTGGGACTTTATCTTAAATTGATTCCAACATATACTGTATGCTCACTTATTCCAATCTACCTATTTGGGGACAAATACTCCAATTGTGCCTTAAAAGGAATGTTGGGGACACCATATCTACAGGCCCCTGGGCACTACCACTTTGGTCCATAGCTCCATCTAGGAGGTGGGGCTTGTAATGGAGCAGCATTGGGAAGTGGATGAGTCCATGGATCACTGGCCTTGCATGTGCTGTGTACTTCCTTTGCTTCTCTCCAGGCCCCCTGAGACTTGATTCCTGCTGTACTTGATCTCTCTTGTGTACACAGAACCACTCTGTGGCTCAAAAGTGATATAGTTGGAGAGAGAGTCACTGATAATCTTAGAATGGTTTAAGCACCAAGTTCATTCCCAACTGACTTCAAGGATAACATGTACCACAGAACGCTATGGGTACAATTATTCCTTCTGGTCATGTTCCCCATAGCGGTGTGTTGCGTGGCTCTATCATAGCAGACATGCAGTGGTGAGGGTTCTGTACCCAGTTGCTGACTTTCTGCTCTGTGTCATCCCCCCTTGACTCTCTTCCATGAGATTTGGGTCTTTTAGTTCCCATCAGTCTGCTCTGTAACTACTCAGAGGAATGCTGGTAGATCACTGTTAAGAGTTAGTCAGGAACAGATTTCCAGTGGAAAACAACTGTTTTATCAAAAGAGTGACCTTATGAACAATTTTACTTAATCTTACATAATAGTAGGTGAGGCTTTTTCTATTAGTTATCTACATATATACAAAGATTTCTGTTTTATGTTGCACTCCCATAATATTTTTTCCATTATATTTTTGGTGAAATTCTGACTGACAGTGAGACAAAGGCATAACGAACCAGAAAACAGTTGTGTGTATACACAGCGTGAAAATTTGGCGAATCTCTTTGTACAATTCATGAACTCCGTGTGAGACTATGAATTCTCTGTACATATTAGTACCACACGGCAAACTCCTTTTGTTTTCTTTGTTGTCTGGTAGGGACAAAGGCCTAACAATAGAGGGTTATTTAAATTAAATGCTAAATGATTGGAATGCAATTGCGGTAAACACCAAATTAATGAAGAACAGAGGACACTTTAGGACTATCATTAGTGATGTCCCTCAGAATGAGGGACACTTGAGTGGTAAGGGCAGGGTTGCATGGGTTCCAAAAGCCAGCTATGAATATTCCCTATATAAGGAAAGATTAAACAAGTGGGTTAAATTGTTTAAAATAAATGTTTCATGTAACGTTTATAACTGTGTATGTGTATACTGCTTTGATTCTGTTGTATTTGCTTAACTTGTATGTCTCACTTTCTTTTACTATTTATGTAAGAAAATAGCTTAGTTACTAAAGCAATTATGAGAAAATATTACTCTTCATGCACATTGTGCAGAATTCATGGCAAAATCTGTGGTTATTTTTGCTTTTTGAAATAACTGTTTTTACTTAAAATATGTGCAAAACTGGTTGCATTTGATTTATATAACACTATGTTAAGATGCAAACTGATGAGTATATTTTTAATAATGTACCAGAATATTTTAATTAGCAAAGACTTTGTGTCAATTTTCATTCTGATACAGGTTTATAACCACATAACTCCCTGGTCATAAGGGGTTTTAATGGCAACTTAATAAATCTTTGACTACTGCAGAGAGTAGGCACCATAATAATATTATCTTTTACTAGATTATTCAACTATAAAGCAGGATTGATATTGTACTAATTGAAAAATGATGTACAAGCAGTATTCCATGTTCAAACATCAGACAATAACAGTTTATTCTACTGTGGAATTCTGAACATCATTATGAAATGCTGAGAACAGCATTTTCAACATACATTTGAAGTAATAGGATATTTATGATGATAAAGAAGGTATACTTGGCTTCCAACATAATCTCTTGAGGTTCCCTGGTTGTATAATTAGGATAGATATAAATTTGATTTCAGTAAAATCATATGACTATTTCAATATAGCAACTAAGAAGAGGGCGACATCAAAAGGCAAGTAGATTATAGACTAGAAGATTATTAAAATTTTGTTTGTCTTTTCTAACTATCTATTTTATAAATCAGTTTACTGTGTGATAAATAGGAAAAGGTGGAGATAAGTTGGACAAGCCTTTGACCTGCAGTTGGGTAAACCATGCATTTGCTGACTGTAATAAAGATGAATTACACAGTCATTGATGAAGATATTTGAATATTGCACTCTTATTGGATTACTCCTCTCTGTGAACATGCCACAGCTGGTTCAAATGTTTAATCATCAAAGCCAAAAACCACTAATGTATTTGAAATAAATCTTAAAACATTAATTTCTTAGGTTAAACTAATGGTAAAATAGGTGTTTTGAGTTCCAGATTTTAGGTCATGGGAAAGAACAGAGTTATCACAAGTAAGGATTTGCCAAATTAGTTTGAGAGAGTTTTGTACAGTAAAATAGCCAGTGGGAGCCGCGATCGGCCGAACCTGCCGACGCGGCAGGTAAATAAACTGGCCCGGCCCGCCAGGGTGCTTACCCTGGCGAGCCGCGTGCCAGAGGTTGCCGACCCCTGCTGTATTTGAAGCCCCGATCAGTTTTTCATTCATAAGTGAAATAGAGTTTCACTCTTGTTAAGCTGCCTAGATTTTAGTAACCAATTTCTGACATTATAAGAAACACTTCAGACAGTAATCTAAGGGGTTTGCAGGTGATACACTGTCAGTCAGCCAAGAAAATATACTCCCTCCCTCCAGCATGTCATTAATTGACACAATATCCTCTAGCAGTCCCATGAGCCTCATTGCTCTATATAGGCTCTGCCACTAGCGATATACAGCCACCTCAAAGCCGAAAATTCATCTTTGTACAGAGACCAACCTCTCTATTTGGCCACCCAGGATCAAAGTGGTAGGGAAAGTAGTGGAAATCTACTAATGAGCCAATCTTGTACTCCACACTAAAGCCCTGCAATGGGAATGGGACCCCATGGGTCCCACAGGACCCACTACCAAAATAGCAGGAGCAGGGAAAATGTACTTTGTTGCAGGTGGGATTCAGTGGGCAAAAAATCCAGACTCTGGTAATTTGCAGGAAAACATAAATCTCTCATCAGTTTGTCATAAATAGAATTTCAGCAATGTAAAGCAAGTTTTTCTTTTTTAAAAAAATAAAGGTTTTAATACTTAAATTTAAGCAAGGGATAGAAAGAGATTTGATGTCTATTGTAACTGGAGTTAAAGTATTCTTACATGGTTAAGCAAGATTTGTTTTATTCTAATGGTAAAAATTATCATATACATAATATTAACTGACCCTGCTGTGGGGTTTTGTTTTTGTTTTTTTAGTAGCATGGGGGAAAGTGTCTCTCTTGCATGATTTACGGGATCTAAGGTTTTTGCGGGTGGGAGCAGGATTAAAATGCAAGAAACATTGGGATTTTTGCCATTGACTTCAGTGGGGTCAAGAATTCATACCTGGTGTGCAAGTGAGAGTAACGGGATGAAATTTAAGGAAGGGAACGTTTTGTTTGCAAAAATCAAGAATGGTGCCCAACTGTGAGATCTGTTAGTCTCTCAGTGGGAACTTGTGGAAGCCCCCATTGCTTGGAACATGTAAACACAGTCTGACGAAAACACTAGAAAATATGCTGTATGGAGCAATCCTGCAGTAAAAAGGAAATGTATTAGAGGATCTAAGACTTTTCCAGCTCTAATTTTCTATCCAAATTAGCCATGGTGGCCTGAAGAAATTTAAGAAGCTGTAGGTCTGCTTTCTGCTGGTAGGAGCCTCAGACAGATGTTGTTTTACAGATTTTAATTTTGGGTGATTAATTACTTTGTTAAAAAATACAAGATTAAATGTTCATTTTTCACTATCAACATCTATTGACTCTCTTGTCCTTGGGGTAGTGTAAGAATGTACTAGCATTAGAAATTAATATTGATCAGAACTAAGGCGGTGGTCAATGAATATTAAATTAAGGAATTTTTATCCTCACAAGGTTAAACTAAGATTTCACCCTGTATACATTGTTGCATCATCACTATTCTGCTTTGGCTTTGTGCCAGATCAGTTTCATGTTTGCAGACACAGTGCTTTTAAACTACAAGAGCAGATGCGGCGTTCTGCCTGACCTAGGATGTGCTTTAGTGATTGATGTTTCTTTTTGAGCTATTCTAATGAAAACGAAGACTGTAGTTATACACACTCTGCCTCTTGTCAGACTACAGTCTGGTCTTCACTTAAAAGTTTTCCTGGAATAGCTATGTTGGTCAGGTTGTTGATTTTTTTTCTTACCCCCGACCAACAATAGCTATGCTGGCAAAAGCCGTAATATTGTAGATACAGTTAAACCAGCCAAAAAAAAAAAAAAAAAACCCTCAGCAACAAAAATAACAAAAAATCCTTTTACCAGCGTAGTTCTCCATTTGGGGAACTGGATTGAACTATACCAGCAAAAGAGCTCATTTCTGATAAGGGGTTTGCCAGCATAGCTATACCAGTATATCTGTACCAGCAAATCCTTTCAAGTGTAGACAAGGCCTACCTCTCACCATTCTTGCATGTGTGTTTTCAGCTTTCAACTTCAATACCGGTATTAAGTTGTTGGGATGGGAAGGGAGAAACTAAATCATTTCTGGTAATTTTTTTTTGTTTGTTTTTGTTGCGAGAACTAAATCACCACCAGCAAGTGCAGCACTATGTAAGGGAGATGGACTTTGTTGTATTATTATGAGCTATTAAATAGATGTTCGGTGTAAGCTGAATTTTAGCCTGTTGATACATGTGTTATTTTTGGAGGGGGAGTAGTGGATGGGAGGGGCTGCCATGGCATGGGGGAGCTGCACTGCATTCTCTCCCCTCTCAATAGTGTCTCCAGTGGGGCAAGGGGGAGGAAATAATTCAGCATGACAGGTCAGCACAGTGAGTCCTCTGCTTCTCATCCCCTGCAGGCCAGGCCAGTGAAATCACCCTCTGCATTTTCCTCTCTGAGCTCTTTCTCTGAAATGCATGCCATCAAAGGGCCCCCTAGGTGAGGGAAGGAAAAGTGGGCCTCAGCTGTACCATGCAGCTATGTTGATAGGCTCAGCAGAGAGCGTGCAAATACCTTGATTTAGCACAGTTTTAAGACCGAAATGGCATTTCACTTCTGGCAAAATAATTCCCCGAGCACTTTTCTTCCCAGGTTATTTTTGTTGCAGGAGGTTAAGGGTGTTTGTAGTTCTTTATGCTGTAACAGGCTACAGCAAATGGAAAGTGCAGCTGTGAATTGCAAGTACTCCCTTAATTTACCTCAAAACAAACTCTTTTTTAAGTGTCTTTATTACAGAAAAATCTGCTGGGTACCATGTAGCAAAATATGACAATTGCTATAAATAACTATTAATGTCTCATTAGATAATCAGCATGCAAAGGTTATATAATATGAATATTTCCTATAGAAAACGAAGTGCTTTATCATGCTCAGAAGTAAACCCTACTTTGAGAAGAAATGAAATAGTACAGGCCTGATTCTCCTCTCTTTTACACCACCATAAATCAGGAATAGCTCCACTGATGTAAGTGGCATCACACTAAGATCAGAAATTGACTCTTTTTCTGACAGACTTTAGCTACCTAATGTAAAATCCATGTAGGTAGATCACTTATTGGCATACAAGCTTTGTGAAAGCTGTCACTTCTACTGTGATAAGTTGTAATACTACAGACTCTCTAGTCTGTGCTTCAGACAGAATTGTGCAGCATCCTTTCTTAGTCAAGTTGGCATCAGAAGTATAATGCTATAAACTTCACTGTGCATTTATATATAAAGCATGGAATTGGAGATATGCTCTAGGAATTAGTCTGGGAAAGTTCAATGGCCTATGTTTTACAGGTCAGACTAGATGATGATAGTGGTGGTCTCTTCTAGCAATGGAATCTGAGTCCTTCCAGATACCACCAGGTATTTCTGCATTTGATTTCCAAAGCAATAAAATATTTCTTTTTTCTGGAAATAAAATGTAGGGTAGTATTTTTTATCCGTTTGTTAATATGAAATCCATTATGCCTAACCTTAATGAAAGTACTGAAGATGATGTTTGTTTGCACTTATATGCACCAACACCACTGAGTCACGGTCTCAGTGTTTTTACAATATTACATTTTGCAATGAGGTAAGCACTATCCCCTTTTATACGTAAGTTCACTGAATCACAGACACACTGTGGACACATTTAAATCAATAACCGAGATTTGCTCCAACCACTAGGTAAAATTCATAGTGATTTCAGAGAGACTCTTTAGTTAGCTGGATAGTACCAGAGCATGTTTCTGTTCTTGCCCCTGGTTCTAAAACTGCTCCAGCAGTCTGGTGTCTTACAAAGCCCTACAGTCACAACTGATTTTACTCCGTCTGTAATTAGTTCTTGAAATAAAGTTTGGAATGCTGTTCATGTTCATCGGCGTCGCTAGAGCGTAGTGCAGTTACTGTGATTCCACAGGCCTTCTCTTAAAGCCTTTTTTTGGGGGGGGGGGGGGGTTTTTTTTTTAATATTTTGTCACAGTATCACAAAGTATCTCTAAGACTGGTTCTAGCCCAGTTATAACTTCTCCATTGCTCACAAGTTTTTGTATTGCTCTCCATGCTTTGTTCATTGCCCAGCTCTCAATAAGTTACTTTCAGAATTGTAGGCAATGGAGATGAGAAGGATCTGTTGGACCATTTAGTCTTCTCCCTGCCAGTGCATGACTGTTCACTGCTTTTTATTTTGTAGTGACTTGGTTAGTCTAGAAGTGTAAATATCTCAGGCAAAGACGTTCCCACCACTTCCCTTTGAACAGTTCCCAACAGCTCTTTGTGTGCTGGTTCTAGTGACTGTCCCTCTTAGCCTTTTCTAACCTAGGACATAGTCTACCATCCTTACTTATGGTGAGTAAGTAGTACTTATTCTGTGAGTTGACTCATTGAAGAAAGTGGGTACTACTCATCCTGAGTGGAGGCGGTAGATCACTGGAATTGCCATACTAGATTGGATCAGTGGTCCATTTAGTCCTATTGACACCCGACAATAGGCAGTTCTGGCATAACCTATTCCCAGGGAAAGCTTCCTTCTAATTTGTATTTGTTAGCAGTTGTTTTAAGACTAGAATCATGAAGATTTATATCCTTTTCAAAACTCATATTCTTTTGTTTGTTGGTTGGCACTATACTATTACTATTATAATTCTGGGAATCCTTGTTTATATTACGCACAAAAACTCCAGTAAAAGAATGTTAAGGTTCCAAAATGAAGCACTTAATTTAAGAAATGTCAGACATAAAGTTGCCCACGCAACCTGAATTTGAACCCATTAGGTGTTTGCATTATGTTACAAACCTTAATTACATGATCACAGTGCACAGGATGGACCATCATCACTGAATGAGCATTATCCAATATTTATTATCGTATGTATGGCCCCATGCCTTATTTACTGCACACTATACATACTCTGCCCTCAAGAGAGATGTATTAATTCCCTCTTGGGTTCTTTCTAAGGTGCTCAGCACTGTAGTATCTGCAGACTTCACAAACATTAATGAAATTATTTTCACAGTACTCCTGTGAGGTAAGGTTATATTACTAGCCACATTTGCAGATGTGGAACTGAGACACAGTGAGATTAAGGTCAAAGGTGTTTACTAATTTTAGGTGTCCAATTTGAAGCATGTTGGGCCTGATTTTTCAGAGTACTTCGCATTATAGAGCACTTTATAGTCTTGAAGCAGAGCTCCCATTGTCATCAATTGCAGCTGTGAGTGCTCAGTACTTCTGCAAATCAGACCCCGGGGCCTCAGTTTGAACACCCAGAAAAAGGAACATGTAGTTAGTGAACACCTGTGAAAAGTTTAGTTTAAGTGACATCACATGAGGAACTCTCTGGCAGAGACACAGCTACAGTGCAATTCTCTAGGGCAGCATTCAACTGCATTAACCATAACTATCCTTTCTGTTACTGCAATCCCCTGCATCAATCACTACCCACTAAAGCTGAGATCAGAAATTTTCCAATGGAAAGCTTTTCTGTGGGGAAATTCCAATTAATCTAAATTGAAGCATTCCATGAGACTGTATCAGTTTTAACAAATATCAATGGAAACTAGGCAGGTTTTCAATAGAGCCATGCCTGGCTTCTTGCTAGTCCTCCTGCCCAGCTCCTCAGTAGCCTGCTTGGCAAGCTGCTGGGAAACCTGGGCTCCCAGCACTTCCCAGCTGCCTGGCAGCCCAAGTGGCAAGCTGATGGAGAATCAGGAGTCTGGGAGCCCTGGCTGCCAGGATCACAGTTCCTTGGCCATCTTGGCTCCCAGTTCCTGAGCTCTGGGGCAATCAGCCAGGCAGGCTGCCTCAGATCAGGGTCTCCAGGCTCCCAGCTCCTTCGTAGCCTGCAAGCCCTTGGAGCCAGCGCCCAGGCTCTCAGGAACACTTCTAAAAGATGAACACAAAACGTCATTTAGATTTTCTAAAGAAAATTTTGGGATTCCCTTTCCACAAGAGATTTCAGTTTAAATTCCATTTTGAAACTATTTTAATTTGGAAGTTTCCTGTGGAATGACAATTTCAGTCTCCAGCCAGCTCTACTACAAACCTTTTAACCTCTGCAATACATGAGGCAGGGGTCCTATGGACATATCTCCTTCACTACATAATCTTGATTCATCCCAGGAGCATGGTCCATCCTGTGCACTGAGTGGAAACAATAGTATGGGATTGTGTAATTAATTTTTTGTGTGTAATTTCATAGACTTTTAAAGCAAGCAAAGTAAAACAAAACTTCTATCACATGGAACCATACTGACAGTCACATGGAGTCATTATGAAACTTGCCAAACCTTTCATCCTGAGGCAGATAATTGGCAAAAAAAATCTTAACCTGAATGGTTAAAACTTTGCTATGTTATAAGCAACTGAAAGCAGGGTCTTACAATGAGAAGCATCCAGCAGTCTCAACTATAGACGTCACTATTAGCTTTGCTTATAACAAAGTAATCCCTTTCTGAATCCTACTAAACTCAGGGCCTCAATTATATTTTGTGGCAGTGAGATCCACAGTCTGATTATGTATTGTGTGAATAAATATTTCCTTTTATCAGTTTTGAATTTGCCATCTTTCAATTTCATTGATTGTCTTCTGGCTCTTTTATTATGAGGCATGATGAGTAGAAGATCCTACACTATCCTCTCTATACCATTCATTATTTTACATATTTTTTCTTGTCTCCTCTTCTTCATCTCTTCCCTAAGATAAACAGCCCCATTTTTTTCAATCTAATCAAGTTACTGGACACTCTTTTAAAGAAAACTGTGCACTTTTTGTTCCGCACAGCCGTCAGTAAACTCTCATGTTAAACTAATCTCACCATGTATAATAGTAAAAATTACAATAAAAATATAGGGCATCTGGTGTGGGAAGCAGGAAGTGGCTTTATGAATAAAATTAGCTTCCCAAATTGAAAGCCCCATGCTACTACCCACATCTGTGCATTGCCAAGGACAGTTGGGTAGCCAGTTGTAGCCCTAAGTGTATAAACACATGTATATGCTGGGCAGGGGAAAGAAAGTCTGGTGTATACTCCAACCTATTCTCCTATATACAGTGGAAACTCTTCTGCATGATACATGCTGTGTGGCTCTGAGTGGAGGCAGCCAGGGGGAGGAAATAGTGATCTCTTTGTGGCACACTCACCCAGCAGATTTCTGCTTGGAAATGTGCCCTGCAGGGACAAACCTATGTTGGGGAGCATGCAGCCTTGAGACATTAATTTGCAAATTAGAGTTTTATTATTAAAATTGGCATTTTGGAATTCTTTGGTGGTGGTGAACATCATGCTGAAAACTCAGGTTTTTAAACTCTTCTAGAACTGAAATGCCATTGTAGGAGACTTAAAAAGAAAAGGGGGGGGAGCATACACACCATTTCTGTCTGGCTCTAGTAACAGTTGAAGATCAAAATAATATAATGAATGTTTACTGTTGGATGAGAATCCAACTTCGTTTTGGTAAGTCCCTGTTGGGTAAAGGGATTTGATAATTTAAAGATTTCCAGTAGGGAAACAAATTCCTGTGTCGAACATCCACTCATTGAGTCTACATATATATTTCTAAGAGAAGCTTATTTACTCAGCGAATGTGGCTTTCCAGTTAAAAATAGTCTTTCTGCTTCATTACTGTGTCCACTTGTATTTGGTGTACAAATTGTTTTTTCATTGATTCTGTGCTTTCACCTATTACTTGAAGAACATGTCACAGGGCTTACAGAAGATTCAGGATGGCTTGTGAGCATTGTAGCACAAAATGCTGAATGATTATTTTTCCTTTGGAATCAGCATTGAAACTTAAAACAAGCTTTCGAGGCATTTATGAGAGTTGTTGAAAAGCTTCTGTTGTGAGCAGAGCCTGGAAAAGAAAACACCTCAGTGGTTAGTTGAGTTTTTCCATAACTTTTCCCTCTGCAACCTACTTTTAACTGTTTATTTTATGCTGGTTAAACAGACTCTTTGTTTTAACTGCACTTCCTTAGATATTGTTTCTTCTGCAAACTTTGCAAGTGCCAAAAATAACATTCTCTCTCCAAACTTTCTGCAAGCACTAACCTTCATTTTTGCTAAGCTGTTCCCACATAATCTGTAAGTAATAAATATCAGGTGCCATTAGACTGATCATTCTGGCATACAGGGAAAAATATCTGACCAATTGGAGCCAGGTTTCTACAATTTGAAGAAGAGAAAATAATGGTTTACTAAAAGAAATGACTTCATGATTTGTGTAGTGTTTCCAGCCCACCTCCCTTCTCTTTTCCTTATTGTCTATCTCATCCCCTTCCACATCACAACCCTGACAAAACAAAACACCTGCTGGACACCTTTTGATTGTATGGTGTCCAAAAAAGGATAAAGGAGCAGAAATATTTTTATAATGGAAAGTGTTAAGCAGACCAAGGGTATGTCTACACTACGAAATTAGGTCGAATTTATAGAAGTAGGTTTTATAGAAATCATTTTTATACAGTCGATTGTGTGTCCCCACACAAAATGCTCTAAGTGCATTAAGTCGGCGGACTTCGTCCACAGTACCAAGGCTAGCGTCGACTTCCGGAGCGTTGCACTGTGGGTAGCTATCCCACAGTTCCTGCAGTGTCCGCCGCCCATTGGAATTCTGGGTTGAGATCCCAATGCCTGATGGGGCAAAAACAGTGTCGTGGGTGATTCTGGGTACATGTCATCAGGCCCCCCCCCCTCCCTCCGTGAAAGCAACAGCAGACAATCGTTTCGCGCCTTTTTTCAGCCCAGACGCCATAGCACTGGGATCATGGAGCCCGCTCAGATCACCGCGGCAATTATGAGCACTATAACCACCACGCGCATTATCCTGGAGTATATGCAGAGCCGGAACCTGGCAAAGCAAAACCAGGCGAGGAGGCAACGGCAGCGCGGTGACGAGAGTGATGAGGAAATAGACATGGACATAGACTTCTCACAAAGTACGGGCCCCAGCAATGTGCAAATCATGGTGTTAATGGGGCAGGTTCATGCCGTGGAATGCAGATTCTGGGCCCGGGAAACAAGCACAGACTGGTGGGACCGCATAGTGTTGCAGGTGTGGGACGATTCCCAGTGGCTGCGAAATTTTCGCATGCGTAAGGGCACTTTCATGGAACTTTGTGACTTGCTTTCCCCTGCCCTGAAGCGCCAGAATACCAAGATGAGAGCAGCCCTCACAGTTGAGAAGCGAGTGGCGATAGCCCTGTGGAAGCTTGCAATGCCAGACAGCTACCAGTCAGTCGGACATCAATTTGGAGTGGGCAAATCTACTGTGATCCAAGTAGCCCACGCAATCAAAGACCTGCTGATATCAAGGGTAGTGACTCTGGGAAATGTGCAGGTCATACTGGATGGCTTTGCTGCAATGGGATTCTCTAATTGTGGTGGGGCGATAGACGGAACCCATATCCCTATCTTGGCACCGGAGCACCAAGCCAGCGAGTACATAAACTGAAAGGGGTACTTTTCAATGCTGCTGCAAGCACTGGTGGATCACAAGGGACGTTTCACCAACATCAACATGGGATGGCCGGGAAAGGTACATGACGCTCGCGTCTTCAGGAACTCTGGTCTGTTTCAAAAGGTGCAGGAAGGGACTTTCTTCCCAGACCAGAAAATAACCGTTGGGGATGTTGAAATGCCTATAGTTATCCTTGGGGACCAAGCCTACCCCTTAATGCCATGGCTCATGAAGCCATACACAGGCATCCTGGACAGTAGTCAGGAGCTGTTCAACTATAGGCTGAGCAAGTGCAGAATGGTGGTAGAATGTGCATTTAGACGTTTAAAAGCGCGCTGGCGCAGTTTACTGACTTGGTTAGACCTCAGCGAAACCAATATTCCCATTGTTATTACTGCTTGCTGTGCACTCCACAATATCTGTGAGAGTAAGGGGGAGACATTTATGGCAGGGTGGGAGGTTGAGACAAATCGCCTGGCCGCTAATTACGCGCAGCCAGAAACCAGGGCAGTTAGAAGAGCACAGCAGGGCGCGGTGCGCATCAGAGAAGCTTTGAAAACCAGTTTCATGACTGGCCGGGCTACGGTGTGAAAGTTCTGTTTGTTTCTCCTTGATGAACCCCCTCCCCCCCGGTTCACTCTACTTCCCTGTAAACTAGCCACCCTCCCCTCCCCCCTTTGATCACCACTTGCAGAGGCAATAAAGTCATTGTTACTTCACATTCATGCATTCTTTATTAATTCACACAAATAGGGGGATAACTGCCAAGGTAGCCAGGGAGGGGTGAGGGAGGAGGGAAGCGCCGGGTGGGGTGGGGGAGGAAGGAAGGACAAGGACACACTGCACTTTAAAATTTTAAAAATTAAAAACTTTAAAACTTATTGAAGGCCAGCCTTCTGTTGCTTGGGCAATCCTCTGGGGTGGAGTGGCTGGGTGGCCGGAGCCCCCCCCACCGCGTTCTTGGGCGTCTGGGTGAGGAGGCTGTGGAACTTGAGGAGGAGGGCTTTTGGTTACACGGGCTGTAGCGGCGGTCTGTACTCCTGCTGCCTTTCCTGCAGCTCAACCATACGCTGGAGCATATCAGTTTGATGCTCCAGCAGTCAGAGCATCGACGCTTGCCTTCTGTGTTCAATCTGACGCCACCTCTCCTCTTCAGCTCGCCACCTCTCCTCGCGTTCATATTGTGCTTTTCTGCACTCGGAATGCCTCCAAGCATGCTGCTGTGCTCTGTCAGTGTGGGAGGACGTCTAGAGCTCTGAGAACATCTCATCCCGAGTCCTCTTTTTTTCTCCTTCTAATCTTCGCTAGCCTCTGCGAAGGAGAAACATTTGCAGCTGGTGGGGGAAAAGGGAGATTGGTAGTTAAAAAGACACATTTTAGAGAACAATAGGATCACTCTTTCCCGTTAAACCTTGCTGTTCACATTACACAGCACATATGCTTTCGTTACAAGGTCGCATTTTGCCTCTATTTATATTGAGGGCCTGC
>QXTE01000132.1:4660291-4733477 GCA_003942145.1 Platysternon megacephalum
ACTCTGAATGTCCCCTTAATAAAAGCACCCTATTTCAACCAGGTGACCATGAATGATATCACTCTCCTGAGGATAACACAGAGAGATAAGGAATGGATGTTGTCTGAATGCCAGCAAACACCGGGACCATACGCTGCCATGCTTTGCTATGCAATGATTCCAGACTACGTGCTACTGGCCTGGCGTGGTAAAGTGTCCTACCATGGCGGACGGAATAAGGCAGCCCTCCCCAGAAACCTTTTGCAAAGGCTTTGGGAGTACATCCAGGAGAGCTTTCTGGAGATGTCCCTGGAGGATTTCCGCTCCATCCCCATACACGTTAACAGACTTTTCCAGTAGCTGTCCTGGCCGCAAATGCCAGGGCAAATTAATCATTAAACACGCTTGCTTTTAAACCATGTGTAATATTTACAAAGGTACACTCACCAGAGGTCCCTTGTCCGCCCTCAGGGTCTGCGAGCACGCTTTGGGTTTGGGTGGGTTTGGAGTTTACTGGCTCCAGGTCCAGGGTGATAAACATATCCTGGCTGTTGGGGAAAACGGTTTCTCCACTTCCTTGCTGTGAGCCATCTTCAATCTCTTCATCATCATCGACTTCCTCGTCACCAGAACCCGCTTCTGTGTTGCGTGAGTCTCCATTGACGGAGTCAAAGCACAGGTTTGGGCTACTGGTGGCTGCACCCCCTAGCATGGCATGCAGCTTGGCGTAGAAGTGGCATGTCTGCGGCTCTGCCCCAGACCTTCCGTTTGCCTCTCTGGTTTTGTGGTAGGCTTGCCTTAGCTCCTTTTTTTTCACGTGGCACTGCTGTGCGTCCCTGTTATGGCCTCTGTCCTTCATGCTCTTAGACTTTTTCTAATGTTTTGGCATTTCGTTTACTGCAACGGAGTTCCGCTAGCACGGATTCATCTCTCCATATGGCGAGCAGATCCCGTACCTCCCGTTCGGTCCATGCTGGAGGTCTTTTGCGATCCTGGGACTCCATCGTGGTTACCTGTGCTGATGAGCTCTGCGTGGTCACCTGTGCTCTCCACGCTGGGCAAACAGGAAATGAAATTCAAAAGTTCGTGGGGCTTTTCCTGTGTACCTGGCCAGTGCATCGGAGTTCAGATTGATGTCCAGAGCGGTCACAATGGTGCACTCTGGGATAGCTCCCGGAGGCCAATACCGTCGAATTGCGTCCACAATACCCCAAATTCAACCCAGCAAAGCCGATTTCAGCGCTAATCCCCTCATCGGAGGTGGTGTAAAGAAATCGATTTAAAGAGCCCTTTAAGTCGAAAAAAGGGCTTTATCATGTGGACGGGTCCAGGCTTAAATCGAGGTAACGCTGCTAAATTTGACCTAAAATCGTAGTGTAGACCAGGCCCTAATTATATACAATACTGTCAGTTCCACCTAGAATAGTACATAGGTGAGGGGAACCAGTTGAACAATCTGGTTGAAAGTTCTTGCAACAATCAAGAAAGTTGATGCAACAATCTGGTTGAAAGTTCTTCAGGACAGGAACAATCTCTTTGTATATTTTTTGTGCAGTGCTTAGGACAACTATAAAATAAGCATTTAATAAGAAATAAGGGCCAGATTGTGATCCCGTTGCTTGCACTGAGTAGTGCTCATCTCAGTGGGACTGCTGGAGAAGTAAGGAAGGTATTACTCAGTGTGAATAAGGAGATCATACTCTAGCCTAAAAGTTTAATTTGGGCTCAACCTGAGAACATGCTGAGCATTCTGATTCAGCCAAGGACTTAAGTACACACTTACCAAATGGCTGTTTTTAACTGTGAACTAGACACGTGCAAAGTTCAGAATTAGAAACACAAACTAACAAGCAAAATATTAAGCCATTTTAAAGTTATTAACCTCCCCAACACACATGTTTTACTTCTAAAGACAGGAAAAGTATATTCCTATCCCCTCGGATCCTCCAATTTCTTAATACCAAAATGGCTGAGCAGATTTCTCCATTTATATAAAAATATCTTTCCCCTTTGAGCTTAGACAAAGCAAGAACTATTTTAGCCCCAAATGATAATTCTTTAAAACCTTCTTAGTCAGTATACAGGAGAATAAAATGAAAGCCAAGTTGTCTGCTCTATTCTACCTACTTTTGGGTGATATACATTTCTCAGTGCCCATTAAAATTAGTGTTTGTTTCAGATATGCCCAACAGAAATCCTCACAAGGCTGCAGAAGCCCTGACACATCATTTTTTTCTGGCTTCCACAGCACAGTAGACCAGATTCATTCAACAGTTTGTTTTTTCAACAGCTTCTAAATGATATATTTAAATCATTCTTAGAATTGCATGCAAGTAGTGGCTCTCATTCAGATCAGTCAACTGAACTCATAGAGCTCACAAAATTTAATTTGTCAGTAGTCCAGCCAGAGAGAGACATGCAGTTAAAAAGAGATTTGGGATGGAATTTTCAAAAATGTTCCATGTTGGCCTAACTCTTCTCCCATTTTAATTAACAGTAGTGTTACCATCAACTTCAACTGAAACAATGTTCGGCCAAAATTCCCATCATCATATCCTGGTAATGACTGATATATCTCAATTACCAGAAGTTTACCAGGAGTAGTTAATGAAATGGTCAAATTTCTTTGAAAACCTAAAATCACAGGATTGTATTCAACCAGTAGGTGGTACTATATTCTTTGATACCATATGTGGTACCATGTTGTACCAATATCTTGTAACTCCAGGGTTACATCAGTGGTATTCAGTTCCTTCTAATATATAATATGAAAATATGAAAATGTTAGTTCTTTTCCACAGACAGACAATTCATTTATTAGAGTACTTCCTATAGGAGAACCTACTCAGTGCGTGTGCGTGCGTGTGTGTGTGTATTCATATATACACCTCTACCTCGATATAACACTGTCCTCAGGAGCCAAAAAATCTTACCGCATTATAGGTGAAACCGCGTTAGATCGAACTTGCTTCGATCCACCGGAGTGCGCAGCCCCCCCCCCCCCCCCCCCCCCCCCCCCCCCCCCCCCCCCCCCCCCCCCCCTCCCGCNTTGTGTTATATTGGGTCGCGTTATATCGGGGTAGTGGTGTATATACATGTATGTCTCATCTTACGCGCATTTAACATGCGTGATTTCGACTTTACGCGGTCGGCAAAAACAAAACAAAACAAAAAAGAGAAAAATAGCAATTTATGTACTGTTCCTGTAGTGCGGGCGATTACTCCCGCCATTACACTCAATGGGATTTCGACTATACGCGGTTTTCGCTTTACGCGCTAACCGCGGAACGTAACCCCAGCGTAAGATGAGACAGACCTGTATTTCTAATTTAGAGAGAGTAGCTAGGATAAATCAAAAGCAAGCACTTTACTATTTGTTTATAATGAGCTATTTGTACAAAGGGGAAGGCTAGCATATTTAGAAGCTCAGTTCTTAGAACAATAGATCTTGGAATACTGCATGAATCCTTTGTTTAAATCTTTCCTTCCCTAACTCTAGCTTCTGGAAAAAGAATTGGCTTTTTTTAATTGTCTAAGCTCTACAATCCTCCTTTGTGTTAATGTGGCTATCCAGTCCCTACATTGCACTGAGTACGCTCTCCTATAGGAAGTACTCTAATAAATGAATTGTCTGTGGGAAAGAACTAACATTTTCTAATGCCACACACAGTTGGACTGGCTGACCAACAGCAGTAGGAGTAGAAAGGGAATAAGAACCCAGGTAGGGAATGTGAATCCTCTGTCCATCTCGGAAGAGGATTGTGGAAGGACTTGTGTTCTTAGGGTTCAGGGCAAGTAGTAACAGGAGCACAGTCAGTACAGGGAGAATCTTAAACTTCCTTGAGGGAGGCAGTGTGGTCCAGTGGATCGGACACTGGACTTGGAATCAGGCTGTCTAGCTTCTATTCCTGACAGTATTCCTGAGCTATGTGACAATGGGGAAGTCATTTCACCTCCCTGTGCTTCTGTTCCCTATTTGCAAGATAGAAAGAATATTTACCCCCCGTGTAAAGTGTTGTGAGCTCTCCAGGTAGAGTAATATGGTTATTTTCTCTGAAACTGTCTACACTTCCAGCTGGAGAGGTAAATTCTACCTCAAGGAGACATTCCCACACTGGCTCTGATCAAGCTAGTGCACTAAAAACAGGATAGCTGCTGCAGTGCAAGCATCAGGAGGGGTTAGCCACCCTGAGTATAGTCTTGGATGGGTAGCTACTTGGGACGGCTTGCCCCACTCACACCACCACTTCTATGATCTATTTTTAGAATGCTAGCTTGCTCACTAGAGCTAGCACGGATATGTCTCCCCAAGCTGGGAATCACACCTCCCACTCAAAATGTAGACAAAGCCTGAGGGTTTGAGAAGAGGCAAGAGAGGGAGCTTTGAATGTTGTGGATTAGATCTGGGGCTGAGAAGGGACAGCAGCAGAATCATAGATTAGAATGAATCTTTTATTCCTCAAGATATCAAAAAAATAACTCCATGAGATTCAAATTGTGCTCAGACTACATATCTCACTATGAAGGATTGCTTTTAACATGCTCAGTAATTAAGCTATATTGTAAACAACCTATTGAGAAGATTGCAGTAAGTTAATATTTCTCTGGGGTTTCAAATAGTCTGGATGCAAGACATACGTATTTTGCTTTACATTCTGATTTTTTTTAATGAAACCCTGAAAGGCAATATTTTGGAAGAGTTTGCAAAATTCAGGGGAAAACCTGCATTCTATAATTCAATGTGCTTCTGTGAATGGAGAAGATCATTGTCCCATTTTTTAATATAAAATAAATGTCTGAAATATTATTTATATTAGTTGCTGTGTTCTAGATGGTGTACAGTCATATACAAAGAGATCATTCCTGTCTTGAAGAGTTTCCAACCATATTGTTGCATTATCACAGGTTCCCTTTCTTCATTTACTCTTCTGGTCATAGGTGGGTCTGGGCAGTGTTGTATGATATATATACCCCTGTCTATATATAATGTTTCAGAAGTTAGACTGTCTAGCTTCACCAATGATTTGGGATTATTGGGCTAGTGATTTTAGAATCATTTTGGGTCTGACCTCAGCTGATGTCAAGTGGCATGGCTCATTGATCTGGCCCTTTATGCCTTGTTGGATACAATAAAGTATAAAGTAATATAGCCAGTTTCCTTAAAAGGGTTGTGAAGTGGAAGAGAATGAGCTAGACAGTGAGGAAAGTAGAAGGAAGGAGGACTGGAAATACTATCCTCATCTCATGAATTCATTTCTTTCAATAAATGATTGTTTTGTCTTCTCCAAGTTGTATAACCATGTATGTTCCATTTGATCACTGCCAGCTCCACTGATAATCAGGCCCAGATTGCTTCCTGCTGCAGAAGAAAATTTGAGGAGGGAGCAAAACTTAAAAATTAACCTGTGCAGTTTCCTCTGAATTCCTCTACTAGATATTCCTGGGGGAATTCTGTGCCCCCCCAAAATTAAAAATTGTGCAACAACAAAAATAAAATTCTGTGCATGATATTTTAAAATTCTGCATATTTTATTTGTCAAAATAACAGTATAATCACACCAGTTTCAATTATTTTTGGTCAGTTATTTCAAAATACCTTTCAGTCTGTAACAATACAGACAAAAAAGATTCAGGAAATGTTTTTTGACAAATAGATTCCTTACTAGGCATATTAATAAAGAACTCTGAGTAACAATTCATTTAAACTACAATACAGAACCGTATTTCCCGCACCCCTCAGAAGCCATGCAAAGGCAGGGGGTGCGGGGGAGTCAGGGGTAAAGGAGGAGCTGAGGGAGCTGGGAAGGAGCCTGAGTGTGAACTTGGAGGGTTGTTGGGTATGGGTGGGAAAAGTATGGAACAGGTTTTTTGTGGGGGCAGGAAGGGATTGTTGGGGAGTTTCCCCCATGCAGACCCTGGCTGACCCATAGCCTCCCCCATTCATTCAGGCACATCTGCCCCCATCACCATGTGTTCCTGCACCCCCATGTGTCGTTGCACCCCCTGTCCATATGTGTTCCTCCACCCCCACTGAGACACCCACTCTCCCCACCCCCATGTGGCTCTGTACCCTCTCCCCCATCCCCATGTCTCTGTGCCCCCACACTGCCACTCCCCTGTCCCTATGTGTCCCTGTACCCACTCCCCTGTCCGGATGTAGCTCCGCATACTCTCCCCCATCATCATGTGGCCCTGCACCTCTCTTCCCCTTGTGGCCCTGTGCCTCCACTCCCTTTCAGCCCCAGCCTCAGTCTGTCCTCCCCCACTAGCCCTTATGAGCCCCTGTCTGACCCTGCCCAGCACCCCACGCTGTCTGTCTCCAATAGCCCCTGTCTCCTGACTTGGCCTGCTGTGAAGAAGGCTCTGCAAGCTCTTTCTCTTCCCTCGCTGGCCTAGAGCTGCTGCTGTGTTCTATCATCACAGTGCCCTCTGGTGGGCAAAAGGCAGAACTGCAACAACATTTTGGCAGAAGCTTTTTTCTGCGCAAAAAAATTAAAATATGCACGGCTCATTAATTATGCATGTGTGCAGTAGTGCAGAAGTCCCCGAAGAGTAACTAGTGGGGTAATGGAAGAAGTTTTCCTCCCTCCTTTTCCCCCACCTCTATGTGATGTGCCCTGTCACATCATAGAAGAAAGATGGAGTTTGGCCCCCAAACCCCATTGTTCCTTTGTGATATGAAGGGGGCATAGGGATCTCTTACCATACAAATCTGTTTGGAAGCCTTATGCACTGCTTTCTGCCCATGATAAGCATGATTTCAGTGGAGCATCTGACCCCCTAGGGCAGGGGTCGGCAACCTCTGGCACGCGGCTCGCCAGGGTAAGCACCCTGGCCGGCCGGGCCAGTTTATTTACCTGCCGCGTCGGCAGGTAAATAAACTGGCCGGGCCCGCCAGGGTGCTTACCCTGGCGAGCCGCGTGCCAGAGGTTGCCGACCCCTGCCCTAGGGATTCCATATTCATATAAGCTATGCCATCTTTAACAGAGGATTCCCTCTCCGCATGGATATTGTTGAATGGCAGGCACATATATTGTATGCAGTGTTATAGCTGTGTCGGTCCTGGGATATTAGAGAGACAAGGTAGATGTGGTAATATCTTTTATCGGACCAACTTCTGTTCGTGAGAGAGACAAGTTTTCAAGCTTACACAGACCTACAATAACAATTTGGCTTAGCAGTCTACTTTACCTATGTAAACTTTATAATTCAGCTCAGACACAGCACTTGTTTTATAAATGAGTGCCCTCCTTTTGAGCTTTTGACCCAATTTACAGCTAAATTGACCATGATACAAATAAGGTCATGTATCTTGCTCAAGGTCACCGAAAGGTACAGCTCATATTAGAACATAAGACTATTTTGACTCCATGTCTTCCTTCGCTTAGTGTTTTGCATACTGGATGCTGCTGTTTCATCAGTCAGCATTAGAACTTGTTGAAAAAAGGGGGAGGGAGAATTTCTACTAAAACTTTCTATGAAAATGGGAGAAAGTCCATTGTTTTTATCTAAATTTTCTGTCAAGACACCAAAATCTGAACATTTTGGCCCCACATTTTTTTGATTTCAGCTGGAAAGGTTTCAGTTTTGATAAATGTTAGACAGCTTTCACCAAAAATATTGTTTACCTGAAAATCTAGTTTTCTGTCCAAAACAATTTTGATGGAAAATTTTTGACTAGCCCTCCTCCATACAACCACATGCAATACAACATTTCAGTGCACCTGCCCATTGACTTGTATTGATTGTGCAGTATTTCTGAAATTCAGGCCAGTTATATTTAGGTGCCTAAATGTGCTTCCCAGGTTTGAGTTTTTGGTCAGTTTCTTTTAGCCTTCTTTCTCATCCCTCAAACTTTCAGTCATTCAAAGTAACGTTGTCTATTATTTTTAAATGCATGATTCACAGTTTACAAAACAATTCCACATGCTTGTTTATTATCTTTATTAATATCTTGCTATATACATTAATGTATCTTTATAACATATTTAAAACCATTTTCAGATCATAGATCATGAATGGAATTATAGGATTATGATTTGAGCCTCCTTTTTATCATCACATTTTACTGGAACAGTAGAAACACCTTCAGGGAACTGTAAGATATTTCAGAGAGTTAATAGTTAATGCAGAGAGTCTCTGTAATAAACTATTTACTTAATTTCTAGTATTTCACTGAAGGTGTCAGTATTTTCAAGGAGACTCTACTGAGTTTGAAAATGTGGCAGCTTTATGTGACAATTTTATGCAGCAAATGCAAGGGCTAAAATTCACTTACAATAAATTAAATTAACTTATGTGTAAGATGATCCTTAAATTAAAGTTCAGCTTGCTTGCCTGAGTTTTCTGTAGGGAGCATATAACTTAGTAATGAAACAATTGTTTCATGTTTCTTTAAATTTAGTTAAAGCTTAGTAGACATTTTGGGCTTGATCCAGCAGCCCCTTAGTTGCATGAGTAAATCTTATTCATGGGAGAGTTCCCGTTGCTTCAACAGAGCCACTTGCAAGTTCGGGTCCTTAGCTTTTATTCTGTTGTTCTGCTCATTGTGAGACAGCACTTTGTCGAATATTAAGCTCCTTCTATTGCCCTCAGAATATACATCTTATTTTTAATTTAGCATTCAAACTTTTTCAGTTGTGGCCTCATTCTCTGTGAAATACATTTGTCTTCATGTTCCTATTTTTCAAACTATGAGGGGCACAATTTCAGTCATTAGGGCTGCTTGTTAAAATCAAATTTCATTGCTGAATACATACTTGAAGTTATTCTCCATAAAGGTGAATAATTCAGCCACAATAATGTAAGTCTCTAACATAAAATATTTTAACTTTGCATTTTTACAAGATGTATAATATGCCCTCAACCCTAGTGCAGTCTGAATGATCCATTACAAATCTTATGTCAAGTGGAAACTCTGAGTATGTGGCTACATCCCTAATATTTTCTCCTATGAAAAATATTTTCATTTGAAATTCTGTACTGAAGATTAAGTACAATATCTGGACTAAATTATTGTGGTTGAAATCTGATGTCCTCCCCAGGAGTAAATTTCAAATGAAATGCTTTCACTAAAGAATAACAAAATATGGATTTCCTTTAGAAATATTTAAACTTTTAAGACTAGTGTTGGGTTGGTTTGAAACTATGTAACTTCAGTGGTAACTTCAAAATGAAACTTCAAAGCCAACATAAGAAACCAACTTCAACAAAAACCCTCCAAGACAGTTGCCTTCATACTCTAAAAATGAGAATATAAAGTTGAAAGTGAACTGTTTTGCAAAGTTGTTCTGTCTCTGAGTCTCTCTTAACAGTTATAGGTCCTAATTTAGCAAAGCATTTAAGCAACTGCTAAAATCCCACTGAAGTTGGGGGATTTAAGCACATGCTTAAGTGAATTGTGGCCATCAGCAACAAGCAGAGCTCTGATGTTAAGAAGGAAAATACAGGAATGAAGACTTTTTGTTGCTCAGAATGATTGCACTATGGTTAGCAGTGTTGACAAATCTGATATTAGAAGACAGGAAAATGACATGCACTGATCTGACCCAGTGCTATACAATCCCCATTTTAAAGGTTTTCACAACAAAATGTCAAATGTAGGGCTCAATCAATCTGTCTCTTAATCTCTATGAAGGTTCTATAGCCATTCTGTTCCAGAATAGTCTGCCAAAACTTTCTTAATGGAAGAAATTGAGAATCCACTAGCTCATAGTCACTTAGGACATTACAGCTCTTATCGGAATCTTGGTGGTTTATCTTCGTGTGTGTGTGTGTGCGAGAGAGAGAGAGAGAGAGAGAGTGTGTGTGTGTGTCTGCGTGTGTGTGTGCGCACGTGTGGGAGAGGGAGAGGAGTGGAGAGTGGAGTTTTTTCCTAGTTTATTGAACATCTGGCACTGGGTAAGCCATTTTAAAAGGGACCAAACCTCAAAGTCTTGGTATTTCCCAAGCTTGACAACTCCATTAAAGGGGGCAGCCAGGAACAGGAAGCCAGTGGTCACGTAACCAAGATTAATTTACCATTGCCTATTGCCCATAAAGAGTGATCGGAGTGAGAGGTAGATTGCCCCACTGATGAAGCTCCATTGGGGTGGCCCATTGTATACTCAGAGTGTTCCAGAAAAACCATCCTGCCAGACAATAGATTTGCTTTGTGTCATCCATGCATCTAACTGTGCTCTTGCCCCACACACACCACCAGAAGGCCACAGAAGGTAGTCTAATCCCAGTGTTGTAGTAACTCTCACAAGACATGTGACTTTGTTGGGGACAAATTGACCAAAGTGTCTGGAGTACTGTATCACAGAAGAGCTCCTGTTTACAAGTTCTCCTAGGCATCTTGATTCTGTAGAACTTTTTGTTTGCCCATTCTTTTATTATAGTCACCCAGCCATGGATTGGCCAGTTGTGGCATCATCCACATCCTTTTGTGGCTTGTGAGATTTAGAAACCTAGGAATATATTCTGCTGGGCTGAATAATTTATTGTGGCTTTTCCATTGTGGCTGAGTGTACAGTATTTCACCCCTCCCCACACCAGGTAATGATTTTGAAAACGTTTAAGAATGGGGATTTCTGGATCTACAGGCTCCTGGCTTTAATTGGCTTTTCACCAATTTGATTCTTCTGTCAGGCATCATACTATGGTCAAGGAGAGTGGTTTCCGTTTGGTCTTGTCCAAATGTCCTTTACTTATTCACCCCTAATTTATTAAGGCTGTTGCTTTTTGAAGATAAATTCCTGATATTGTATTAATAAAGACATCTGAGTGATGCAAATAATCCATGCATCTATAAAGAGATCCTAAGAGCAATTAGGCAAACTCTGTCACGAGGAGATTCCCTCATTTGAGGAAATCCTCAGCTGCCCAGTTGGAGTAGTCTACAATCCTTTGGAGCCTCTAGAGAAGCACAAAATGGCTGCACAGTAGGCCATGATCTGGCTGAAAGAGTTCCTGGAGGAAGCCCTCCAGGAGAGATGGGGCTAGAAGAAGGGAGCAAGATGACTGATTCGATGTACAGTGAAGGGCTGACATGCTGACTTTTTCTTTATCAAAAAACTACTTGCTTATATATATATTTTGGGATTTCAACTCCCTAAACACACATAGATGCCACACACAATACTAGTCTTTTCGAGGTTATTTTAGGTCAATGGTCTCAATTACATAAAGGATTAAAAAAAAATCTCATTTTATGACCTGTCTGGGAATCTGGTGAAAATGTGTACTTCTCATAGCTGTTAATCTCAACAACAACCCCTACAGAATGCTTTTTTATGCTACCCAGTCGTATTTTTTTTAACTTTGTTATGCCTGATGGCAGTATGAGATAGTATAGCTCAATTGAAAAGAAGCACTTTTATTTTCATATAATAAAGAAAATCTAAAAGACACACTTTACTCTGTCAGATCAGTCTCAACAAAATAAAAAAGTATCATACCTTATGTAATGGAGAAAACCAGGGATCTTTTCCCACAAAAGGATTTACATATAAAACATCTAACACATCAAGATGAGAATATCACCCCAAGTTATAAAATTGCTTGTGAAGAGTGTGAAACTTAGAACAAAGGTTAGCAAACTGAAAAATCATGCAGCTGTACATAGAATATTAAAAGTCATTTTTAAGCAGCTATGTGACTAGTTCTACAAAAGGGATTATGCAGTTATGTCAGTGAGGTGTCACCAACAATGGTAAACTCTAGAAATTTGCAAAATTTATTTCTATTTATTTATTGATTGATTGATTTATAGAAGTGAAATGGAATATATTTTCCTCACCCAGGTATGTTAGCATTTTGCCTTTTTTTAATACTGACAGTTAGTTGGCTGACACTTCCTATGAGTCTAATGTCTGAGAATTACGACAGCTGTTAAGGTATTAGAATGCTCAACCTTCATTGTGAGCAACACTGACCTAAAACCCCAGAGGAGTAAATTAACTATCCATTGATGCAAGGCAGGTTTTGAAAGAAAACTTCAGCATCTCCTCCTGTTTTTCCTATGTTTTGATATAAAGTGAGATTTTTCTGAACTACTTTTATGGTAAGTATGCTTGGCAATTCAACACATACCAAGCATAGATCAGGACCCTGCCCTAGAAGATCACTTGAAAAATCCAAATCATTATGCATGCAATTATTATGGCATTGGTCTTCGTTAATGGTAGTCAATATGATTGATTGCTTTCTTTCATGGCAGTCAGCTTTGCTTATTGAGGATTTTTAGTCAGTGACTTATAGCTCAGTAAGAAAAAAAAGTAGTTTAAAATGACTGCCAGAAACACACTGAAACTGAAATAATGTATATTGAATTTAGCAATTGTATTCAAAAGCCCCGGGAAACAATAAATCATGGCACATTTTTGGGGTGGGACATATTAAAAAAATTAAACATCCTGACTGGAAAAGATTGATTTCTATTTGTGTAATTTATAGGGGGTTTCAATAGACATGAATTTGGTTTTTGAGTACAGGTCTTTTACAGGTTGTGCAGGGTTACAACAAAGTACAAAAAAAAAGTTAAACTTTATACAACATATTTGTTAGGAAAAAATATATAATATTGTCAGGTAACATTTTCAAAAGTACCTACGTAAAAGTCACTGGGATTTAGGCACTCAACAAGTATTTGTGCCTTTAGAAAATCTACCCTTTAGGAACTTAAGTTTTGCTGAATTTTGAAAATCAAAGTGAGTAAGAGTGTGTCTACACTGCCCCACTGTTCAGACTATGGGGGTGTGAATAGCAGTGCACACCAAAGCATTATGCTGTAACTCACCTGTGTGGATGCTGCAGGCATGAACTAAAAGGTTCCTAGTTCATATTAATGCAGTGCTTAATTTGTGCCCAGGTCAGCCCTGGCAAGCCTAGGCACAAATTAAGCACTGCATTAATATGAACTAGGAACCTTTTAGTTCATGCCTGCAGCCTCCACACACCTCTGGGCTTGCTACATCAGTTATGAATATAAAAATATTGCCTGAGTCCCGGCACTTCTATCATTACAGTTTAAGCACTGCATTAACATTGTCCTTTTCAAACAGGACTACATTAAGGTGAAGTTGAAACCTTTTAGTTCATGCCTGCAGCATCTACACAGGGGAGTTAGAATGCACACTGCTATTCACAGCCCCGTAGTCCATGCTATGAGGTAATGTAGACATGCCCTTAGTGTCCTTAGTGACTTAGGGGTTTAGTGACTTGAAGGGTTTTCCTAAAAGCTGAAGGCTATAATAGTTTCTATGCTTTGTAGTTTGTTGTATGTTTAAAGCAGGGGTAGGCAACCTTTAAGAAGTGGTGTGCCGAATCTTCATTTATTCACTTTAATTTAAGGTTTTGCGTGCCAGTCATACATTTTAATGTTTTTTAGAAGGTCTCTCTCTATGTCTATATTATATAACTAAATTATTGTTGTATGTAAAGTAAACAAGTTTTTCAAAATGTTTAAGAAGCTTCATTTAAAATTAAATTAAAATGCTGATCTTACGCCGCCAGCCTGCTCAGCCCACTTCCAGCCTGGGATTCTGTTCACCTAGACCGGCAGCGGGCTGAGTGGGGCTTGCAGCCAGGACGCCGGTTGGCAAGGGGCCGGCAGCCAGGACCCCAGACCTGGGGGGGGGGGTTCAGGGGTCAGGGCAGAGGGCTGGGAGGGTAGGGGGGTTCAGGGGTCAGGACAGAGGGCTGGGGGTGTGTGGAGGTGCAGGGCAGACGGCTGAGTGTGTGGGGGGTTCAGGGATCAGAGGGCTGGGGGTGTGTCGGGGTGCAGGGCAGAAGACTGGGTGTGGGGGGGGTTCAGGGGTGAGGGCAGAGGGCTGGGGGTGTGGGGGGTACAGGGCAGAAGGCTGGGTGTGTGGGGGGGGTCAGGGCAGAGGGCTGGGGTGCTTGGCTCGTGGGGGTGCTCCCAGCCCCATGCCCTGAGCAGCTCATGGCAGGGGGCTGGAAGGGATATGCCCTGTTCCACCCCCGTCCCCACGGTCCCGTCCCCACCTCTTTTCTGCCTCCTCTACGGAGCAGCGAGCACCACTCCTGCCCCTCCCCCTCACAAGAGTGATCAGCTGATCGGTGGCAGGGAGAGGGAGGGGGAGGGGCAGGAAAGCACCATGCTGGGGGAAGAAGCGGGGGAGGGGGATCTTGGCTGCCACAGGACCAAGCTTCTGCCTCCTGCCCCCACAGGGGAGAGGGGTGGGTGGGGGGGCTGAGTGGGGCTGGGGGCCAGGACCGTGGCAGGCAGCGGCGTGCCACTCAAAATCGGCTTGCGTGCCATGTTTGGCATGCGTGCCATAGGTTGCCAACCCCTGGTTTAAAGTAAAGCATTATTCAGTCCATAAGAGAGAGACAAGGTGGATGAAGTAATTTCTTTTGGTGAGAGAGACAGAAGTTGGTCCAATGAAAGATATTACCTCACCCACCTTTTCTCTAATATGCTGGGACCGGCATGGCTACAACTACACTGTATGCATCAGTCTATAAGTGATCAGTTTTGGTGTCCTTGTAGTAATTTTTTTCTGCATCTCAAATAACTTTAGACTGGTATGTTCTGGGGCAGTGCTTCTCAAAGCCGGTCCACTGTTTGTTCAGGGAAAGCCCCTGGCGGTCCGGGCCAGTTTGTTTACCTGCCGCGTCCGCAGGTTCAGCCAATCGCGGCTCCCACTGGCTGCGGTTCACCGCTCCAGGCCAATGGGAGCTGCGGGAAGTGGCGCGGGCTGAGGGATGTGCTGGCCGCCCTTCCCGCAGCCCCCCATTGGCCTGGAGCGGCGATTGGCCAAACCTGCAGACGCAGCAGGTAAACAAACCAGCCCGGTCCGCCAGGGGCTTTCCCTGAACAAGCTGCAGACCAGCTTTGAGAACCACTGTTCTAAAGGATTTTCCAATTTCATTACNTTCTAGGGATCCTAAGGTAGTTAGGTGTCCAAATCATATGACATTCAACTCCCTTAGGCTTTTGAAAATCCAAGTTTTAATATTTGTTTAGACAGTCCAGGCCAAATTCTCTGCTTGTGTCTGTTCATTGCTATGAAGGGACACCAATAGAGAATTTGCTGCCTCCCACTCTGGACTGGATGAGAATGATTCCACTCAACTTTAGGACTCAGCTGACATAAGAATGATGTGAACTCTAGTGAAGGTTGTAAAGTACCAGTAATTCATTTTAATTATCTTTAATAAAATGTAATTCATTAATGTAGGTAAAATGCTTTGAGGTCCCCATATGCAATAGAAGTACAAGGCAGAATATGTGTATGTTGTTATAAATATGCCAACAGTAGCTGCTGTTTCCCTCAGAATTAAAAATGAAGACTAATTGTTGCCTGAGCACTAATGACATTAGGAAGTAGAGAGAGAGGACAGTCTAGGGAGCATAGTCCCCTATCAGTTTGACTTCAGTGTGCATTGTGTGGTCTTGTGGATAAGGCACTGGACTTGGATTCTGGATACCTTCGTTGAAGTTCTGTTCTGCAGTAAAATAGTGGTATGATCTTAGGAGAGTCACTTACTCTCTCCCTGTGTATCAGTTTCAATTCTGAAAATTGGGGATGACTATATAGTTCTTACTCCACAGGACATCAATGTTTTGTGAGGCCTTCACATATTATGGTGATGAGGATCATATAAATACGTAGACAGATATTCTGTTCATGGGGACGTCATCTGGAGGAAATGAAAATCTATCTATAGAACTTTTAAGATAATTCACATATAGCAAAAACTAGTACGTTCAATGTGTTTACCTTTTCTCAGCATTTTTCAAAGGTGAAAGAATGGAAATCTACCACTCTTATACAAACATCCAGTGAAATGTAACCTACAAATCAAGTTTAAGCTAAATGGGTTCCCTTCTCACATCCATATGCTCTTTTAGCCTCCTCCTAAGTGCCAAAAATTAAACAGAGTAATACACCAATCATTTCCTTTATCATAAATTAAGGAGGAGTGGTGTGCATATTCATGAAACAGTCTAGGTTGTTCTAGCACCAATTAATATTTTTTCCTTTAATATACTTTCCTTAATATACTTTCCTTTTTAACATCAAACAAAACAAATGAATTTTCCGCTTGACTCAAGATGCGCCATTACCTGCCAAGACTTGTATTCTCCCTGGACCCATACCTTCATGTCAAAGATGGGGACATCCAGGGACTTCATTTTCAAGTTCCACAGTATACACCTTGGTCCCCTGACTTAGATAAGAAACTACCAAAATAGTTGTATGTGATTCCCAATACATGTGATGATTGCCAATGAGTAAATGTCACATATAATCTTAAATTCTTATAAAAATAAATTTATGTTGTAAATAGATTATTTATAAAATATGTAGGCAGCCACTTAATTCTCCTTTTTTGTATATTATTGCAATGATTCCTAGGTTAGAAGAGGGATACTAAAGAGTTGCATTAGAAAATTCTACGTTTTCTCCTCTGATTTAGGCAGAAATGCATGGAGCACTTGTCACTGTTCGATTTTCCCCTTTCATTATGTAATGCAGGATTGCCAAAATGTTGTTCAGTGACCTGTACAAATCAATAGAAGCCTGTCCAATAGTTGACAGATAAATATGGATGAGTTATGTGCCATCAGTCAATTCGCTCTTGCTAATGCATATTTCTGATTACTAGTACATACCATTGAAGAGAGGGACTTATCTCTCAGTACATCTCCAAATTCCTCCTTTCTGTCTCTAATTGCTATATTTCTAGATATATCAGTTCCTTTAAACTCAAAGAGAAGCAGGCATGACAGCTTGATGATTTTCTCCTGCCTCTTCTGATGATGAGGCTTGTGATTATACAGCTATGATGAGAGGGGGGGAAATCTAGAACTGCCTTAAGAGGCAGGGCATGTTTTCAGCTGGAGATATTGCTGCTTCTGTCTCCTTCAAATGTTCTTGAGACCTGACCATCCCTTACATGCAAACTTACATGTTCTTGCTAAAAAACTGCGGCATGGTGTCTCCTGCTTTTGATGATTACTTTAATTGCAAGTAAAAGAGGTTTACTCTTCCAGGTAATTAAGCCAACATTTTCAAAAGTGGCCTCTGATTTCGGATGAACACATCCTAGGCTTCATTTTCAGAAATGCTAAATATTTGCAACACCATTTGAGTTTGGTGGGAGCTGAGCTTCTGAAAATCAGCTGCAAGGTGTCTCAAGTTGGACACCCAACTTTGAAGGGCATTTTTGAACATTTTGATCCTAGTGTTGTGTACAGTACTTAGAAAATCTTAAGCACTTTGTAAATGCTAAATACTAAGATGATTGGAACATTTTTTGATTACCAACTCTTCCCCTTTCTGAGTACTGCAATGCTGCTAAGGACAAAGGATTCTGAGACAGAAAGACGAGAAAAGATTTGCGCTTCACCGTCCTGTCAACCTCTTCCATCTATGAAGGCATATGCAAATGTTCTGCAGTTGAATTTCCTGGCAAATTTCTACTATATCACTGTGTAAAATGATTTGTATTAGTTGCTGCAGGCTATCGCATTCCTGGACTAGTCCTTAAAGACATTCTGTAATTCTGATACTGTGTCTCCTAAAATGTCTTTTGGGCACAAAACGTACTGTATGATCAAAAAATAATTCATTTGTACTACTACTTCTTTCATAGGGCTTAAAAAGAGCAATGTTAGCTGTCCAAGTCTAGGTTGGAGATCCAATTGATTTCTTTGGGTGATGCAGAGTGGGCAGAAACACCACCCAGATATGATCCTTTGGGACTTTGGTTGATGAGCTGTCCTATAGTTTGAAGTCTGCTTCTGCAGACACCAATAGGATTATGTTTCCATCCCCATTTATGGTGAAGATAGGCACATCTGCCATATGATGTGTGAATGCAGTTCAAAGTGGACCATATTTTCAGAGAGAGTGAAAAGCCACTGGGTTCTTTGGTGGGTCCTTGATGAGGTGTTTTTATTAGGGACATTGTTGTCCTTCCACATTGCCCACCATTGATCTTTGGGGGGGAAACCCTGGTCCTCGAGCACTTGTGCTGCAAGCCAAAAAGGTTTTCTAGATTCAAGCTGAAATCTCAATATACTATTTGTCTTCACATATTGGAAGACCTTTATTCCCTCAAATGTGATGGAATTCCTGAATAATCCTGATGTAGTGACAAATTTGGGGTGGGTGGTTGTGTGCCAGTAAAGGAAGCCACAGTGCTTGTAATGATCTGCATGATAGTGTAAAGTTGAAAATCGACAAGCATGTGCGGGAACTGTGTCCAGACAGATGAACAGTATTCTGAGGCAGAGTAGACAAGGGCCAGTGAGGAGGTCCATAGAGTTTTTGCATCAGTTTCCCAGGTTGTTCTGGATGAGGCTTACATGTATCTTTATTTTGTCATGGATTGTTTTCAGGTTCTGGTGGTATGTGAGGGTTTGGTCTAATGTCACACCAAGATATTTTGGATGGGATCATGTCTTATCTGCTAGTCACAGAAAACAATGTGCTTAGATGAAATGCTGATGTGATAGTCTTAGTGGGGTTTGGGTTTAGCCACCAATTTAAGAAATATTCTGACATGATTTTAGGGTGCTTGGTTAGGATTTGTTCTGTGTTAAGTAAATTCCATGCCTGTGTGGTCAGAGCAATGTCATCAGCATATACAATATCTGTGGTTGGTGATAGTCAGGGTAGGTCATTGGTGTGGATATTAAACAGGATTGATGCTAGGACTGATCCCTATATTAGGCCATCATTGAGAGTGCGTGGTCTGCTGAGCTGTACTAAAAAGCCAAGTTAGAAAAACTAGTTACTCTGGTGTTATAAATGATCAGTTATTTATATAGTGCCATAAAAGTGCATGTGTTTTATGAAGTATGTCAAAGACTGGTTCCCTGCTTACAATCTAAACCACGTAAAGACGTGATAACTTAGAAAACAGTCATGCCAAAAAAAGGTTACCTGTTTAAATAGCCAAGTAAAACAAGACCCAGATGGGATTCACCTCCCCTTTTGGGGGGAATTTGGGAGCGGAAGACCAAGCCAGCCATAATTGTTGGGTTGTTTAACTTGACTTGTAAAGGGCAAGATCTCCAAAACTTGGGTCCCTTAACATATGAAATATTTTGGTTCAGAATTCTTCAATTACTTTTGCTTTATACAAGTGGGAAGAACTAATGCTTTTGTATTTGCATTGATGGAAAGAATGACAAGCGACATAAAACAAAAACACACAAGACCAACAAAATTCATGGGAACCGGAGAATGAAAGCATCCAGCCACAGACAGTCCATTTCATTGAATGCAAGGGAAGTATTTCCTTTGACATAAAATATGTAACGTTTACTACAATTTCAGACAGTTAATGTGAATAGTACAGTATGTGTATGTACAGAACCTTGAAAATAGCCTCTAGAAGACCCCAAGGCAATATTTCATTTAAAGCAGACTTAATCCTCTTGATGCTGCAAAATTATATCCATACATTCTCCAAAGCATTCATTAAGTTGGCAAACTGAAAAAAACCAACAGCATTTGAAGGATTAATGCTGCATAAGTCACCTCAATACATTCAAATAAGAACCAAACATAAGAACAGCCATGCGGGTCAAACCAAAGGTCCATCTATGCCAGTATCCTGTCTTCCGACAGTGGCCAATGCCAGGTGCCCAGGAGGGAATGAACAGAACAGGTAATCATCAAGTGATCCATCCTATGTCGCCCATTCCCAGCTTCTGGCAAACAGAGGCTAGGGACACCATCCCATACTAATTTTTTTTTAACCTGCCCACCAGTCTGGATGTTAAATGTAAAGTATTGATAGAACAGTATAGCAAACATGTTGAGATGACACAGTAACTTGCAAAATAACTTTGGATCCTCTGTTTGCAAATATACTGTACTCTGGGCCCCATACAAACAAGAAATTCAGGCATTTCACGGAGAAGTGTTTGACACATATAAACATGGGAAAAAATCAGTCCATTCTTATGTGCCATATCCATGATTTGAAAAGATATACTATGCTTGCAATTGTTATGGCAAGTATGTTTCCTTTTGTATACAGCACATTAATGAATAGGTATTCAAACGCATTTACCAGCTAAAACCATGCTTGGGAAGTCATGAATACTTTAATATTTATAACAGGTTTACAGATGTATTTAGGTTGAAAGGAGAATATCCAGACACACATGCATAATACATATATGCAATATAAATATAGGGGCGGGGGAAGAGCACTGTAGACAATTATAGATATTCTGCTAAAAGGTTCATAAATCATCAATGCATAAATTATTGTCTGCTTGCTCTTAAGCTGTAGTAAGATGTCTTCCCCCAAATGGTTCTCTTGCCTTCATGGATATACATAAATATGAATAAATACATACATTTTTAATGAATCTGTTCCTGTTTTGACTTGCATTCCATAACCAGTACTGTTGACTGGGATCCTTGAGTGGCTTGGGAAATATTTTGTAATGTTGAATAATATATTTCACATCTTGCTGTATACATAATTTTAAAATCTATATTCCATTTTCCATACAGATGACCAAATGATTCAAACATACTAAAACTCATCTCTGTAGGAAAAATAGGCACCATTGGCACTGTTCATGTTGCTTTGTTGATATAGAAATGTTTTTAAAAATCATCAAGGTTGATGTTGGAGTTTGATGGCATCATGAAAAGTAGCCATTCTGATTAACCATCAGGCCATTTAAAGTGTAATCTTTCAGATCATCTCCATAAGAACTAGCAGCACTGAATCATCATGCAGTTATGAGAAAATGAACAGCACTGTTCAAAAGAGCTGGGCAATTAATTAAATGATACGCTTGTTCGTCTTGCAGGTCAAGCACTTAATTGTGCCAGGAATTGCTTTGAAATCATGTATGCCTCAACTTAGACCTCTTGGCTCCCAGGAGAGATCTCAGGTCATACTGCATATTACGCTGCTTCTGGATGGCAGACTAATGCTGGCTAATCCTGTTAGCATACATAATGGATTCAGGGATATCTAGAAATCCACATTTCCATGTAGTAATTCTACACAACAAATGAAGGATAAGTTACAATCTTTCTTTACTTTACCTGACTGAAATAGGTTTCATGTTTAATATTAGTGCCCTATGTGCTAAAACTTCATGGGGCGGGGGAAGAGGTGGACATTAGCATTATTGAGTTATGATCTTTCAACTTTGCCCATTTTATGTATACAATGAAATTTTGTTGGAAAGATCACCATGCTTGTCAGCATTCAATCTTATATGGATCAAAAACTGCTTTCCCAGTGCCCCATTGGAATTTTCCTGTTGATTCTGATGTTTTCTCTTTTATACAGATCAGAATGGCATTCTTTTATAAGGATCAGATTAGAAAGTAATTGCTTCATTTTTTTGGCATTATTTGGTAAAGTATGAAAAAAATTCAGTTTTCTGCATGCCACTCACTTTCAAATAAAGAAAGTTATAGATGACCTGGTTTAGTCCAAAAAGGCTTGTAAGATTCCTTCCTTCCTTGCAAAATAGAGGGCCTCATGCTGACCTCATAACTCAAGCAGAACTACAGCAGGTATGTCCCTGTGAGCTGGGAAGCATACCTCCCAGATCAAATGTAGACCTAGTGAGTAACTGACAGTCTGTGCGCCAAAGCCCTGACAAAGCCCTATATTAACAAAGCATGCAGAAAGAAGGGGAGATTAAACCTTGTCATTAGGTGGTGGCTGAAATACGTCAGTTATTTTTCATGGGAAAGGTTTAAAATATATTTTATTTTGAAACTCCTCATGAAAATGAAAATTTGATGTTCAAAAACTGTCTTCAGTTGAAAGTCATTTTTCAATAAAAATGTTCAGTTTTTGAAAAAGAACAAACAAAAATAGTTAGCAACACATTTTCCGTTTTAATTTTTCATTTAAAAAAAACAGCAAATTTTGAACAAAATGAAACGTTACCAGAAATTGGTCAAAAAACTACTTTTGATTTAAAAAAACAGTCTTGAGGAAAATATTTCAATCTTCTCTAGTTATCATCCACATTTTACATCGGGGAACTGAGGCACACAGAGAGACTAAGTGGTTTGTGCACGGTCACACAGAAAGTCGATGTCAAAGCCAAGGATTTCATACAAGTCTCTTGAGTCCCATTACATGGCCTTAATCACAAGACGGTCCTCCTTACCTCAGGAACTATTCTCCCAAGTACCCTCCTCAGGTCTGCCATCGGCAGAAGATAAATTCTGCATAACGACCGCTAACCCATTCCACAAGTTTCTGGCCATTTGCAGTTGTGTTGCTGACTTCTTCGTTCCTTGTCCTATGCAGCAGAGAACATTTGGCTCCAAGTTAGTGTGTGCAATGTGACAAACATTGCCAAGATCATTTAGATGTGTTAGCATATAGCATGCACATTTAACCCTCGAAACATAAGGGAGAAGGTTAGTGTTCTGGTGCTCATATAATTTTTTATCCTTTGTTCAACATTTTCAGTTGATTGTTATAATAGAGAGCACCTTTTGCATTAAGTGCCAGATCAATGGGAGCTTTACTGTTGATTCTGTGGGTGCAAGTTCAAGCCCTAAGAGCATCTCTTCAGGCTTCACCACGTTTGGAAAAGTGTGCTCCTTCTTTGTCATTTGGCTAACAGCATGTGTAGCCCGGCTCATGAGACAGCTCATGGTGTCCAACACCATCAGGTGGTCCAGAGACATCTATATGAAACACATCACGGGACACCGTCAATACTACGTTGAGTAATCAAGACCACCGACCAGGGAAATAACCCACTTCCTTCCCTGACGAACCAAGGGATGCACCCCACCCATGTACTTATTCGCTACACTGATAATGACTTGGGCTCTTAATACATTCCATGGGTGGCGCACCCGAGCCCACTTATCCACTGACGCTTTAAAAACTCCTGCACCCCAATCTGGGTCTATGCTGGTTATGTGATATGTATGTATCTCGTGATCCTTGTAACCGATACCTGTAATCCCTCATAACTCAAGCCTGACCCCAGATGTACAGTACCTTCCCTCTTAACTTGTGTATATTTAATTTTAAACATTAACTTTAATACAAAATTTAAATCAGACTCAATAGTTTATTATTGGGTATGTCCTCTATCCTTTGCCTTTTTCAGCTGGTGATGGACTTGATATTATAGGTTTTTTCTATCTATCTACTATGGCCTTTCTTGTGAGTAACCAAATATTTCCCATTTCTGCAGAGGAGAAGGGACTCCAGTCACAATTCAGGAAAGCATTTAAACACATACTTACGTCTTACTGACTTTCATGCACATGCTTAAAGTTAAGCATGCACTTAAATGCTTTGCTGAATAGGGATCCTTTCCTTAAATGGGGTCTCATTGAATTAGTCTCATTCAGTCTATATTTTGAAAGACTTGCTCACTTCTTCTCTGAATATTTATGCTGTCTTAGTTTTGTTATGAATAGAGCTCTTTGTTTCCTGTGCCTGGAGTCTAGTCTAAATAATGACCTCCAGTGAAGTGCTTCTGTAAGGTCACCAATGCTTCTCAGACACAAGCTAAAATAAACATCCTAAATAATTATATTTTATTTTTTATAGACCTCATATATCCTTGACAAATATTGTAAGTTCCCCAGTGAGGGGATGGCAACAGGTTTCAACACCTTGAGTTCATTGACTTGCACACTGGCCTTGTGAAAGGTTTGTTTAACAGCAAAGGAGAGAGCTGAATTCTGAGCATTCACTCTCAATACATGTAGCTGGCTTAAAGCCAATGAGTTATGGGTCAAAGATGTTAAAATGTGGCAATTCTGTATTGGTAAAAATTCTTCAGCAGAAAAATCTGTAGAGCCTTTTAATTTTGAGGAGCTTGCTTCCAGTTCAGCCCTGCAAGAGCTGACGCTAGGCATAAACAGACAAAGCAACTGCTTAGGGCCCCGAGCAGCTCAAAGGGGGGGTCCCTATTCGCTTTTTATTGTGTGTTGTGGTGGGGGAGAGGAAATATTCCTGCTTAGGGCCCCCAATGGGCTAGCACTGGCAGTGAGCTCCCTGGGACCTCGTTCCAGGGGACCAAATGGAAGAGCTTCTCTTTCCTTTTAGGAAGAAAGAGAGGCTGGAATCTTGAACTGAATGTTATCTGATACCATCACTGGGAAGGCCTGCAGCTGTTCATATTTTCTCTCCATAGCACGTGTCACTGTGGCAAATGGAAAATATTTTCATCCTCTAGGATTACATAGTTGCTGAAAAGCAATAAACAAAAATATAACTAGAATTGTGTATATAATTGACAGTTAATGGGCCCTCTCAGAAGAAAGCAGGGGTGGAAAGGGAGTATTAATTTATACAGTCACTTATTCTTTCATTTCAGAAATAATTTCTTAACTAAGAGGAGATTATTTAATGTATACATTTATTTCCGTATTTGTTTTCCTTGTTTGTAGCAACAAAAAATCGAGACACTTTGCAAATATCTGTGTGTGTGTGTGTGTGGGCATGTAAAAAATAAAATAAAAAAATCCTTTCTGCTTCAGTCTCTCCATCTGTAAGGTAGGTATACTACTACTTACAATTAACTACCACATTGGCTGTAGTATTTATGTAAGGTCCTTATATGGCCCCCATTACCCTAGTATCTGAGCAGCTCACAACCTTTAAAGTGTTGATCCTCACAACACCCCTGTGTGGCGGGGAAGTGCTTTTATCCTTATTTTGCCGATGGGGCCCAGAGCATGTAAGGGTGCGCATACACTGCAATAAATAAATAATGAAATAAATAAAAACCCCATGGTAGCAAGTCTCAGAGCCTGGATCACACTATGGGGCTCAAAATAGAAGTGTGGATGTTCCTGGTTGGGCTGGAGCCCAGGCTCCAAGATTTGGCAAGTGGGAAGGGTCTCAGAGCCAGGGCTCCCGGTCGAGCGGGAATGTCTTCATTGCTCTTTTTAGCCCTATAGCGTGAGCATGAGTCAGGTGACCTGGGCTCTGAGACTCTCTGCCATGTTTTTTGTGTTGTTTTTTTTCAGTATAGATATACCCTAAAGGACTTGCTCAAAGTCATGTAGGAAGTCAATGGCAGACCAGGGACTTGCACGTAGAACTCACAATCTTAGGCTAGTGCCCAGAGCATTTCAGCCATCCTTCCTCTCCCATTGCAAGGATTAACTAATGTCTAGAAAGTGCTTTGCAACCTTTAAAATGCTGTAGCTCTGGTAATCTACAAGACTGCCAGTCAGCAGTGAGTTCTTCATTGGGGCTGTTAATGCAACTTGTTAATCTCATATAGCAAAATAAACTAGCAGATCTCATGTGGAAAATCATCTGGATCTGGTTGTCATGTGCCCAAAAATATGGATGTTCCCCTGAACTGTCTGAACATCCTGGGGCTGAAAACCTGGGCTCATGTTCTCATGGGAAGACGCTGTCTCAGGAGGCATGTTGGGCTTGAGAGAGGGAGCAAAATAATCAGACTTTCTACTTCCAGGACCTGATGGATCCAAGAATTGCAGAGGTGCTCCATGAACAGAGAACTTAACCAAAATGTTGGGCACCTCAAAGTGTGCTCAGGCAGTGGTTAAAGCAGATTGAAACATGAGAGGGAGTTCACACCACAGCAGCCAAGCACAGAGTGCTGCTTACTCAACATAGGGAGAAGAGGTAGAGCTCTCCTTCTTCCGTTATCAGAGTGGGTTCCTGCCCCCCTGATAACATATTTGCCCTAAAGGGTTTAAAGTAATATGTTATTTTCTCCAAACTAATCTGGCATCTCAGCAAGACTGGGCTTTTTGACCAGTGCCCCTTAAAAGTATATTTTCTCAAGATAAAGCTCTAGTAGCCTACATTGCCCATTCAGAACATCCTACCTTTCTGCACTCCCGCTGTCAGTCATGTTCAGCAGGGCTGCTTATGGAATTCAGTAGCACAGGAGTTGAGGTAAGGCTGAGCTTAGCCTTTCTGTCTTGAGTGCAGTTACTCCTGCACAACATTTATGTAGCAATCTCCCATAAACCATATCATAAATCACCTGCCAATGCTCTCTCTTGGAACCAAAGAACCAAGATCTGAGCACTTTGCAATAGTTGTTCCCGAGAAAGGAACAAATAATGGTTTATCTAGATGCCATGATGATCAAAGATGTCTATAGGTATAAATATCTCTTACTTTTGTTTGACACTACAGTGCCAAAACTACAGTGGTATGGGGGAGTCAGAAATCAATAAGCAGCTAATTACAGTAGACTATACATTATCTACTGATTTTCCGTCCCTCCATAGGCCCAGATATTGGGTTGCATCTGAGCTGTACTTAGTGCAGTTTGGGAGGGCAGGAAAGAATCAAATGTGGCAATAAGCAATTTTTACTCCCCCCTCCATTTTCCCCAGTACCACCACCACCAATACTAGGGTTATCCTGCGGCTGAGTCTGTTCCCAGTGTGCAGCATAGCAGCTGCCAATAGGCCCCCCAGGTTTCTGCCAACAGCCAGATATCCCAAGAGTGGAGAGACACCTTAACTGTGCCCAGTTCCCCCAATCATGACCTTGTGCTGGGGAAATATATAGAAGGCTAGATTTGCCAGATTTCTGGCTGCTTTATGTTGGGGAATTGACATACATCAGACTTGTTGGACCCAAGAATTGAGTGCTCCTATGTGTTTTTACGATAGTGATATCAGTTGCAACTATGAATAGCTTGAAAATAATTAGGTCTTTACAGAAATCCTTATTTATCTTGTCTACATACTGTGTGCTAATGTACTTCTCCTGCCTTTTCCCAATTATTAGTGCTAATCTTTTGAAAATACACTCAAACAGATATCTAGGCACAGAAACAACAGCATCATTTTCGGGGGTAAACAGTTAAGACTCTTGGCCTTAACATGTAAACTGTTTACTGTTTAATCAACAAAATGTAGTACATCGGAATGTTGAGACTGCTATAAAAATAATCTGACAAATAAGACCTAGTAGCCAGCTGGAACTGAATATTCACTACCTTTTTGAGAGCCCCATAAAAGTAACAAAACTGGAAAGAGGATTTATCTTGCTTTTTCCCTGATTTGGTGATTGTAAAGCTATAATCAGCAGGATTAAAAGTGACAGTTTCCATCATTTGACAAGCTGTACTTTTAGTATCGATATCTCTCTCCTTCCTAAGGTCATACTTTTGAATACAAGTGTTGGAAAATGCATTTTTATCTGTCAGAAAATGTATTTCTCTGAATAACAAAGAAGCTTTTTTCAACTGACTTCTTAAAAAACCAATACAATACTAGCAATGATTTGAAATATATGAAGTATTGACTACATACTGCACACTGGGATTTTTAACATCTTTACCATTTCTGTTATTCATGGATAACTGGCGTGAAAGTAATGCTCACTGCGCTGCCAAGGCGGGGGGAAGGGAACAGTGTTACTTCCCATTAGTGAAGTAGGGAGCTTTTAAATCCTACTGCATGTGAAGGAATCACAGAGAAAGGGGAGACTTAAATCTCTAAGGCATATGAATGGGTGAGGGAGGGATGAGAAACTTGGGACATGTGAGAAAGAACAGTTCTGGGTTCAAAGTTGGGTCATGGAAGGAATTCTCTCTTCCTCTGGTGTACTGGATATCCCCTAGTTTTCACATAGGGCATGTGCCTGTGTTCCACTTATTTACATTTGAATTGTGTTAAATACAGATGCACTCTGCTCTTCCAGCTTACAATGCTGGATCAGCCTCTCTCATGTGCCAGTGCTCCAGTTAGCACAGGAGAGAGGGAGTGCACCAGGGAACCAGTTCCAGGAATTGGCTTCATGGTTCTCAGTGCCATCCCCAGTTAGTGCTGCTGCCAAGCCACTTTAAATTCCACTTGCAGGACAGGTTCCTTTATGGACCCTGCATGAGTGAATGGTTGCCATGGAGGAGATATGCCACAACCGCTGGTGCCCTCGACACACCCATTATGCTGACACCAGTGAGGCTGGAGCACAGAGCCTAACTGTGATATGATGCTCAAGCAGGGAGGGAGGTCCCATCTAACAAGGGAATTCTCTGTGGGACATTTGCAGCTGGATTACAACCCCTTTGTGCCTCCTGCTGTCACAAAGGAGGCAAAACCTAGCCTGAGAAACTGGCCCATAAAATCCAGTAAAAGGGTCAAAACTTTCTAGGCCTAGCGGGAGCAATGCAAGATGTCTGACAGGTAATGGCACACTTCCCTCCTCTCCTGTGGGTATTACAAGGATCACACACCCTTGTTTTGTAGGAACTGGCCAGTTTGAATATGAGAATCACTAGGGACAAGTCAGGAAGTAGTACCATGTTCAATAAATAGCTGCCGGGTTGGGCTGCTTCCTAATAGCTTTCAAGACAATATCCTGGATGTTAGGACTAGGGTGACCAGATAGCAACTGTGAAAAAACAGGACGGGGTGGGGATAATAGGCACCAAAAAACGGGACATCTGGTCACCCTAGTTAGGACTGAGACAAATGGCTGTTTATAGGTAGGACTTAGGAAGAGCATAGTCAAGTACAGACACAGGACTTGTCCCTTGAAGGTGATATCAGCACAACTACTACTGCAGAGTAGAGCAGTTTGAGGTCATGAAGCTCCAGCTATTTTAATGGATATTGGATATTCCCTTTTAGGGGTTAAAAGGCTGTGTGAAGACCACACAGGCCTTGTACTGGCTACTTGCATGTTTTTGTTCAATAAAGATGTGGCCACTTAAAGACAGTCTTCACCACATTAGATTCTCCTGTATATTTTTTGCCTGACATTGTTTGTATCCTCAATGGGTTCACTTCTACATTCCATTGAAGTCATTTGGGTTTCTCAGATTTAACCAAAGACACAATTATGAACCACTGTGTTTGTTCTCATTCAATTGTCTAGGAAAACAGGTAAGAAAGTATTGAATCCTGTGTCATGAGAGAATAGTGGGATGGCCAAAACAAACACATTTTTGGAAACTGTTGTGTCTGATGTATACAATACCTTTCTGAACTGGAATTATATACTACAAGCCAAACTATTGTCTACATTTGGTTTGAACTACTTGTCATGCCAGACGTCTTTCTGTTTGTCTAAATGAAGATAATTCTGAAATACATTTTCCAAACTGTATCCTTCTCACTCTCTTCTCTTCTTAATATGCAAAATTCAAAACCAAAACAAATCCTCAGGAAACCCTCCAAATTCTAGTTTACAATGGTTGCTAGCAGGATGGCACTGAAACTAGAGAACAGCTTATCGTTTATGTATTCCTTTTGAAATATAGGACCATGCATGCATTATACACTGAGAAGGGCTAGGCAGACATCTGAAAATACTTACCGAGGTGAGTGAATTTCATGTTCAAAAGTTTACATGAAGCTAACATTCATTAAGCTAACAGAACAAATAGACCACTGAAGCAGGTGGTGGTTCACAAGAATTACCCCAGCAGGTCTCAGTTTATATGGAAAGAATATCTTGTGCACCATTTTAGTTATGCCTATACAGTTTCATTACAGATGGCAGTAGCAGTTCCCCAGCAAGGCTTTTTAAAGACTTCAATGATTTACCATAAAACAATTGGTTTATGTCTTCCCCAAGGCACAAGAATCAGAACCGTGCCTGAGGAATCTGAGAATTTCTTTATAGTCTCAGAAACATTGGGGTTGAATTGTAATGTATCTAAAATATTGCTTTCCTGTAACTCAAGCCTAATTGGAAGTTATTGTCGTATGGTTCAGTACCTTGTGTTTTGGTGCCAAATGCATTAAAATGTGAGCCTTAAACATATTTCATTTTTCTGTTAGTCTATATGATTTACTACAGCATTTGCTTGGTAGCAAATGCTATCATTATGTTTGGAAAACAGTTTCTGCTGTAACTCTATCTCTTCGCTCACAACTTTTTTTAAAAAAACCCTCCCATTATCCTATGGTTCTTGCTTTTCTCCTGTCGGTCTTAGGTGAAGATCAAGATTTTCAAAAAAAGATGCTTAAGGCAAGGCCCCTACTTTCATATTCAGGAACTTTAAAAAGTGGCCTGATTTTCAGAAGTGCTCAATACTCAGCTTTTGCCACTGAAGTCAGCAGAGATATTGGGTGCTTAGCAGTTTTCAAAGTCAGTCTGTTTAGTTAAATGTCTGACTTTGGACTTAACTTTAGATATCCATTTTCGAAAATCTTGCTGAAGTCTTATGTAAAGTCTGAGGAAGTGATTTACAAGTTTTTGATGCATGGTCAGGGAATGGGGAGAGGGAAGAGGGGGAGTTGAATAATAAAGTGGTTTAAGAATACTTCTAAGCATGACCAGTAAGCATCTGCTAAGATTTTTTTTGCAGCACCTAATGAAGCCCCACCTCCAGGAGCGCCGCCAGCTTTTCCAGCGCCCTAGGCGGCGGAAGGTCCCGCCCCCGACAGCGGCGGTGGAAGGTCCCGCCCCCAAAATTCCGCTGACGACCGGGGCGCCGGCGCCCCCCAAATCGGGGTGCCAGCGCCCCCCAAATCATAGCACCCTGGTTGCGCCGGACCTGCCCATCTCCTTTGTGAGATCTCTGCACATTCTCTCTGCCCAGGCTGCCTAGCATGAGGGATGTTGCTGAGACAATTTGCATGGGAAGATTGTGACTATTTCATTTAAACTCACTCATAGTATAGTCCTTCAAGTAAATACTGCATCAACTCTGTGTGCCCTCCAGTCCCTTATACAACTGTGTAAGGGCTGGCCAGGTTTTGACCCTCATTAGGATTACTGAGCTTTAAATCTTGTCAAAACGTGGTTAAAATCCCAATTCTTACTATATTTGTAAAAAATTACATTCTATTTAATACTATTTTTGTAATTATGTTATTAAAATTAGTTTTTAGTTAATGGGCCAGATATTTAGCTGGTGTAAACCAGAGTATCTGTATTATAGACAATGGACCAATGTATATTTCTATCAGATGAGGATCTTGATCAGTGCTTTTATGAGGTAAAAATGACTCATTATTTGAGATGACATCACATAGTTTTAAAGAAATGTGTTTCTTTTACAGTCATTTGTAATTAGCAATGTTTTAGTTTTGTTTATGATTATTTTCAAGCATTTCTCCAGTACTGTATGGGTTCTAAATGGTGATGTGATTTCATTGAATTGGGTCCTTTGTCAGTGTTGCTGGCTATACAGTGAAATTCTGTAATTAGATTAGTGAAACAAAGTAGTCAAAACTGACTGTTTCCCTTGAAACCCAATTTTCACATGACATGGAAAGAAAAAAATAGTTCCTGTTTCAGTGAGATCATCTTAATTTCATTTGAATTGTTTGAAAAGCACATTCCATTATCCATAACAGCTTCGACTTTGGGAGACAAATCTCTCAGACGAGGCCCCCTGTGTTCCCTTGATGCTTTCCAGGACTCAAAATTGCAGCCAATGTTAAAGGAATTCTGTGGCAATTTTTTAGTAAATTCGACACCAGTGATAAAATGTAGCTGTCTAGCATCCACAGTTAGCTGCTAAATTCCAGGAGCCTATGGCATGAAATAGTTCTATGTCCGTGCAGTTGCTCATGGAATGTACTTGTCCATATGAAAATCATTGGATTTACAGTATCTGCTGGACCTGCTGTAGATGTCTTGACTAAATGTGAAGAGCAGGGCCGGCTCCAGGCACCAGCCCAGCAAGCAGGTGCTTGGGGCGGCCAACGGAGAGGGGCAGCACTCCAGCTGTTTTTGGGGCGGCAAGTCTGGGTCTTCGGGGGCGGGTCCCTTGGTCCCGCTGGGAGCGAAGGANAAGAGGAATGGTGTGGGGGGAGGATGAGGTGCAGTATTGGGTGTAGCACCCAGCAGCCTAATGTATTTTTATGATCTTAAATCCTGGAAAAAAAACACAGAATGTACCCAGTATGGCAAGCGCATGAAAAACAGCATTGACATTTAAACTCAAGCTGTGCTGGACTCTTGGTCTGGAATTCTATTAGGTTTAGCATTCTGAAAGGGCACACTTAGGCTGAGTGAGTCATATTCCCCCTACATCCATTGCCTCAACACTAGTCTAGCAACACAAAAATAAAGAAGGTACCAGGAGGGTTGAAATAATGCAATCCAGAGCCTCAGGCACACTGCGCATGGGACCCCATAGCCTCGCCCTTGCTTAGGGTGGCAGCAGTTTTCACAGTTAAGAAGAATGGGGAGGTTTACAGCTCCTGGAGCTATTCTTTCAGGCTGTCTGCAGACTCAGGCAGGGATCAGTTGTGATTTTGTTGTGTTTTCAAGTTTTTCTTTGCATTTATGAGGGCCAGAAACATTTATTTTTAAAGTAAAGCTGAGAGTCCAGATTCATTAAGTGACTCCAGAAGCTGAGATCTTAGGCACTGACCTATAGTATCTATGCCTGCAGACCAGCATAGACACTACTTTGGAGACGTGTGTGAGCACCTCTTAAAATCCGACCAAAGGGTGAAATTGTGGCCCCAATTTCAATGTGGGCCAGGATGTCACCCTAAGTGTCTCTAAAGCTGGGCATTCAACATTATAAGCTCCTTACAAAATTTTGGGTTTTGTCATATAAATATATAAGTACCCAGCCAAACTTTCTTAAGCAAATATCTCCGATGGACAAAGATGGGACATTAGATGGGGAGGGCTTTCCTCGGTGGCTAGCTGGTGGGTTTTGCCCACAAGCTCAGGGTCTAACTGATCACCATATGTAGGGTCAGGAAGGACATCACCCCCAGGTCAGAGTGGCAGACTATTAGGACAATGGAAATAGTGTAAGTATACCAGAATGAAAACAACTATATATTTGCATTTAAGGCTGCAGAAGAAAGTGTAGGATTCTTTGAGAAATGGAATGTGAACATGTAATTAAAGACATCACAGCACAGATGTGCATGGGGCAGAGTTAAGGTTGTGTGTGCAAGATTAACTGTGGCAGTTCTTGCCTGGAATGCTTATTTAAGAAATATTAATGTCCTCAGTGTAGTCTGATGCAATGTATATGTGTTTATGGATACATGTGTTTGTGTGTGTATACACCCCCCGTCCACCCCTGAATAAGCTGCAGAAGCTTTTTTTTCTGTAAAAAATACTTTGTTCGGTCTGTGCTGTACCTCTAACCCTTGAATATACTTGTACACTGGAAAAAGTGCTTTCCCTGACAGCTATTACAGTCTAGTGGAGCTGCCCTCAACACTAGTCTCTCACTAAAACCTGGTCCTTGTGCAAATATTATTGCTTCAGCTAGGATAGCTGAGAATAGTACTAAATAGTTTCAAGTATCAGAGGGGTAGCCAGGTTAGTCTGGATCTGTAAAAAGCAACAGAGAGTCCTGTGGCACCTTTAAGACTAACAGATGTATTGGAGCATAAGCTTTCGTGGGTGAATACCCACTTCGTCAGACGTGTATAGAGATATACATAACCTACAGCTGAATGGTATAACAATAAAGGTTAGATGGTAATTTTTAGGAAGAGTTTATAATCCTTTGCCTAATAAACCACATCCAATTGCAGCCTACTACCAGCTGCACAGTAAAGGTGAACCATCTTATATTGCTCCCGGGAGGTGTGGAGATATTCTTTTTGAGAACTGGGAGTTGTTGAGTACAGGCAAAAGAGCTTATTTGCACAAGCTCCATAACTCATAGCTTGGGGCCTGAGGATTTTGTTTTGTGCCAGGACATCTCAAGCAGGCTTACTGTTCATCTGTGAATTGGTTGGCCTGCTGCAAAGCCAAGGTCAGGGGTCTCCTGGGGAGTGCTCAGCTCACGAGGCTGTGAAGGTTTTTGTTGTTTTGATCCCCTAATGCTGCAGTATGGCAATTTACACTCTAGGGTTGTTTTTGTTTGGTTTGGTATGGTTTTTTTCCATGAATGCAACATGTTGACCTTGAACCCGTAGCTGACTGATTCAGACCTGAGGGGTTCCACCTGTTCACATCAGGACTGAATTTAGTACTTTACTGTTTCTTCCCAAGCTGGCTCCATGTGTTTTGCACTCTCTGGGACAAATGCAGAAGTGACACAAATTGGTAGCTTGGTGTACCTATATGCTAAGGGATAGAAGGGCAGTGCCGTAGCAGGAGGCAGCCAACAGACAGATACAGTATGTATGGAAGAGGCACGTTTTTACATTACACCTTCACGTTAGCTGCTTTTTCTCTCCAGCTGCCGCCTGCTGTCCATCTCAATTTGTAACTAGTATCACCTCTGATTATGGCCTATGATATGTATGTTGTTTTTTCTAAATTAGTGCTTTTTTAGAAACTTTATATTCCATATCCTTAAAATCTGGATTTATACAAGAATCAAAGATTCATAACATTGATTAACCAGCTCAATCAAAGGCTCTGATATTTGTTGAATCATCCATTTATTCTGAATCAGGTTCTCTGAACTTGATGAATTAGAGCAAGTATACTTTTCTATCAGATACTTCTAAAAGTTTAGAGAGAAGTTTTCGATCTCTTTTACAACCTTAATTTTTTTCATGATGGGATCTATTGCTAAAGTAGCATTCTTAATATGAAAATGCTGTTGTTTACAAAGCAAACATTTTTTCTGGCTGCCAGATTGTTCGTTGTCCAGGAAGCAAATGTATCCAAGGATATTACATATATTTTTAGTGTATGAAAGCAAAATAAATGAATACCTTTAAAAAAGAAGTTCAGACTCTCCGGCGGGAACTCACTTGGGAGCCGTAACACATTTCCAGGACCTCCCCTAGTGAGACTTCTCAGATATCAGAGTAGCAGTGACTCATCGACTGCATGAGAAGCAATTGAATTAAACCTAAAATATTTGTGTGTCTGAGTCACTCAAATTGCAAAACAAACATGGTCTGATTTGTAGGTGAGATATCTGCATTTCTCGGGGATAGTAGGAGTTGGTGTTTCCAAAGCTTTGACAGTCCAGCAGTGTTTGCATTTAGATTTTGAAAATAGGTCCTTTTTTGTTTTCAGACCAAACATTTTTTCCGGGTAGAATTCCCAGATATAGAAATATAGAAGTAGGAATATTTCAATGTAATCTTTTGGGCTGGGTTAGTGTAACTGACTGCACTGCCACAGAGGGGACCTGGATTAGATAATTAAGCATGTCCCTCTGCCCCCTGAACCATTGGTTTCAGATTGCTGTGGAGGCCTGAGGAAAAGGGAATTGTGAACACTGACGCACCAGAATGATAATATTTTATACTGCCTTGGCATAGATGTAAATGACGGCACAAAGTGCAGGAGAGTGAAGAATCAGGCCAGAAATGGGTGAAGGAAGAGCTGTTGTCATTACAGCTCAGAAGAAGCCAGCTTCTGCCAATCACAGAGGCCAATAGTAAAAGCCAGCATGTCAATGGATTTTTTCCCTCTCTCCTCAGCAGAGGATCTGGTTCTCTGCAGCAGGCTGAACCTGATCCTATGAATTTGTATCTCTATTCAATGACCTGGCCAAGTTATCCTAAAAGACATGCTTCCTACCCATTCCAGCAGCTGCTCAGACTTCCTGCACCTCTCAATCACACCGCCTTCATCCTTCCAGAGCTCTGCACTTAGAAGAGAAGGTTGTGAGGTGAACTTAGCTCAACCCTGGGAATGTTGCAGTAGCTCATGCTTGCTGCTAGAACACTAGCTGTTCTGCTGCTCACCATCCTGGTCTAAACATCCCAACTTCCAACCTACCTTCAAACAAGAAGGGCAGGAACGTTTTGTAAATCAGCAAGGAGTGATATACTTCATGAGACAGCATGATGCTGAAATTTAGTGTTTTTTTAGCATTCTGATTTAACCCAGATCAGCACTAGCTATAGTCACTCCCATTTGTGGGTCTTGGAAATATTTATAAAGTTGGCCAGAAAGATGACATCGAAGTGTTCCAGTTTAAATTCCACATTACTTTCTCTTGTATATATAGTTTGTCCAGATGCAAGTCATAATGTAGTTCTATCATGCTCCGTTTCTGATGCTAAACTGCTCTCTTGTGCATTATATGCTACTCAGACCTCTTTTCTGGTTGTGCTACAGATGATCTCGCAATAAAGTATAAAATAAAAGTAAATTAAGTTGGATTTGTGGTAAGTATTATGCTCTTTGAGGAGCTTCAGTTTTGCAAATGCTTTGAATTAAATGTGCATGAGAAATAGATCTCCTGGGTGGTAGTGGTCAGTGCTGCATAGTATGGCACCTAGGGTGAAGTGAAATTTATAAGTCATTTTAGCCTGCCAGTTTTTAAACAATCTAAAGTAGATTTTAGGACTAGATATTTTCAGAGTACTCTCAACCATATTTACAATATGGAAACATTTAGAATATAATTTCATAAGAACACTCCTTCCCCACAAAAATCTGTGACTACTAACTTTTGGAAACTGTTCTTAAAAATGTATTGGTGTATTGATTCCACCATATTATTTATTTTGCTGCATTCTATCATGCTTACTGCTATGCCAGGTAGGTGCTTAACTGTATCATAGTAAAACACAAAACAAAAATAGTTCATCCAGTGCAAAATAGAATAAATCTGACTTGCAGTTTGCCAGGAAGGTCCCAAGAAAGATTCAGGCTTCCCAAAGGGAGCAGATTACAAATGCAGGAGAATGAACAAAGCTACAGATGCAAGATTCATATTAGAGATGAATATCCACAATCTCCCAATTAGACAATTGGTGTAATGTGTTACAGTTCACCAATGTCATCAGATTACCCAAAGTAATGATGGACCCAACAGGACCCCATGATTGTGTACCATTTGGGCCAAAGTCAGACGTGTACCATAATGGATTATATAGATATGGGCTGTGCGTGGGTGATTGTGCCCAGGGGTTGGAGCAGGTGTCTGTAGCCAGGAATCAAAGCTCAGTGCCCTGATGCCAGAATTGAGGGTCAGAGCCGAAGTCAGGAATCAGAGGCGAGGGTCAGAGCTGAGTTATCTGGAGAGAGGCAAGGCTGGAACAAGGTAGAGGCAAGCCTTGGAACAAGCAGATACAGGAGCTACCACTGCCATAGGCAAATGCCTTGAGAAGCTGTCAAACTGCTGCTGGGCTTAAGAGCTGGTCTGCTGACCTGTCCCACTGATCAGGCGATGTAGTCAATCAGACAGCCTACTACAGGCCAGCTACATTCATTTGGTTGCCTGGAGACTGGCTCTGCTGCAGGCCCTGATTCCTGACACTACCCACCCTTCTGAACACTGTTCCTTACTGACAAGCATTACTTCTGTCTCATCTAGGAAGGGTCACAACCAGTCACCTTCATCCAAATTGCTATCATAATCAGACATTGGGAGTGTAACAGGACTGTAGAATCTGAGTTCAATGTAAAGGGGCAAAGCTGAGTATCATTCATGACAATAAAGAATAGAATGTTTCACAAATACCACTACTACTTTTGCACATTGTAAAAGAGGAGTGACAGGTACGACCCAGTGGGATCCTAACACTAATTTATATGAGCACCTTTGGAGAGGATGCACAAGCACCAATGCCAGAATTGGGAGGGCCCAGGGGCTATGTCTCCCTCCCCACTTTTTAACAAAAGACATAAGCGCAGAATTCATGTCCCCCACAGATTTTTTTCCCCTTGCAGAACAATACATTCTGCGGGTTAGGCACTGCAATTATATCTTTCACCTACAAGGGGCTGCTGTGGCATCAGAAGAGAGGGCAGCAGGCTCACCGCAAGAGTAGCCAGCTGTGGAAAGGGAGGGAGCACTTTGGCCTTCCCTCCCCCCCTCCCCGCCCCACTTCTACAAAGGTTCCGGCACCCTCATGCATAAGAGCCCAGAATTATGCTCTGGGACCTCTGAGAAGAATGTTCTAGTCTATGCCACTGAAGTGTCCCTTTCTCTCTTCCCATAAGATCTCACAGACAAGTCAACATTTCTTTTTTTATCAGTAGCATGAAAAGCAGCTGACAGACAGTATCCGTGACAGTCTCCCCTTGTCCACTGCTGTAAGGAGATCAACCACTGATCTTTTGGGATTTCAGAACAGCTATCCCATGGGAAGTCACCTGTACATGATAAAGAAGTGGATTTTTGAGAAAGGTCTAGTTCAACAGCCTCATGCTGTCAAAAATAATTTGGGAGTAGCATGGAATTGTTCAGTGATTTTAGAATTCCCCAATTCATATCACAGCCATTTGCAGCATGGAAAAGCTTGTTTGCCTTACTTGTCACTTTTAATACTCCATGCGTTGACAAGAAGGGTGCCTGATTGATTCAAAGATAGAGGTGGCAGAGACTCATGAAGGGATTTCTAACCAAGGAAAAGCATGGCATCATCCCTCCCCACATTTCTGTGCAGGCCTAGCTAGTAATGTGGATCTCTGCATATGAACCAAATCTCACTCAACACATGGTTGGGAATAAGGTAATGTTTAGAAGCTCCGGTGATGGCAAATGACTGAAGAATTTCTGAATGGAAAAGGCTACATTTTTATTCATCAAGATGCAGCCCAACAGGAACAGTAGTGATAGTTCCCAGAGTAGCTGTTCCAGAGACTTGTTAAATTAGGGACAGCATTCCAGCTGCTGTTGAGTATTCTGTCCCAGATGGGCCCTGATGGTGACTTTGAGACCTACGATTGAGAGAGTAGCTGCTGCTGCTTAGTGGGAGAAGGAGTTCTGGACAACACTTTTTAGCTCCCTTTTTCAGAAGAGGGCACAAGCTAAATATTGAGTCCTTGTACAGCCTACCATCCAGTCTCGCTGGGGGTTTTCCCAGTGGAAAATCATTGGCAACCTCTTTTATTAGAAATACAGCCACGCACCTTTGACCAGCTATTATCTAGTCAGTCAATTCAGTTGCTCTAGCCAGAATGTCAACCAGTAGGAGAACAGTTAAACTTAGTAGTTCTCAAGAATTTTTTAGGAAATATGCATATGAGGGGTGTATATTACATGGATAGTAAACTGCAGTACCCAGAGCACCTGCTTTAATACATGGTGCCTGTGTTGTAGACTTGCCTATTGCAGGGAAAAGTAGAAGTAATGACCTAAACCCATTTAACTGGCAAAGATCCCCAATGAGAAAAGAGCATTCTAGAAATGTGCATTCCACATACACTTGACAGCAAGACAAACTCTTGAGCAAGATGTGATATTGGGTGTAAATATTCCAATTGCTGAAAGCATGGAAAACCGCTACAACAATAGCTAGGAAGAAATAGAGCATAACCAGTGACTGACCTCTGCCTTTGAGCAAGTTGCTGCACCTGAGTTAACAATTTGACATTCAGAAGCTGTCGACACTCCGGAAAGTGAGAGCTGGCCATCTGAGGAACCTCTGTGTGTGTAAATATTTTTAGCATAGACAATGGATCCTGTGCATTAGTGCTCTCTACAGAAACATGAATCTGAGCTATTGTGATCCTAATCTCCATGTAACTTTCACCTATAAACAGACTATTGTATTTGACATCGGTATGAAAATCTGCTTCCCACTCTGGCATTCTGTCCCCTTGCTTAAAGGTTACTAAATCATCTCAGCTGGGAAAGTAACTTTAACTGATACAGAATACAACACTTAGTCCACAGAGCTGGGACTGGGCCACTAAACAGTCAGGTCCTTATGTTCTGATGTAGTATAAGCCAACATGTTACTATATTTTTTCTAGCAGCAACCAAATATAATCTTGTAGAGAGGAATGAGAACAAAAATATACCAATATGAAATTAGATATAATACATACACATACAAACATACACTGCATCACAATGAATGAAAAATGTGGGGCCACATTCTGGACACTGAAAGTGATGTAAACACCCTCTTCGCACAAATGCAGATACACTGTAAAAGCAGCATTAATATGCAGTTGGATTCTGTCCAGCAGCAGCCTGACAGACAATCCCCGACTAATTATTCCTGCAAGTAGCAAGGATAATCAGAGTGGGGGCTGTACACAGAGCCATTGAAAAGTCAGGTTGGTCCATGAGCCCCACACACATCTATGGTCCCAGTCCAGAAGGGCTTTTTGTGATCACTGACACAGAAATCCACCAGAACAGCCTTTCTCTGAGTTGGAGGTGCTATGTCAGGCAGTCAACTCCTGCCCTGGACTCATCATGCTGGGTACAAGATTTCTGTTATGCTGGAATCTGACCCTTAGAAAAGGTCTGAGGGTAGCTTTTTTCATTTTCTTTTCCTTTGTGTTAAAAACAAGTAAGAAATCCCTCTTACTTTATAAAGATGCTCAATCTGTCTTGTGATTTTCTTAAATCATACTACTTCTTGTGACACTTTCCCATTTTGGGGGCTCATGTTTTTCAGCAGCACAATCCCGCGAGGTGGCCACATGTAAAGAGATGTTAGAGTTGGCTGATCTGCAAAAGTACTTCTTGGAGAAATTAGTAAATAAAATCATATGTGATACCAAGGAATTTGTTCACTCTGAAAATGGCATAAATGTTTAATCTTGGGTATTCATATTTTATAGACTGGATCCTCACTGTCAAGCTTCACTTAGTTAATGACACACCAACCTCTTCTCATAAATGACAAAGATAAGCTAAATATTACAAGCAATGTTAAAAGATGCTTGTAAAGGACTTTAAACTGTCTCACAGGGTGCTGTAATATTTTCCCCTATGAGCTACTCCAATGTATAATACCTAACCTTGGTATCAAAGCACTCCTAACACAGGAAGAGTAACCCAAACATAATTACCTCCTGATTAATCAGTTCATTTACATGCTTGCTGCTCTAGTGCCTGTGGCGGTATATGATGAACACAGATGGGTACTCTGAGTTCCCCACATCTAGGTTTTGATACAACTGCATCTGAAGTTGGTGATGGGAATAACAAAATAGATGTGGCTGCAGCTTAGTCTGGAGGAAACTAAGGAGAGCAGTTTCAGCTCCATTCCATTTGACATTCTTTGGGAGCTATTCCCTTTCCTGTACATATCTGAAATTCTCTAGGTTCCCATTCCCAGTGGATTTGTACTGTTCTAATCCAGCCCTCTTCCTCCACATCATAAATAAACATTGCATGTGCCAGTATTTTTTCACACCAAGTTCATTAAATATGTAGGTAGTAGCAGATGTTATATGGCAGAGGTTCTCAAACTGTGGTCCGCAGACCACCAGTGGTCCGCGAGCTCCATTCAGGTGGTCTGCGGATAGTCTCCTCTAAGGTGTGTGCCTGGGCGGCTGCACACAAGACAATGAAGGGCCACCCACCTAATTAGTGGCGCTGTGCAGGCGTGGCTACACTAATTAGGTGCCTGGACCCTGGAGAAGATGCACATGTAAGGTGAGGTGGTGGCCTTGGGGTAAATAGGGGGTAGGTGGGAGGGGGCAATGGGGTGAGAAGAGGGGGTGAGGGGAATTTGGGATGTGCAGGGCTGCGGTGGCCAGAGAAAGAGGTGACTTTCCCCAGCTCCAGGGCTGCGGCTGCCGGGAAGAGACGGTCCTCCTTCCCAGCCTCAGCTCAGGGGCTGCTCTGGCAGGGGAGAAAGGGAGAGACCCCCCTACTTCCCAGCCCGAGCTCAGGGGCTGCCATGGCGGGGGAGCGGGTACATTCATCGCATCAGAAAGGTAAGACTACTGATATTAAAATATGAGTTGTGCGCTTTTATTTGTATAACAAAAAACGTTAATTATTATTAAGGTTTTTGTAATATAGCACTTTTATCTAAAGCACTTTACAATAGTTAGGTAATGATACAAACATTTGGAAAGATTATTAAATGGTCCACTGAGATCCTCAGCGATTTTCAAGTGGTCCGTGAAAAAGAAAGTTTGAGAACCACTGTTATAGGGAACTCATGAGAATTTAAAGTGGAGGGCAAGGGATTGTGCTGACCTGTCAGCTACCTTCATAATAGTAAACTAATCTCATGCTTCAGAGCATGAAGAGATTTCTACAAGTTACACAAACTTATTATGGTTTCCTCCATGTCCAGCATTGTCCAATAGGCTAAATGCATTACGGAGATCTTCACCTTCCTCTGAACACCTAGTGTGGACAGAAATCTGGAACTGATGGACCTGGTGGCCAGATCCACTATGGCCAAACTTGTGATCCAGCATCAATTCTCAGGATGACAGTATGTCAGAGAATAATGTTGTGCTCCATGCTTTATCACTGGCTCACAGATGAGCAGGTGTTTTGCACCCTCTTCTCCCAGCCCTTCTCCTCTGTCCCCGTGCCAGAGATGTATTTAAATTAATTTAATTTGCAATTAGATTGTTCAGTTATGGTAGCTGTGTGTCAGGAGTAACCTTGTCTATTAGTAGTCTGCATAAGCAGCCCATTAATTGCAGCAGTTAACATCTACTGTCATTAGAGAGGTATCTAGCACTCGTTCCGAATCATGCAACATTGAAGTGGTTTGAGAAGAAATATTGCCAAGTGTGTGCAACCATTCTGTGTAGCAAAAATAGGCCCCTATTAGCACCACTGGTCACGGGTGGTGGTGCCATTTATTTTGTCCTTTGTATAACTCCTACTTTGCATTTTTGCTAGCACCTTGTATATCTTTAAGTGCATTACAAATATTTATAAATGGAAACTCACAGTACCTTGTAAGCTATTATTCCCACTTTATAGATTGTACAGAGAATGTAAGTGACATACAAAAGGACACACAGGAAAATCACTGATTAACCCAAAGGTAGAACACTGGACTTGTGTGCTTTAACTCATAGACCACTGAGGCAACATATGTACTAATCTCCACAGTAATTGAAAAAGAAGATTGAAGCAGCATGAACCACTCAAATTAGTGCCATATGACTCCAAGTGAGACCAATAATGGCATTACTGAGTTGAATGAGGACAGGAAAGTGAAAATCCAGATTCATGAATTCTATAGATAAATGGCTGAGATGTCCATAACAAGATACAGAATATAGATGGTTGCATTATATCATGATAATGGAAAGTTATGTTGTTATTCATAGGAAGGTAAGGGTCCATAAATATATGGTTAAAAGCCCACTGATGGATTAATCCAGCTTCAGGAATCAGGAAAGAAGAAGGGAGCTCCTGGCAGGGATGGATTAATGCATAGATAATCTAGGCACATGTAGTACACTCCTTCTAGCTGGGCTGGCCATGCTTTGAATCCGCTGGGATTGGCTGTTCATCCTGTTGCTGCTTAGAGTGCCGCTCACTCTTGATGAAGGGGCAGCAAGGCCAAATATGAGTGAGAGGATTAGAAGCCGGTCTCAGTGTATCTACAGCCTGGCCAGCCTGACTGCAGTGAGTGTACTGTATGGCTGTTTGTTGGGCCCCGGGGTACCCCATGCATTTGGGTTCTAGCCATTTGCCTAGTTTGCATATGCTTCAATCCAACCCTGCCAGCAGCTCCCTTTTTCTTTCCTGATTCATAAAGCTGGGTTTCTCTTCTCCCGCCTCTTCCCTGAATTGTCCCATGATTGTATGCAGGATCAACAGCCACTGCATATATAATAGGGATAACATTTCCTTGAGTAACAGAAGTAGGCACAGCAAGAATGTTAGAGTTACTCCTGGGGGGATTTTGTGTGACTGCATGCCTGCAGAAAACGCCCCCCGCAGATTTCCTGTGTTTCCCTGCAGAAAACGTCAGGGAAGATGCTGGTGTGTGTGTGTGTGGAGGAGAGGGTGGGGGTGACCATGGGCACAGTTTTTTGGGGGGGATTGCCTCCCTCCAAACAGAGGCACAGCATGGGGGGCACAAGGGGTTACGTGCCACTGCCCCCCCCCCCCCCATTCTGCAAGTGCCCAGCTGAAGGAAGCTGTGTCTGGGCTCCACTGACTCTGCAGTTGAACACCGCCTCCTGGGTCCTAGTGCCAGTCAAGCTCCCCTTCTGTGTGCTGGGAGCCTTCCTGTTTTCTATTCTGTGCAACAGTGAGTGCCCGCAGTGGGGCTGGGTAAGGGGGTGGGGAAAATGAGGGAAGAGGGGATGAGGGATGGGGGAAGAGGCAGTGGGGAAGAAAGGGGGTGGTATAGGGCAGGGGAGGGGAATTTGGGAATGAAGGGAGGGGGATGGAGAAGAAAAGGGGATAGGGGAATCATGGGGGGAAGCGGGAGCCCGGCATGCAGCATCCCCTTGGCAATAGCTGGGGCTCTCCCATTGAGAAGGCCCATTGAAACCTCACCCTGACAAGCCCTACCCCCCTACACCTGGACTCCTCTGTTGACCCACACACACCCAGGCCCCCACCCCACTGATCCCCAACCAGCTGCACCTGGACCCCTACCCCATCAAACCTCACTCACCCAGCACCTGAACCCCCCTATTGAGCCCCCCACACCCAGACCCCCCACACTGAGCCCCATCTCCCCACACCCAGCTCCCCCCCTCCTGAGCCTCAACCACCTTCACCTGGCTCCCCTGCAGTGTCTGCCTGCACCCGAAACACCTCAATGAGCCGCTGTGCACCCAGATTTCCCACTTAGCCGTCCGGACCCAGATTGCCCCACACAGAAACCTCTCACCCCACAACTGGATCCCCTCACACTAAGCCCCCCCAGACTTGGATCCTGCTGGGCTGAGCCTGCCTGCTCACATCTGATGCACCTGGCACAGAGGGGCAGGGCCCCAGGGCGTTTCTGGGCAGGCCCAGCTCTTGCACTGTGTCAGTGTCAGGTGCAGCCTCACCGCCGAGTCTCTGTACTGGGGGAACGGGACTTCAGGGTGATCTCCCACCTCAATGCAGCCAGTGGCCTGTGCTCCCCACTGCCTGCTGCTGCCACATTTATTTATTGACAAATAAAATTTGCAGAATTTTAAAATATTGTGCACATAATTTCTTAATTTTTGGCGAAGAATTCCCTCAGGAGTAGAGAGTGGGCTCCAGTAGGTGTGAACTTGTGCGTATTGACTTTCTTTCACTACAAATCTGATCGAATTTGAACCAGTAAACTACAGGTGAAAGGTAATGTATTCTATTTCCAATTCTATGAGCTATTGTATCTAGCCACTAGGCTAGATAAATAAAGATTCTCCATGTGGCATTGCACACTTTTGTATCAAAGTATAACAAGTGTTTTCATACAACCACTATGGAGAACTGCAGGTATTTTCTAAATTCCTCTCTCAAACTCTAGCATTACTAATGTTCCTTAGATCTCGCCTGTGCTTTATTCAGCCTAAAAGCTCAAGATGACTAGACACTGTTTTTGTTCCATGGCTGGAGGTGCCCAGTCTGCCTTTAAAGAGACAGGATTTAAACTTTATCAGTATCACTACACTCTATCAAGTATGAATATTGACAGATTAAAATTCCAGGTTGAAATTCTTTGCTTTGCCTCTAAGAGGGCTGCCCAGAGACAGAAAGGCTTCCAGGGGTGCAGTCTCCATCCTCCAAATGTTAAGTGGTCATCTTCTCCCCCTTGCTTGCCTGATGGCTTCATTTACCTTATGCGTCAATGTCCCTTTCCTTGTCTTTGGTCACACCTTGCTTAATTTACATTGGCAACACAGTCAAGCCTGCAAAACAACATTCCTTTGCCTGGGACAGGCTGGGTTTAGGAGCATATTCCCAGAACACATCTATAATTCTTTATACACCACCCGTAGATACATCACACAATAATATTAATGACCAGCGTGTTTCCAGTTTGCATATGACACCTTACATGACACGTTTTACATACGGATTCTGACAACAGTGGGTTGGGCGAATGGGTGCGCAGACCTGATGAGAGTTATGGTATGGTGTGCCCTCTGCCAGTTGGCATTGAGGGCTCCCTGGATTACAGGAATTATTAGCACAGTCAAACTTGGTTATAGTGGAATGAAGCTGAACTAAAAACAGAATGAACATTTATGAATATGCATTTAAGAAATTTGGCCTTTTGACTGCTCTATACAATAAGTGGAGTTTCACTACAGCAGCTACAAATATATTAATATCTATTTCTAAATCAAGTAGGCACTTTTGAAAATCCCACCGCAAGTCTGAAAAAAACCCTCTATCCAATACTAAAAACCTTTGATATCTATACAGTTCATAACTAAAGTTGGTACATGCTTGTGTTCACTGTAGACTAAATAAGTTTATTCTGTTATCAAATCTGTTATCAAATCACATCATTAGTAAATTTACTAGAATATTTATACCATTCAGCAGGAGATACTTTTATTTAAAAGATTTCCCCCCATAAAGTCACTTGAAATTTTGTGATGTGAGACAGTCACACATAACTGTATATTGTGTATATCAAGTTGATTCTAACACAAATACTCAAGGAATGATCCATCAAACAAAGGATCAGGTGAAGCATGTATATCTTAAGTGTTGGCATTTTTCACTGAAGGTGTTGAACTGTGAATGGCTATTATGAGCTCAGTCAATCAGTGTCTTACTGGTGGAGCATTGAAAGAACACCCTCTTGCCTTTAGCTGCCACTTGCTCTTTAATCCGCTCTGAATACAACTGACATGACAGATGTTAGCCCCCCCCCCCCCCCTTCACATTTTCTGTGGTTCTACTGGCACAGAATTGGCTGTGTAATGTCTGTTTGGCCACAGAATTCTCAGTTGTTTGTAGAATTGTGGAGAAAAAGAGAGAAAATGGGGTTTATTAACGCTGTCAGCTTCATTCAAAAAGAATCTGACATTTTAACATTAGGATCCAAGATGATTTATTCTGTCCTCCCTTTCAGCAGTAATAGCAGCAAATAACAGTGCAAGATTAAATAATGAGTGTAGGTTGTAAGGATTGGATAAGGATTTAACTGGTGATTTCTTGACTTTTGAATGCTTGTGTTGGTAAAATATATACTTTAGCAACTGTAATTTTTAGCAAAGTTAGTCAAAGAGAATTCCTAAGGTTTCTTAAGAAGTCTGTATCAATATTGATAGTTATCTCTATGGATACCTATCACTATTGGTTCAGATCCTCCTCCTTTTGCATCTGCGGCATACCACCAAAGTCCCACCTCTGGTCTTCTGCACTACTGAAATCATGCCTTATGTCGCCCTGCAAAGTGCCATTTCCCCATGTATTGGCTGGATTGCCCCATGGCCTTCATAATATTGTAACTGAATACAATAACTTGTAACATGAATATTTTTCATTGAGGCCTCTCCCCCTTTTCTTTTCTCTAACAATTACCTTGGCTTCCAAATTGGCATTTGTTTTTTACAGGGAAACTAATTATTGGCTTACACTTTATTGACTGAATGTATTATAATTAAACAATTATGCTGCATTCAAAATTCAGCTCAATTTTGTAAAAATGTAGTTAAACAACATTTTGTTACTAAAAAAGGGGGGTATACATATCTTTATTGCAGATCTGAATATACTGCTCAGGGTCATCTTGATTAATACATTGTGTCTAAATGAAACTTGAACATGTATTGAGACAGACATCTTATGGGTAAGGATTAGGTAAATGTGTAGTTGCAAGCTAAAATGAAATAACTGGTCAGAGAAAGGGGAAACAAGCATATTACTGATGGAACCATTGATGAAAGAAAGAAATCTCATGGGTAGAGTTGTCTCATGGGTAGAGTAGCATCTGTCTAAAAAGCTGCAAATACTTGGAAAATCAAACATGCCCATTTTAACTGTATTGCATGCATAGTGATTTATATGAGCTCGTGCGTCACTGGTTTGTGCCCTTCACATTATGTTAGTCTGTTTCATAAATGAAGACAGAAAAGAAAGTAACATTTAGCTGGATATCTGAATTAATGCCTGAAATAAAGTATTTTGCTTTTGTGGTTATACTGCAAATAAGAGTCTGATCCAAATCACAGTGAGGTCCGTGGAAGTCTTTCCATTGACTTCAGTAGGCTTTGGGTCAAGCTTGATGTCACAGAGTAATATTTAATCTGTATCCTAAAAACTTGTAGCTGTTATCTCATTGTTCATGATAACTGCTCGTTGTTGATGTGAGAGCAAATATCAGACACTTATAGCAGCAGGAAAGTTGCAGCTGATCAAGTCCTAGTCAGTGCTCTCTGAGTATGATTAAGCATAGAGAAAGGAATTTGGTGTGGATTCAGATGATAAGATAAAAATGGCTGTACGAAAATATTTGGATTTTTTTCCTCATTGATAACATATTTGAAGGGGGAAAAAGCATTTATATTTTAGCCTGATAGCCAGTGGAATTGAGGTTGCTCATTACATTCCAAGATCAGGCCCTGAATGATTTTCTTTTTCATGATTTTCAAACAATACTATTCCTATATTGTCATTCTTTGATTATTTTTTTTTCACCACTGCTTTTGAATCACCACTTTGGGAGGAAAAAAACATCTGATGTTCTTTGCCTTCTTTGTTGAAGTTCCACTGAGTCATTCTGAGATAAATGGAATTTTCTTCTTCAATCCAGGGCTTAATTATGGTAATTAGTCCGTGCAATTTGTAAAGTTTGGCAGTCAATTCAGTTCCTAATATGCATAAGCCTCTTTCTGTTACAAATTGAGTAGGTTTAATCAGTTTTAAAAAGACAGTGTCTTACTATGCCTGCATGCCATATCCTTAGATTTTCAAATTGGACGTTATTCCAAACTCTGCTACATCATTAGCAGTTTTGATATTTTTAATATTCATGAAGCTTTCATTTTAGCATTAATCCCCAGCATCTGTGATTATGATGGGCACTTTTGGGATCTGTCTATTGTGTCTCTACTGAGAATGAAAGGCCCAGCAATTCCTGGCGGTAAATTAACCCTCACAATGCCAGTTGATGCCAAATGCCTTTTGAAACGTTGCCTTCTGCTGTGTTCCTTTCTGCTCAGATTTCACACTTGTGTCTGATTCCCTCAGCACACACAAGCTTCATTTCATTCTGACAGCCATCTGTGGCACTAAGAATTCTTTCCCCTTTTTCATTCAAAGAATGTATCTTTCATCATGTGCTTTTTTTTCTAGAATGAGTATGTTAATCAAATGAGGGGAAAAATAGTCCAAAATACAAATTTCTGATTTTGGAGAGAACATGCAACATGAATGTATTTTATTTTTTCAGAGGCAAGGAAGAGGGAAAGAACTTCCTATTTCTGCTATTATTGAGAGACTTTTTTTTTTGTAATGGAAGAATCCCAGTCTAGCTCTTAAAGGTATCTCGTTACTAATAGCTAGAGGGTAGTGACAGTGTTGTCTAGTGGGTAGAGCACAAGCCTAGACATCAGAAAGGTTGGGTTCTAATCCTGTCTCTGCCATTAATCTGCTATGCAATCTATGGCAAATCACTTTACCACTCTGTGTCTGTTTCCCCTCCCATCATTAAAGTGCCTTGTCTATTTAGACTATAAGCTCTGTGGAACAGAGATTGACTCTCACTATGTCAGTGGTCCCCAAAACTTTTTACCTTACGGAGCCGGGTGTGGGGCCGCGGCTCCAGGAGGGGGGGGATGCTGACAGGGGTAAGGGGGCCAAGGCTGGGGCCACAGTTAGGGGCGGGGGCGGGAGCAGACCCTTGGCCAGGGGCTGAGGCCTGTAGCCATAGCTGGGCACGGAGCCCCGGGCACGGGGCCAGCAGTTGGGACCCCGGGCACAGTTCCATGGGCGCGGGGCCGACAGTTGGGCCCCAGGTGCGGGGCCGGCAGCCAGGGCCAGGAGCAGATCCCTGGGTGTGGGGCTGGCAGCTGGGGCTGGGGCCAGGAGTGGAACTGGGTGGCGCTCCCTCCCTGCCCTCTGTGGGGGCTGATCCGGACTGCAACCACACACCCCCAAAAGTTACTCCAGGCCCCCCGAGAGGGTGTGCCCCACAGATTGAAGACCTCTGCACTATGTGTGCATATAGTGCCTAACACAATGGGGCACCAATCCCAGCTCAGGCCATTAGGCACTACTGTAATACAAATAACATATCACGTACCATAACATTTAAAGTAATGTCCAATGACTTGTCATTTTTTCCTTTAATTGCTTTTTTGTGAGTCATTTTTATTCACTGTGGGTCAGATTCACTCCCACAGGTGCACAGAAGAAGTGCACCTGCAAATTGAAGCCTTTGCTCTAGATGTATAATTTCCTGCCTGTCTGGAAGATACAAGCCAGAGAAAAAAAATTCCCTGGAGTCCCTCTAGCACAGACTGCCCAGGGATCCACTGATTCAGTGTATCTCTTTACTAGCTTGGCTCAGCCTTTGTGGGCTGCATGAGCTAGCTGAAGGTCATTTGACAGAGTTCTTTCCCCTCCCCCAACATGTTATGAATGAAAGGGATTTCCAATTATTGCATTCCTGTATACTTATACCAAATGGCTTTAATTATAGAGTTTTAAAGAAATACAATTGTGGGTAAGCCATTACACTCAAAGCTAATGTGTCCATCATTAAGAGCCATGTACTGCCCTAATTTCTAGCCCAACTCCCATTGACTTTAATTGGTGTTGTGAGCATATATCTCTAACACTGCATAGTCCTAGGCAGAGCGCACTCCCACCAATTAAAATAAGAACAGAAAGCTAGGCAGACATTGCTGAAATAAGTAATGATTTGAATAGACACTGGACTAGACAGAACTTTTTTCTTAAATTTTCCCATCATTGATATAACACCTCCATCAGTGATTGCAAAGATGGGAACGCTAGTGTAGACTGTCCACCAGCATTTTTACCACCAGTTTGTCCATCGCTGCTAAAAGCAAGGTTAGACATCCTGGTGATAAAAATAACAACAGCCTCTCAATGCAAGCATTCCCACTGTTGCTAGCAATTTTTGGTACTGTTATTATGTCATTTTTTGGGCTGTTCAGATATTTGAGGGGAAAGACGTACATAAACAGCTCTGGGATACATTGCAGTCTTACAGTCTGCCTTCAGTAAGGCACACACGTGCTTGGGCTTACAGTCACAACTTGGTCTCTGATTCCCCCCTGGATCAAGTAAGCATATCAGGCCGTTTCTGAGCACAGGAACTGAACCTATCTTTGCTGTAGCCCAATCTTCTGCCTTAACCACAAGGCCATACTGGCTTTTCATGGTGTTGACTTTGATGATAAGAAATGAACCCAGCTTCTTCCAAATGACACGTGCCTTCCAGCACCTTCCTATGTACGAGGTTCTGAGAGGCTCTGAGCTTTCAATATAGCATTGCTTGCTGCGAGCCTTTCAAAGATAAATATACCCCACTTTCCCTCACTTCTCTCCAAGTTGTCTTTATTTCTTTAACAGGATACCCATTGTGAACTGCTTTAACCCAGTCTTGACTCAAGATTTGTTGATACTTGATCAGACGCACAGAAATCATAAATGTATTAGGTACTTGGAATGGAATTTAGCAGAGGTTCAGTTTTATGACAAAAGGAACGAGAGCCTTGTAATCTTATAAATGAAAGAAAGGTGACAGGACTGGAATTTGATTTAAGGAAGCAAGACTCTAAAACATACGTTCTTTGTGTGTAATTTAATAGCTGTGGTGGAAGTACTGGAACCTACAGAATGAGGTCTATTAATCTAATTAATCTAAACTGAAGTTTAAGTCATACAAGTGACAGCTATCAAGTTTTGGTCAAGTTTTACTGGGCCTGTAAAATCTAAAATATAGGAGGATGCCCAGACTTACTTATGTTTGCATTGGAAAAATCTCAACTTTACATAGTGCTATACAGACACGCACACAGAGAAGTACTTCATATAGTATGTTTTCTTTTCTGTTTGCAAACATAACACACTATGGTTCCAATGCCAGTTTTCATGATCCTGAATGTCAGTGATAAAATAAAGTGTAATACATAAGCATAGGCAAAGTGCAGTTTTCTTCCATTAAAGACAGGCTAACACTAGAACCTGGATTCTGTAGCCTTTTAAATTTTGAGGAGGATTTCTTAGGGGACAGATCTCTCAGTTGTCCCTCATTTTGGGTCTTTGTCACACATTGTGCACCACAATGTTGAGAAGTATGGTGAGAGCGGTCAGATTTGAATCCACTTTCTGTTTTGGGGAAGCTCCAAAACCGTTGCTGTCATCTTTCTTTTCTGTTCTGAGGTGCTGTTTGGTTACAACCAAACTTTTGCAAGAACAGCTATTCTTGTGATACTTTGGCTTAGCATGGGAATAATCTTTCAAGGACAACTGATCTCGCATGACTTCCTAAAAGAACAGCTCATTAGATCTCCCACCATCCAAATCTAAACCCTGGTCTGACCACGACCCTGAACCCCACAACATGTCCTAAAACTAATCCAAATCTCAACACTACCAGCTCAAACTATATTTAATTAAAATAAGAACCGATCTGGACCTGTATACATTTGCAAAAAAAAAAAAAAGTTTGGTTAATGGAGATTTTCCTGCTCAATCTCTATCCCCAGCTTTATTGATCTAAGCCCAGCTAGGCTGCCTCTATGGCAGCTGCCTCCATGGCCTTCAGCAAGTCTTCTGCATCTCTAACAACTATGAAATGAACAACAGACATTCCTGATCCCTGCCCACAGGCTCTCCTCCATTTGAAGGTGCTCACAAATCCAGGAGTATTTCTCCTACTGCTATCAACCTGACAGGGAAATTTCCAGGATGGGCCTAAATATAGAAGAAGAATGTGGGAGGGGAGAGAAAGGGCAGACTGCAAAGGACACTAGTGTATTAAATCAGGCTCAGAAGGATCCACACATTTTTGGTTGCCTTTTCCTTCCTGAGAGTGGGACCCTGTGCTTTTGTTTAAGATGGGCTGTGCAACCTAAGGCAATTCATATATCGTTCTGTGCCTCAGTTTCCCCAACTGTAAAGTGAAGATAATGATAATGACCTCCTTTGTGAAGTGCATTGAGATCTACTGATGAAAAAGCACTATATAAGAGCTGGAAATTATTATTTATTATAATTAATATTAAACCATCTCTCAAAATTGCAGTCAGATTCCTCTATTTCCACAGCTCCTAATCCAAGGAGCATGTTTGACTGGAAGAGGGTTTTGAAGCCCAGGGTGTGAAAAGGGTATGGCTGGAAGAAGGGCAGGAGAAGGATGAAGGTCAAAGAATGGATACAGTAGGGATAAACACAAGCTCAAAAATTTCCGATAAGCACTCAAATTTTGGCGAAGAGGATTATTCAAACTGAAGCTATATAACATTTTCTGGTTCACCCCCTCACTAATAATATAGTAGATTGTTTTCTCTATGAAATTGAGTAATAATGGTATTCTTAGTAAGATTAATTTTGATTAGCTGTAGCTTAATGCAAACAGATTTGCAACATATAAAGTGAAAACCTAATTGAGAAATTCAGCAATATTCAGAAAATGACAGACAGGGAACTACCTTCAATGCACAGACCTTGAAAGCTTTCCTGTGATACATGTTGTAAAACGTAGGGCTAGACCCCTGACTATGGCAGAGGAGCTCACATAGGAAACTGGGGGTGGGGAAGGTGTGCAAAGGTGGCTAATGAACTGCACTGCTCTGTAAATCAGTGGGGTTAGATACTATAATTGCTGTACTCTCTGGGACCCTCTCATCCTTTAGGGCTTCATGACACAGAGAGAAAACCCATACAATTTATTACAGACTCAAGGGCAGCTGACATAAATTGTCAGAGCTCCATTCATTTCAACAGGGTTGTGACAATTTATACTAGCTGAGGATCTGTGCCATGTGCCACTTTGTCCTGGTGTTTTTTTTGAAGGGAGACTCAAGTGGGAAGTAATAGACCATATCACCATCCTGCCCACTTTGATGGATAATTTAACATAGCAAAGCAGTAAGGGTCTGATCGAAAGTCCACCGAAATCAATGGGAGGGTTTCCATTGCCTTCAATGGGATTTGGATCAGGACCAAAATGCACAGGAAAGAGTTATGTTAGAACATACTATGGGCTGCAGTATTTGGGAAAGCAACTTTTTGAGTGCACATGTGCACACACTCTTAATGTGTGTGCGGTATTGTTAGAGGTAATGCATTAAAATAAACATATTAGATATTTATTGGATAACATACTGACTCTACAAATTCACACTAAAAAGTTATTTGGGCTCCCATTGTGTTACTAAACCTTTGGCACAAAATGAATAAAATGTTTGGAAAACGTTATGATTTTATTGGTGCATTCACCCGTGTCACTTACAGAAATTGATCTTGCTTTAGCAAATCAACACATTTCTTTCTTCTGCTAAATGTTTTTGGCAACACGCGTGGAGTACACAGCAGTCAGGATCCCACTCAAAGGCATCAGATAACTGAATGGGTTGCTTCCTCCATTTAACCCAGCTTGTTGACTTGGCAAAGAGCCTCGGTCAAGTAATACAATCAGTGCTTCTGCCATTTGTTAATTCTGCATAATTAAACACCAATTATACATAGTGTTGTTTTGTAGCAGGCTCCTCAGCTGGCTTTTCTTTATTGTGGTTCCATGCCCATTTACTTCCTTATTACCCAAAATGACTTCTTATTTGTTATTGTAATGAGGAGGTTTAAAAGAAATCATATTTTTCTAAAGAGAGAATAGCAAATGATTATAGAAGTTGGTGCTTCATTTCATAGGAGACACATTACATGTAATAGGTGTTTTCACTCATTTGCCTGAGTGTACAATGTGAGGACTCTACTATATAATATTAGGGGTGTCCCTAACATGGGTCTATTAGAGTACATATACTCATGAGTGCAAGCACACACAAACCGCACTGAGTTAATTATCAGACTTAAGGCTAATATTTTAATAGGCCTTGACTGAGTAGGTCATCCTTATTCGGCAAAGCATTTAAACACGTCTTTAACTTTAAGCAAATGTTTAAGTCCTGTTGATGTCTGTCACAGACTGCACAACAAATGCACCCACTCTAGGTTCTAGGCTCCTTAGCCACACATTCTCGTGGGTGGGGAAATTCATCTCTTTCCCGCTTGACCATGTTATTTCCAGTTTTCACAGTTCCTTAACTGCCCGCCGTTACGTTACCACATAGCTCTTTCTAAGCAAGCACATCTATTCTTAAGGAAAAAGTATTACAGAGAAAACATATTAAAGCAACAAAAGTACCTGCACACATGCTAACAAACTTACCAGAGATCACCCCTACTCCAACTCCAACAAGGTCTCTGGCCCTTCAAATGTCACCTAGGGATTTTTTCTGTGGTCACAAGTTCATAACAGCTTCAGCTCGGAAATGGCACCCTCATGAGTAAGCCAGTTACTTCTTTATGCAGTTTGTCTTTGAATTGCCCTCATGCAACAGGTGATCAGCAGACAAAAGGTCTGGGTGAAGCTTCCAAGTGTGAGTCCATAAGAGGAATTTGCAATCCCCTCCTCCCAAGTACTGCCTAGGAATTCAGCTTCACATGTATTGTCCCAAAAGATCATTCCTCTCTGCTACTTGTTCAACATAGTCTTTTGAACCTCACAATACTTCCCAGAGATTGCATTACTCCTGTCTTCCTCCTAAAGAATTTCCATACAATCCCACAATACATAAATATTTGCATTTTAATACAATGAAGTCCTAAAATACTTAAACTTAATTCAATAAGGTTTCATTTAATTCAGTAAGGTTTGCCCAGGATATTGCAGAACATTGCCATAACTGTCACAACGTCAATACTTAAATTAAGTACTTAGTTAACACTATAGAGCCAGACTTAAATGTGTTTAAATGCTTTGCTGAGTTGGAGTCTTAATGCATTTCATATGGTATGCCAGATTACAGAATGCTCTGAGATCTCCTAACACAAGAATGTAAGGCTATGCGTGCATTAGACTTTTTTCCACTAAAATGTCCCATCGTTGTTATTGCTGATGTTGCTCCACTGACGGTAGCAATGATGGGGAATTTTAGGGGAAAAAGGCCTTGCCTTTCATACTGAGGTGCCGTGGAGTCAGATGAGCAGAGTTGGAGCCCTAACTTTGGGTTTTGTAGTTTTTAAACAGTCCCTTAGTGTTAATGAAGTCATTTGTTGGTATACACTTCTCATTTGTTTTATTGTTTAATTAAAGATACTAAAAATCATACATAAATAGTTCAGACAGTTTATGCAAAGTTTCTTCCCCCACCACCCACCCCATAGCTAATAAGATGGTGATATAACCAAAGGATGTCTTACATCTTGCAGTAAAAATATGTATCCAAAGCATCTAGGGACTTAAAAATGAGTGTTAACCCATAATCTTTATTGGGGGCTTAAAAATAAATTAAGAGCACATCTCTGGCTTGACAATCATTAGAACTTCACAGATCGGGGAGAACTTTACCATATCTATAAACTCTTAATCTGTAGATTATTCAGCTGTCAAACGGGTTTGTTAAACCCATATGCTGAATATGCTTATGAAAGTTTTACTGAAAAACAATGCTATTTGTGAGCATTAAGAGCACATTTTCTCAACAAAAAATTGCTTTTTTGCTCTTTCCTTCCTTTTCCACTCTCTCTCTCTCCCCAAACCTCCCACCCCGTCACAGTTAATGCTTCATATTTTGGACTGATACCTGGCAAATTTTAATATTACAAATTAAACAGACTTTTAAATATTCTGCTTTAAACTGGATGTTTCTTGATTTGCTAGGGCACAAAAATGTCTGAAACCACTAACTTCTATTTCAGTAATACTTGACAATATAAGGTTTTGAGAGACTTATTCACATGCTTAACTTTAAATACCAGGAGGTCCCCCTGACTTTTTTTGTAGGATCAGGTCCATAGTCTATTATAGTGGTGGGAATTGAACCATTCTAAATTAGGACTCTCAGTAAATGTCAAGACACCTACAGATTGCCTTGTAAAAGAAAAGCAGGTGGTAAATTATTTTCTGCTTATTAATATGCACTTATGCTTTGCAAACCATTTTGGTCCATAAACTCAATTAGATAAAGAGTGCTGCTCTGTCTTATCTGAAATTTTTCATTCTGGCATCTTCTCTGGTCCTTCCATTCCTATTTCCATGTTTTCTCTTTCTGTCTCTGTGGCATACATTTTTGTTTTGGTATTTTTAAATGGAGAATCTAGTGATTTGTAATGGTAATTCGCAAACATTGCATTGATGCTGCATCCACCAAGAACTTGTAGCACTCTGTCTCTGCAGCCACAACAAAAATAATTTAATTTAGACACCAGCACAGAATTCATTTCTCACCACAGACTAACTCTGTTTGGTTCTCAAAATGAAGCAACTCTTTAGAGGGAGAGCCACAGGGAACTGTTTCATTGAGCAACAGGGAATCTTCATGGGGAACAGGAGATGCGACTAATGGAAATGAACTCCCACTGAGAGAGAATGAGGAAATATTTTTGACAGGTTGCTCTTTCCTTCTTTTGCGGGAGCTATTTGAACCTGCTCATAAGTCTGGAATGTTATTTATTATTGTTCTGACAATTGTGCTCCAAATGTGGCAGGTATTGTAGAAAATTATAGGAAGCCATGGCCTCTGCCTTGAAATGTTAGCAATAGGTCCAGAGGAGTTGGATTAGTAGTCCCACTGACTTCAGTGGGATTAGTGGCATGCTTTAAATTAGGCATGTGTTTAAGTATTATGCTGAATCAGGGCATTAAGCAATTGCTTGAAGTTAAGCACCTAAATCACCCCTGTACATCAGGAGGTCACAGATGCATGATAAATACAACTTGTCGCAGGGATATCTCCACCACGTGTGTGTATTTTATATATACATTGTAGGTGCATAGTGATATCTCATTGATCAATTTCAGGACAATGTGATAAATTGCATTTATAATGCACCTGGGACTGCCTCCCCTGCAGCCTGCCCATTAAGGCAATTCCCCTGGTGTTACTGCTAATAGTCTGTCCAGGATCAGTAAGAGGTTGAAGGTCAGCTATCTAACAAACCATGAAAGTTAGAAGCTTTAATCCATGAGAAAGGATTGATTCCCAGCTTTGCATTGGGAGAGCATTTGCTTCTAGCCATGAAAGGTTCCAAGATATTGGACCTTAATAATGTTGTAATTTTACATATGGAATAGCCATTTCAGATCATCACTAGAGACTTTATCATGATTTTTCTCATCCCTGTGTACTGCTGGACTAAGGACCTGGCTTTACAGGAAAAGGACAGGGGGAAAATATACATTTTACAAACTGTATCTAAAAGATTTCTGCAACAGTTTTGCTGTAAACAAGGGACATGCGCAGAATGTACGTGTGCTGTGATATAAAGGTTTTATTGGCACTCATTTGTGCTGACCTGCATAACTTGATGCTTGTGAGTAGTGCAGCTATCCCAAAATTCATGCTGATAATGCTTTGAGGCTACACATCTCTCTATATTAGAAATCTCATCTTAAATCTGTTTTGTCCTTGGTTAAACACCAACCACTTTAAAATATTCTGTGATATTTTTCTCAACCAGCAGCCTGTCAGGGGCTCTTTCAACCTCAGCTGGTCCTGGCATAGTGGAAGACTAAAAGTCACTCTCTCTGCAGTAGATTCTTGGTTTAGTCCCAGTTTTATGGTAGAGATTCTGGCAGAGCATTCAGCCAACAATCCAAAGCAGATGCTGCTGCTTCTCACTAAAATTCTGTTCAAGTTGTATGGGTTTTGGTTAACTTAAACTGGTGAGTTTCATTCTCAGGAGTGTGGGGGAACCACTGGGTTTACTGGAAGTTTAAGGTTTTCAGGAACCCAGAATCAGACTGCAAAGTGTTGCAAAATGGGTTGTTCAAATGTCTCTGAATAGGAAATCCCACTGTATTACTACTGTTTGGGTATCAAAATATTATACCCCACTTGCAGAAATAGCTCTGAGAAAGCCAGGTAGTTAATAAAAAAAAAAGAAGACAATTTAAGAAGTGTACTGTTTAGAAAATTCAGTTCAAGGTATTTATCAATATTCTCATTAATTTATACTTTAGGTCTCTCTTACTAAGAAAATTAAATTTTTAAAACTAAACAGTAACTTATCTGGTGAAGACAATTACAGATAACCTTTTCTGCACCTACATATTGTTGTTAACATTTTTCTTCATATTTGGTTACCAAAAGACCCACTGTGCCTTTGTTTTGCAATGTGTACAATGTAACTTGATGCAAATTATTTTCTAGTCAGATTTGCTGCTTGTGTAAGCATATACAACTCCACTGAAGTGCCGATTTTCATAAGTGGTGGTGAATTTGATCTAAGTGCAATGAAACTACAATGTACAGTAGTTTATGTCTCTAAACTAGGGCTGTCAATTAATTGCAGTTAACTCATGCGATTAACTACAAAAATTAATCGTGATTAAAATAATTAATCTCGATTAATCGCAGTTTTAATCGCACTGTTAAACAATAGAATACCAATTGAAATTTATTAAATATTTTGGATGTTTTCCTACATTTTCATATATATTCTCTGTTGTAATTGAAATCAAAGTGTATATTATTTTTATTACAAATATTTTCACTGTAAAAATGATAAATAAAAGAGAGTATTTTTCACTTCACCTCCTACAAGTGCTGTAGTGCAAGCTCTTAGTCGTGAAAGTGCAATTTACAAATGTAGATTTTTTTTTGTTACATAACTCCACTCAAAAACAAAACAATGTAAAACTTCAGAGCCTGCAAGTCCACTCAGTCCTACTTCTTGTTCAGCCAATTACTAAGACAAACAAGTTTGTTTACATTTACAGGAGATAATGCTGCCCTCTTCTTCATTACAATGTCACCAGAAAGTGAGAACAGGCATTTGCATGGCACTTTTGTGTTGGCATTGCAAGGTATTTATGTGCCAGATACGCTAAACATTCGTATGCCCCTCATGCTTCAGCCACCATTCCAGAGGACATGCTTCCATGTTGATGATGCAGATGAAAAAAAAATGAGTTAATTCAATTTGTGACTGAACTCCTTGGGGGAGAATTTTATGTCTCCTGCTGTTTTACCCGCATTCTGCCATATATTTCATATTATAGCAGTCTCGGATGATGACCCAGCACATGTTGTTCATTTTAAGCACACTTTCACTGCAGATTTCACAAAGTGCAAAGAAGGTACCAATGTGAGATTTCTAAAGATAGCTACATCACTCAACTCAAGGTTTAAGAATCTGAAGTGCCTTCCAAAATCTGAGAGGGACGAGGTGTGGAGCATGCTTTCAGAAGTCTTAAAAGAGCAACAGTCTGATGCGGAAACTACAGAACCCGAACCACCAAAAAAGAAAATCAACCTTCTGCTGGTGAAATCTGACTCAGATGATGAAAATGAACATGCATCGGTCTGCATTGTTTGGATCATTATCAAGCAGAACCCATCATCAGCATGGACACATGTCCTCTGGAATGGTGGTTGAAGCATGAAAGGACATATGAATCTTTAGCGCATATGGCACGTAAATATCTTGCGACGCCGGCTACAACAGTGCCATGAGAATGTCTGTTCTCACTTTCAGGTGACATTGTAAACAAAAAGTGGGCAACATTATCTCCTGCAAATGTAAACAAACTTGTTTGTCTGAGTGATTGGCTGAACAAGAAGTAGGACTGAGTGGACTTGCAGGCTCTACAATTTTTCATTGTTTTATTTTTGAATGCAGGGTTGTTTTTTTTACATAATTCTACATTTGTAAGTTCAACGTTCATGATAGAGATTGCACTACAGTACTTGATTTTTTTTTACAGTGCAAATACTTGTAATCAAAATTAAATATAACGTGAGAACTGTACACTTTGTATTCTGTTGTAACTGAAATAAATGTATTTGAAAATGTAAAAAAAATCCAAAAATATTTAAATAAATGGTATTCTCTTATTGTTTAACAGTGTGAGTAATTGTGCGATCAATCACGATTAATTTTTTTAATCTCTTGACAGCCCTATTCTAAAGGTGTAATTATGGTGCAAATACAGTGTTCTCTCCTAAGTGGAACACTCATCTGATAACATTAGTATTGGTCCAGTTGAGTAGGTATTGAAGTTACCATGGCAATGAGGGCCATAAGACTTACCTGAGTGCCCCACAATTTTGAATAGATTTATTCTCACAACAACCCAGTGAAGCAGGGAATTGCTATTATCCCATTTTACAGATAGGGAACAGAGAGACTCAGTGACTTCCGCAGGGTCACACAGGACATCTATGACAGAATAAGGAATTGCACCTGGGTCTCAGTTTATGATTACCTGCCCCATGGGCGGGTGGCGTATGTGTGCATTCGGTGCAAGGAGCTCCTGGCCCTCAGAGACCATGTACGGGCTTTGGAGGCCAGGGTGGCGGAACTGGAGGAGCTGAGAGGGGCAGAGAGGTATGTTGATGAGGCTTTCCGGGACATTGTAGAATTGTCCCACCTCCGCTCAGACAGCTCCTGTGCTGTTGAGGAGGAAGAATGGCCCAGGGAAGTAGAGCAGTCAATGGGAGCAGAGGGAAACCTTCCCATAGTTGGGACCCTCCTTCCAGATGGTGCTGGGGTTGCCTCTCGCACTGAGGTTGCCTCTCCGGGGGAGGGAACTCCAGTTTCTAGGAAAAGGCAGGTGTTAGTAATGGGAGATTCGATTATTAGAAATGTAGATAGCTGGGTCTGTGATGACCGGGAGAACCGTATGGTGACTTGCCTGCCTGGTGCGAAGGTTGCGGATCTCTCGAGGCATCTAGATAGACTTATGTGTAGTGCTGGGGAGGAGCCGGTGGTCGTGGTACATGTAGGTACCAATGACATAGGGAAGGGTAGGAGAGATGTCCTGGAAGCCAAATTTAGGCTGCTAGGGAAGAGACTGAAATCCAGGACCTCTATGGTGGCATTTTCAGAAATGCTCCCAGTTCCACGCGCAGGGCCAGGGAGGCAGGCAGAGCTTCAGAGTCTCAATGCGTGGATGAGACGATGGTGTAGAGAGGAGGGGTTCACGTTCATTAGGAACTGGGGAAACTTCTGGGATGGGGGGAGCCTATACAGGAGAGATGGGCTCCACCTAAACCAAAGTGGAACCAGACTGCTGGCACTAAACATTAAAAAGGTTGTAGAGCAGTTTTTAAACTAGGAGATGGGGGAAAGCCGACTGCTGCAGAGGAGCGTGTGGATCGGACACAGACTTCTCTTAGGGGAGAGTCTGATGATAGAGAATCTCCAGGTTATAGTCAGGAGCAGAGGACTGAAAAGTATAATGTAAGGGCCGGATCAGATGATAAACAGTCACATAAAAAAGAATCTGGCACATCAGAAGAAGGCAGGCTAGTAAACAGGGACAAGTTTTTAAAGTGCTTGTACACAAATGCCAGAAGTCTAAATAATAAGATGGGTGAACTAGAGTGCCTTGTGATAAAGGAGGATATAGATATAATAGGCATCACAGAAACCTGGTGGACTGAGAGCAATCAATGGGACACAATCATTCCGGGGTACAAAATATATCGGAAGGACAGAACAGGCCGTGCAGGGGGAGGAGTGGCACTATATGTGAAAGAAAGTGTAGATTCAAATGAAGTAAAAATCTTAAGCGAATCCACATGTTCCATAGAGTCTCTATGGATAGAAATTTCATGCTCTAGTAAAAATATAACATTAGGGATCTATTATCGACCACCTGACCAGGACAGTAATAGTGATGATGAAATGCTAAGGGAAATTAGAGAGGCTATCAAAATTAAGAACCCAATAATAGTGGGGGATTTCAATTATCCCCATATTGACTGGGAACATTTCACTTCAGGACGAAATGCAGAGATAAAATTTCTCGATACTTTAAATGACTGCTTCATGGAGCAGCTGGTACGGGAACCCACAAGGGGAGAGGCAACTCTAGATTTAATCCTGAGTGGAGCGCAGGAGCTGGTCCAAGAGGTAACTATAGCAGGACCGCTTGGAAATAGTGACCATAATACAATAGCATTCAACATCCCTGTGGTGGGAAGAACACCTCAACTGCCCAACACTGTGGCATTTAATTTCAAAAGGGGGAACTATACAAAAATGAGGGGGTTAGTTAGACAAAAGTTAAAAGGTACAGTGACTAAAGTGAAATCCCTGCAAGTTGCATGGGCCCTTTTTAAAGACACCATAATAGAGGCCCAACTTCAATGTATACCCCAAATTAAGAAAAACAGTAAAAGAACTAAAAAAGAGCCACCGTGGCTTAACAACCATGTAAAAGAAGCAGTGAGAGATAAAAAGACTTCCTTTAAAAAGTGGAAGTCAAATCCTAGTGAGGCAAATAGAAAGGAGCACAAACACTGCCAACTTAAGTGCAAGAGTGTAATAAGAAAAGCCAAAGAGGAGTTTGAAGAACGGCTAGCCAAAAACTCCAAAGGTAATAACAAAATGTTTTTTAAGTACATCAGAAGCAGGAAGCCTGCTAAACAACCAGTGGGGCCCCTTGATGATCAAAATACAAAAGGAGCGCTTAAAGATGATAAAGTCATTGCGGAGAAACTAAATGGATTCTTTGCTTCAGTCTTCACGGCTGAGGATGTTAGGGAGATTCCCCAACCTGAGCTGGCTTTTGTAGGTGACAAATCTGAGGAACTGTCACAGATTGAAGTGTCACTAGAGGAGGTTTTGGAATTAATTGATAAACTCAACATTAACAAGTCACCGGGACCAGATGGCATTCACCCAAGAGTTCTGAAAGAACTCAAATGTGAAGTTGCGGAACTATTAACTAAGGTTTGTAACCTGTCCTTTAAATCGGCTTCGGTACCCAATGACTGGAAGTTAGCTAATGTAACGCCAATATTTAAAAAGGGCTCTAGGGGTGATCCCGGCAATTACAGACCGGTAAGTCTAACGTCGGTACCGGGCAAATTAGTTGAAACAATAGTAAAGAATAAAATTGTCAGACACATAGAAAAACATAAACTCTTGAGCAAGAGTCAACATGGTTTCTGTAAAGGGAAATCGTGTCTTACTAATCTATTAGAGTTCTTTGAAGGGGTCAACAAACATGTGGACAAGGGGGATCCGGTGGACATAGTGTACTTAGATTTCCAGAAAGCCTTTGACAAGGTCCCTCACCAAAGGCTCCTACGTAAATTAAGCTGTCATGGGATAAAAGGGAAGGTCCTTTCATGGATTGAGAACTGGTTAAAGGACAGGGAACAAAGGGTAGGAATTAATGGTAAATTCTCAGAATGGAGAGAGGTAACTAGTGGTGTTCCCCAAGGGTCAGTCCTAGGACCAATCCTATTCAATTTATTCATAAATGATCTGGAGAAAGGGGTAAACAGTGAGGTGGCAAAGTTTGCAGATGATACTAAACTACTCAAGATAGTTAAGACCAAAGCAGATTGTGAAGAACTTCAAAAAGATCTCACAAAACTAAGTGATTGGGCAACAAAATGGCAAATGAAATTTAATGTGGATAAATGTAAAGTAATGCACATTGGAAAAAATAACCCCAACTATACATACAACATGATGGGGGCTAATTTAGCTACAACGAGTCAGGAAAAAGATCTTGGCGTCATTGTGGATAGTTCTCTAAAGATGTCCACGCAGTGTGCAGAGGCGGTCAAAAAAGCAAACAGGATGTTAGGAATCATTAAAAAGGGGATAGAGAATAAGACAGAGAATATATTATTGCCCTTATATAAATCCATGGTACGCCCACATCTCGAATACTGTGTACAGATGTGGTCTCCTCACCTCAAAAAGGATATTCTAGCACTAGAAAAGGTTCAGAAAAGGGCAACTAAAATGATTAGGGGTTTAGAGAGGGTCCCATACGAGGAGAGATTAGAGAGGCTGGGACTCTTCGGCTTGGAAAAGAGAAGACTAAGGGGGGACATGATAGAGGTATATAAAATCATGAGTGATGTTGAGAAAGTGGATAAGGAAAAGTTATTTACTTATTCCCATAATACAAGAACTAGGGGTCACCAAATGAAATTAATAGGCAGCAGGTTTAAAACAAATAAAAGGAAGTTCTTCTTCACGCAGCGCACAGTCAACTTGTGGAACTCCTTACCTGAGGAGGTTGTGAAGGCTAGGACTATAACAATGTTTAAAGGGGGACTGGATAAATTCATGGTGGCTAAGTCCATAAATGGCTATTAGCCAGGATGGGTAAGAATGGTGTCCCTAGCCTCTGTTCGTCAGAGGATGGAGATGGATGGCAGGAGAGAGATCACTTGATCATTGCCTGTTAGGTTCACTCCCTCTGGGGCACCTGGCATTGGCCACTGTTGGTAGACAGATACTGGGCTAGATGGACCTTTGGTCTGACCCGGTACGGCTTTTCTTATGTTCTTATGTTCCCAACTCCAAGGGCCATAACTCCTTGAAACTGGCTTTTCTGTCAGCTGTCTTCACTCCAAGTGCTAAGATTATAAAAAAAAAAAAAAAGTTTTAAAGTTTGTCACCAATCAAAGAGGACATACCTACAGTAGGGAAGATGTGTTGAAATGCTTGGTTGAAACGCTGCAATGAACACTTTGGGGGATGAGAAACTTATTTATACAGAAGATTTGCCTGTTAAGTTTAGTCCCCAAGAATTGTGTTATAATTTTGTTTCATATGTAACTTTTCTGCGTCCATCATCCTTACTCACTATCTCATAAATCTTTGTTTTTGATAAACTTTTGATATATGTTTTCACTATAAATATATCTCATTGCTGTGGTATAGTATAAGGAACTGACCCTGAGCTGAATCAAACAAGCTAGTGTGTACACTGTCCCCTTGGGAGTAGCAGGCCTGGTATTTCTGTGAGTGTTTAGTGCATAAGGATCTTGACGCTACAGGGGAACACTTCGTAGGGGCTCAGAGACTGGGGTACACCTATTGTTAACCTGCTAAGCAAAGGCTGGCATAGCCCAGAGGAGATTGTTTGGGTGGTTAACAGACTGGAGATGTCAGGGATCTGACATCCAGTTAAGCACAAGCAAGTCTCCCTCTTGCTGGAGGCCGGAGACAAAACAAGGTGACTCACAGTCCTGGGTACCCCAAGAACCATCACACGCTGCCTATGCGATACCAAGTCTCTTAAAACTTTTCACAGGTGGCCACTAGTGGTTTGCCCACAAGGTTTAGTAATGAGGACTATGGGTGATTTCTGAAGAACGCTAATGTGTTGCTTGTTAACTGATCTGTGAAGACCCTGCTGGTGAACACTAAAGGTTCCCTAGTGCATTTTTAACATGCTGGATACTTAAGCCAAGTTCTCAGCTGCATTCTAGTCCCATTTTATTCTACTCTCCAATTTTCACTACAGACTGATTCAAGAAAGGCCCGATTGTGCAAGATGTAGAGTGTTTTTTCTTCCCACCGAACTGAGGAAGTTGCTTATATTTGTTGACTGTTTTAATGGAAAGACCAAGGATTAGGTGCAGGGCTTCCACAGGAACCTTAGAGAGTTAGGCACCCAACACACACTGAAATTCAATGAGAGTCAGGCACCTAAATTCCTTCGGTTCATGTGACTATCCCAGATTAAATGTTCATGGAAGTTGAATTACCTTCTTTTTTCCCCATAAGTGGCCACTGAAGAAAATGGGTCAAGTGTTCTGGTGGGTCAGAATGACCGGTTCAAGCTGTTTCTATTTTCTGGATAATCAAAGATTTTAAGTGGCTGTCAGTCTGTTATTGCTTCACAAAATCTTAAATTCTGGGCCATATCCTCAGCTGGTGTAAACTGGTGTAACTTCATTGAAGTCAATTTGTAATTAATATAAATGCAATAAAAATAGTACTCTCATAGGCATATTTGGGATGTCATTAAAAAGTCAGTGATTACCAATAGTTACTACAAGGGACATTGATAGAATCATAGATTCCAGTGCCAGAAAGTACCATTGTGCTAATCTAACCTGATCATAGGTATTTCCCATTGCAGCAACTCTAAATGCCCCTATAACTGTAATATCTCTGCTACCACTGCATGTTAATCATTGGTGATTAACTTTTTAATTGCAACCTTTGTGTATTTATCTATAAAATGTTTTCCTCTGAAATTAATATTATATAGTAACAAATGTATGAAAATTGTCCAGGCACATCTATAACAAATGAAAAGCAGGTTCTGTCCACTTTCACCTTGGTTGAATGATGCATGTAAAAATGAACACAAAAGAGAATCAATAATACATCCATTAACTAAATCACCATCTGGATATGATCATTGATGGATCAGCTTAAATTCAACCACATTTCCTTACTACATAGAAAGGAAAAACCTTCATTTACTCAAACAGTTCTTAATCAAGTGGACTTTATGTTCTCCTTAATAAATTCTATTTTTCTAACTGAGCTCGGAGTATCTTTCCCAGACCTGAAGAAGAGCTCTGTGTGGCTCAAAAGCCTTGTCTCTCTCACTAACAGAAGTTGGTCCAATAAAAGATATTACCTCACCCACCTTGTCTCTCGGATTACCACGTGAGCATTTTTAATTGCTGAGCTCAAACTCCACCCTATCATTCTCATTCTAGAACTAAAGCTACATCATGTATTCTGATTTGTGAAACATCATGTTCATTCCTACCATTTCACTGACATTTTAGTGTCGTTTGTGAAATTCAGACAAATTCTTTCTTTATCTTGATTTTTATAAATTTTACCTTGAATCACTGAAAATAACTTCATTTCTGCCAGTACAAGGAAGTGAATTCTTTGCTAAATCTAAAAGCATTTCCTAAAATATTGCCATTCAGCATATTGAAAAAATATATATAACAAATTAGAGGGAAACTGCCAGGTGATATTTGGTTTTAGCAAAAGAACCAACAAAAATATTATTTTCTCGAGAGAAGTTTGTTTGTCCCCCCCAGCTTAGTCTTTGCAGTTACGGAAAGGATGTCAAAACTATCAAAAGACCTGAGCAGAATGACCCTGAATCCCCCTGGCAGTATTCTAGAAACTTTTGTTGAAATGGATGTTTTTTGTGCTCCACACTCGAAACACTCTTGCTCCCTGATGAAGCCTTTACTTTCCTAATTTGCTTGCGGTACGAGTTATTTTGGGGGTCTGGGTGTCCCCTGTACACTGAAGGCCTGTATCATCACACTGTTACTCCAGTCTTGTGGCAGAGTATCTCTGTTGACTTTAGTGGAGTGACACCAGTATAAAACTGATATTGTGAACAGGGTCCATTTCTATGATTTTAAAACTTCAATCTCCTTATCACCTTTTTGGACAGTGGTTCTTTTATCTGAGATGTGAAGCCCAGGTGATAAAATAATGCCAACTATGTGTTGTTTTCATTTCTAACCAGTTATGAGTTACTGTTGTCCTATCCCTTAGCTGAATGTCTGATCAAGTTCTATCTGAATTTGTTATTTGTATTGTTCTCAAGTATTCCAAGTGTTTGTCCATTCTGATGTATGTTTAGGTATCTTATGACAGCACAGAACTTCTCCAGAGTGTTTCTGCAGCTATACTTACTAAAATTGGAAGAAATGAAGATCAGTTACATTTAACACCCTAGATGCTCCTGTCCCTTTGGGGATGCTTTTGTTTTGTTTTGTCCTATGCCTCCTTTCTCCAGTACACTTCATCCTTATACTCCCTAAATTCACGAAGGTGAATATTTGCAGGCTAGAATAAGTTTGGAGTGACTTCAAGCTGGAAAAGGTCTGTCTAGGTAGAACAGAGGTGGGCAAACTATGGCCCGCAGGCCACATCCGGCCTGCGGGACTGTCCTGCCCGGCCCTTGAGCTCCCGGCCCCTCCCCTGCTGTCCTCCCTCCTCCGCAGCCACGCCGCTGCGCGGGCAGCGCTCTGGGCGGAGGGGTTGCGCACTCCTGTCGAGCAGCGCGGCAGCATGTCTGGCTCCAGCCGGGCGGCGCGGCTGCCAGACATGCTGCTCTGAGCAGCATGGTAAGGGGGCCGGGGCCGGGGGGTTGGATAAGGGGCGGGGAGTCCCGGGGGCAGTCAGGGGACAGGGAGCAGGAGGCGGTTGGATGGGGCAGAGGTTCTGGGGGGCGGTCAGGGGACGGGGAATGTGTATGTGTGTGTGTGTGTGGGGGGGTTGGATAAGCGTGGGAGTCTCAGGGGGCAGGGTGTGCGGAGAGGGGTCGGGACGGGGAACAGGGGGTTTTGGATAGGCGTGGGGTCCTGGGGGGCCTGTCAGGGGGCAGAGGTGTGGATAGAGGTCGGGACAGTCAGGGGACTGGGAGCAGGGGAGTTGGATGGGGGTGGGGTCCTGGGAGGGGGCGGTTGGGGCGGAGGGTCCCAGGAAGGGGCGGTTAGGGGACAAGGAGCGAGGGGGGTTGGATGGGTCGGGAATTCTGAGGGGGGCAGTCAGGGGGCAGGAAGTGGGAGGGGTTGGATAGGGGGCGGGTGCCAGGCTGTTTGGGGAGGCACAGCCTTCACTATCCAGCCCTCCATACAGTTTTGGAACCCCAATGTGGCCCTTGGGTCAAAAGGTTTGCCCACCCCTGAGGTAGAGAGATGATCTAGTGAAGGCCCAAATGAATTAATGTTCTAATATAATACTATCCAAAACCAACAGGCCTGCAAGTTTTAGATGTCATTTGTGGTCTTTTAATTTTAGGGATAGTGATGATACATGACCTGAATTGTGAGGACATTTTTAAATCTGATTTTTATATTTGTATAATTTTGACGGATAATATCAATGTTTTTGTTAAGGATTTTTCTATATTTATCATATACATTTTCACAGTTATGCAAAATTATCGGTTTTAAGCATTTGTTTAGATTTGTATCACTTCACAGTTGCTGGAAATTATCAAGGTGGTGTCAGAAAATAATTATTTAATTACAATAGATGTTGAAGTTTAAAAAGCTGAAGCTTAATAACCATTAAACACAAATTGTCAATATCATCTGTCAAACTCAAGATATACAAAGTAAATAGCTTTAAATCAAATTTGAATACGTTCTTAAGTGGCATTTGTCCTACTTTGCCTATCTATATAGTTGGGTTATTATTGATGGAAATATTTTTTTTCTTCAGCTTCTGTGTGTATGGTGCAACTCTATTTATTGACATTTACCAATAAAAATCTAATCATTCCAAGCCTAGCTATTTTTAATAGTGACAATCAATAGCATCATGTATAGTTTGGTGTTGCTCCTCCTCTTATCAATGATTTTGTTTTCTGTGGTTTCTTTTCCACTTATATGTTTATTTAGTTTTTAAGTCAAATGGAGAATCACAGCGAACCAAATTTTCCAATTTGGGCACCTAAATCTGATTGCAGGTCCCAAGTGAGTAGCTGGATACCCTAAAAAAAATAGGATACCCTATGTTCACTTGAGCATGTAAAGTCAGTTTTAGGTGCCTAACTATAAGTGCTTAGGATTCAAAACTGGGACTCATATACTAATTGTGGTGCTCATCCTTGGTCTGATTGCTGCTGAGGGAATGTTGTTTTATTATTTATATTACAGTAGAGCCTAGATGCCCTAATCAAGTTGGGATCCATCGGGCTAGGCACAGTGCATGTGATATATATGGATGTGACTTATAGTATTGTTAATGATAGAATTATTTCTTATTCCTTGTTTTAAGGTGGCCGATTTTAACCATGATTGATGATTGTTGCAGTGACACAATTAACAGAAGTGAAAACAAACAGAAAAATGGGGCTTGCTAAAGAAAGTCCTCTAATTTTGTCCAAGTTCTGTCCCTTTTAATTTCCTGTCCAAAGTTATGCTTGAATTCGAGGAACATCATGTCTATATTTTGATAGACTCTCCACAGAAATTTATCAGCTCTCTTTGACACCATGTATTCTTAAAAGCAGCAAAGAATCCTGATGGTGTCGCTGGTGTAGATATGTGGGCAGAGTTGGCATCGAGGTTTGTTGCATGGATTGGTTCCTGAGTTAGAGTTACTTTGGCATCATCAGAGATCTACAACCCATCCTGGACAATGATCCCACACTTTCACAAACCTTGGGTGGCAGGCCAGTCCTCGCCCACAGACAACCTGCTAACCTGAAGCACATTCTCACCAGTAACTGCACACCGCACCAAAGTAACTCTAACTCAGGAACCAATCCATGCAACAAACCTCGATGCCAACTCTGCCCACATATCTACACCAGCGACACCATCACAGGACCTAACCAGATCAGCCACACCATCACTGGTTCATTCACCTGCACATCCACCAATGTAATATACGCCATCATATGCCAGCAATGCCCCTCTGCTATGTACATAGGCCAAACTGGACAGTCTCTAAGGAAAAGGATAAATGGACACAAATCAGATATTAGGAATGGCAATATACAAAAACCTGTAGGAGAACACTTCAACCTCCCTGGACACACAATAGCAGATGTTAGGGTCACCGTCCTGCAGCAAAAAAACTTCAGGACCAGACTCCAAAGAGAAACTGCTGAGCTTCAGTTCATCTGCAAATTTGACACCATCAGCTCAGGATTAAACAAAGACTATGAATGGCTTGCCAACTACAGAACCAGTTTCTCCTCCCTTGGTTTTCACACCTCTACTGCTAGAACAGGGCCTCACCCTCCCTGATTGAACTAAACTCGTTATCTCTAGCTTGCTTCTTGCTTGCATATATATACCTGCCCCTGGAGATTTCCACTACTTGCATCCGAAGAAGTGGGTATTCACCCACGAAAGCTCATGCTGCAAAACCTCTGTTAGTCTATAAGGTGCCACAGGATTCTTTGCTGCTTTTACAGATCCAGACTAACACGGCTACCCCTCTGATACTTGACATGTATTCTTAGTGAGCCTGTACTGGGGAGTTGTCTGTGCTTCCATTTCACTTAAATAATGCACTCCTTCATCTCTAATAAATTATTCCAATATTCTTCTTGGATTAGAAGTCTGATTTATTGGTCTCTAATTAATAACCTCTCCAATGCTACACTTCAAAATAATGGCAGCATATGTACCTTATTCCATTCATTGCTTACCTGCCCTGCATCCAGCAGCACAAAAAATAAATACGTTTTTATTACAAAAATGAGGGACACATGTTATCTGACACCAAAACTGAGAGGCTCCAGAGTGCTTATGATAATTCTGTGGGTGCACATTGTCCTCTGCAAGTTTGCAGTCCAGGCTTTGGTTTGGTTAGTATTCTTGACCACGTCTATCATGCTTGATACTATTAGCCATCAATTTTTGATGTTTTTTTTGTGTGTGTGCACATTAACTGAACACCTGTATTCTCTCTGTATCCTTGTGTGTTTTAAACCATATCATTTTTCAAATGTTCACACGTTATTGTTTTGGGCCTTTCTTTGAATGGCGCTCTAATTATTTCTGGGATTCCCATAGATCTACCGAGGAATCCATTTAGTTTTGAAATTACAGCCTCTGGCTAATAATTCCCATGCTCAGGTTACACAATATTACAAATTGATAATACCCAGAGATATTTGTAGTCCCCGGTACATCCTGAATGCATCTTGCTGTGTTGCATGATTGCTTATCTGATATTAATATTGTAGAGCTTGAATTCTGACGAGATAGAACAGTTATTGATTGTTGTTCTGCTTGGCTTTTTCATTTCATTGTGGCTTTATTCTTCCTGCTGTTTGAGTTCATAAACTTGGAGTAATTTTTGACCCTGTGCTTTCTTTTGAGGTTCACATTAATCTCACTGAGAAATGAGATCTTCAAATGAAAGATGCTATTGAACTGCTATGAAGCATTACATGAACTTACTACCATTTGTATGAATCGTTACAAGTTAAGGCTTGTGGTTTTTAAGTTGGTTGAGATATATGTATAGGTTTCATCATGGCCTATACTTGACTCCTTGTCAAGTGCTGGAAATGGGCCATTTTCATTACCACCACAAAGACTTATTTTTCTCTCCTGCTGACAACTGATCACTCTCCTTATAATGTGTATGGTAACATCCATTGTTTCATGTGTGTATATATATATATATGTTCCTTCTGTATTTTCCACTACATGCATCCGATGAAGTGAGCTGTAGCCCACGAAAGCTTATGCTACAATAAATGTGTTAGTCTCTAAGGTGCCACAAGTACTCCTATTCTTTTATCATGGCCTAGATGATTTTCCTAATTCGTTATTAGTCTCGCTTCCTCCCATTTCCCTGAAGCATTTGCAGCTTTACTAATAGAATTCTGAATACGCACAATGTAAGCATTTTGATGGTTTATAGAGAGAGGACTTCAGCCTCATATAGAATTTTACCAATGAATGCTTGTATGTCCAATCATTTATTGTATAAGGCAGGGTTGGGCAAACTTTTTGGCCTGAGGGCCACATCGGGGTTGCAAAACTATGGAGGGCCAGGTATGGAAGGCTGTGCCTCCCCAAACAGCCTGGCTCCCACCCCCTATCTGCCCCCTCCCACTTCCCGCCCCGACTGCCCCACTTAGGATCCCCGATGCATCCAACCCCCCGCTCCTTGCCCCTGACCGCCCCCTCCCAGAACCCCCGCCCCTAACTGCCTCCCCAGGACCCCACCCCCTATTCAATCCCCCCTGCTCCCTGTCCCCTGACTGCCCCAACCCCTATCCACAGCCCCGCCCTCCGACAGGCCCCCCGGGACTCCGATGCCTATCCAACCCTCCCTGTTCCCCATTCCCTGACCGCCCCCTCAGAACCTCCACCCCATCCAACCGCCCCCTGGTCCCTGTCCCCTAAC
>QXTE01000133.1:0-43347 GCA_003942145.1 Platysternon megacephalum
AACATATTCCAGTTATGTCATATTCCCACAAAGCCTTATGGGAGGTACCGTCACAGCCTATACTCGGGACAATACGGTATATGGCTATAGAGCTTTTTACTATTGGTTTTAATTCCCTTTGCAAGGTCCAACTCTACATGGCTTTTGGCCTTCCTCACTTTATCCCTACATGTCCTGACCTCAATAAGGTAGCTTTCCTTGCTGATCACTCCAATCCTCCACTCCTTGTAGGCTTTCTGCTTTTTCTTAATCACCTCTCTGAGATGCTTGCTCATCCAGCTTGGTCTACAACTCCTGCCTGTGAATTTTTTCTCCTTTCTTGGGATGCAGGCTTCTGATAGTTTCTGCAACTTTGACTTGAAGTAATTCCAGGCCTCCTCCTCCTTTAGATCCACAAGTTCTTCAGTCCAATCCACTTCCCTAACTAATTTCCTTAATTTTGCAAAGTTAGCCCTTTTGAAATCAAAAACCCTAGTCACAGATTTATTTTTGTTTATCCTTCCATTTAGTTTAAACTGAATTAGCTCATGATCGCTCGAACCAAGGTTGTCCCCTACAACCATTTCTTCTATGAGGTCCTCACTACTCACCAAAACCAAATCTAAAATGGCATCCCCTCTTGTTGGTTCAGCAACTACTTGGTGAAGGAATCCATCAGCTATCGCATCTAGGAAAATCTGAGCCCTATTATTATTACTAGCACTTGTCCTCCAGTCTATATCTGGGAAGTTAAAGTCTCCCATGATCACACAATTCCCATTAGTATTTACTTCATTGAAAACATGTATAGTCGGGATTTTTATGTTGTCCAATGTGCATTACTTTGCATTCATCAACATTGAATTTCATCTACCATTTTGTTGCCCAGTCACTCAGTATTATGAGATCCCTTTGTAACTCTTTGCTATCTGCTTTGGACTTAACTATAGAAAAAGAAATATTCTCTAAAAAAAAATTTAGCCATAAAATTAATTTCAATTCAATTACATTTTTAAACAGGGAAATAATACACCTTAATTTTTTGTATCGTATCTGTGTGTTTCTGGCATCTTATCTCTGAAATAAAATCTGTAAAAATGTACAACACAAACTAACCAAAATAACTATAAGGTATATAGAGATGTGTATATAATAAAATGCAGTCACCTTTACAAACTTTTAAATTTTGCCTTTGAAAACTAGATAATGTTACCACACTATTAGCAGTATTCCCTATATTTCATGTATTAATATAGATTTTTTTTTAAACCATTTTAATCCTGTTTGTGATGGGCATTCCACAAGATTTTATATTTACTGCTGGCTGAAGATTGCTGAACATGTTAGAGTAGCATCCATTCATAAGACTTCATAGAATGTATTTGACTAATACAGTAACTCCTCGCTTAACGTTGTAGTTATGTTCCTGAAAAATGCTACTTTAAGCGAAATGATGTTAAGTGAATCCAATTTCCCCATAAGAATTAATGTTAATGGAGGGGTTAGGTTCCAGGGAAATTTTTTTCACCAGACAAAAGACTATATTTTATATATATATACACACACATATACACTGTATAAGTTTTAAACAAACAATTTAATACTCTACAAAGCAATGATGATTGTGAAGCTTGGTTGAGGTGGTGAAGTCAGAGGGTGGGATATTTCCCAGGGAATGCCTTACTGCTAAATGATGAACCAGCACTTGGCTGAGCCCTCAAGGGTTAGCATATTGTTGTTAATGTAGCCTCACACTCTACAAGTCAGCAAGAATGGAGGGAGGGGAGACAGTATGGCAGAGAGAGACAGAGACACACACCGTGTGTGTGAGAGAGATGCGCATTGCCCCTTTAAATATGCTGACCCCACTCTAAGTACACTGCCTTTTTAAGTAGATCAGCAAGTTGAAACAGCAGTTGCTGCCAGCAAACTCCCTCCGTCCTGGGCCCTGTCGTGTCCCCACCCTGCTCTGTGGTGATAAGGTACAGGAGCGGTGGGAGGCGGACACCCTGACATTAGCACCCCTCTTCCTCCCCCGTCTGCACAGGAAGCAGGAGGCTCCGAGGAGCAGCTCCAAGGCAGAGGGCAGGAGCAGCACGTGGCAGTGGGGGGAGGGACAGCTGAACTTCCTGGCAAATGATAGCCTGCTGGGCAGCTGCCGCACAGGGAACTTAGGGGAGCAGGGAGCTGATAGGGGGACTGCCGGTCCACCCTGGTTCTAAGCCCCCACCATCTAGCTCCAACGGGCTGCTTTTTCTGCAAGCAGTGGACAAAGCAGGCAGCTGCCAAACAACATTATAAGGGAGCATTGCACCTTTGAACAAGCATGTTCTCTAATTGATCAGCAACGTAACAACGAAACAACCCTAACCGGGACGACTTTAAGTTAGGAGTTACTGTACTTTCTTGATAATATCTGTTTATTGGTAATTTAGAACTGAATACTAGAACAGCGTTTTTTTGCCTTGTTCATTTTGTTACTCTCTACTGTGAAAGATTTCCTGAGGTAACTTGTGCCCCAGATTGTATATGGTACATTAACAGTTTCTATTGTAGACAATTTTCCTTTCTTCAAATATAATTACATTATTCAGAAATAACAAAATGGGTAGAGAGCAGTTTACTATTCACCAGTATCTTTTACTCTGATCCTATAAGAAAGATTGAAAATCAAAGAAAATTGTTATAGCTGCAATTTTTTTTGCACTTACTGCTTTGTTCCTCCTTCAGGTCACAATTGTAATAAACTAACATTGACAATATTGTGACGGGTTAGTTCACAGAAACCCCCTTGAGAGCTGCCAGCTGATGTGCAAAGGCCCCCTCTGTTTCTATTNATACCGTCACAAATATAAGGAAAACCTTTCTAGAGGAGCCTTTCTAGAAAATTCTGTTGAAGAATTGGGAGTCATTTTCTTCAAGTTTGTGGACAATACCAAGCTGGGAGGGATCACAAATGTTTTGGAGGATAGGATTAAAATTCAAAATGATGTGGGCAAACTGGAGAAATGGACTGATGAAAACAGGATGAAATTCAATAAGGACAAATGCAAAGTACTCCACTTAGGAAGGAACAATCAGTTGCACACATATAAAATGGGAAATGACTACCTAGGAAGGAGTCTCGCAGAAAGGGATCTGGGGGTCATAGTGGATCACAAGTTAAATATGAGTCAACATTGCAAAAAAAAAAAGCAAACATCATTCTGGGGTTAACTGCAGTGTTGTAAGCAAGACACGAGAAGTAATTCTTCCGCTCTACTCCGTGCTGATTAGGCCTCAACTGGAGTATTGTGTCCAGTTCTGGATGCCACATTTCAGGGAAGATGTGGACAAATTGGAGATAGTCCAGAGAAGAGCAACAAGGATGATTAAAAGATGACCTGTGAGGGAAGATTGAAAAAAATGGGCTTGTTTAGTCTTGAGAAGAGAAGACTGAAAGGGGACATGATAGCAGTTTTCATGTATATAAAAGGTTGTTACAAGGAGGAAGGAGAAAAATTATTCTCCATAACCTCTCAGGTTAGGACAAGATGCAGTGGGCTATAATTGCAGCAAGGGTGGTTTGGTTGAACATTAGGAAAAAATTCCTAACTATCAGGGTGGTTAAGCACTGGAATAAATTGCTCAGAGAGGTTATGGAATCTCCATCATTGGAGATTTTTAAGAGCAGGTTAGACAAACACCTGTCAGGGGTGGTCTACATAATACTTAGTTCTGCCATGAGTGCAGGGGACTGGACTAGATGACCTCAAGGTCCCTAACAGTCCTATGATTCTATGATATGATTCATGTTCCACCTTTTATGTCTCATTTATATAAAATGTCACATGAGTAGCAGATGACAATATCCACTTTACAGAGTTGCTGAACATGAACTGAATCATAAAGTCTTCTGTATACATTTAACCTCTTAGAATCTAGTACTGTGGAAATAAATTTAAAATTTCAAGTGAAGGGTGCTTTTTTTTCATTGAAAAACTGAAAAATCAGGTTGAAAAGTTGTAACAGATAAGCCAAGGGAATGAAATTGCATTTTATAACATGATTTCAGAATAGGATATTTGATCTGAGTAATATGGGACAATTAGAGTCTTCAACATCTTAAAAAAATTATATAAACAGGCATTATTAAATGCAGGGCCAGCTCTAGGTTTTTGGCCGCCCCAAGCAAAAAAATAAATAAAAAAACCTCCGGGAGCACAACTGCCGAAGCGCAAAAAAAAAAAAAAGTGTCCAGAATGCCACCCCTGAAATTGTGCCCCCCCAAGCATGTGCTTGGTTTGCTGGTGCCTAGAGCCAGCCCTGATTAAATGACATCTAATAATCCTCCAGATATTGTTCAGAATGTGCTGTTCAACAATTATTTTCATGTAATTTTTATTATAGAACATTTAATACTGTTTACCCCAAAAGCAGGTGGAGTTAACAACCAAAGTAGGCCACAAAGTCACAGCAGTGGAGAATTTAGTCTGCTTCATGAACATGAAGCTTGGTCTAGCAGCAGCAGCAGTCCCATCCAGTATTTGAAAAGTCACACCAAGTCGAGTCCCATGATCCAGGAAAAAATCCCTGAAACAGTGGATAATCAAGGAAAGCAGAAGATCAAAACTGGTTCTCCTGGAAGTGAGGTTGTTACTCTGAAGCAGTTTTTAGAAGAAAGCAACAAGATTACTTCTACAGAGGTTAGTTAAAAAAATTATTTTAATTTTAGGGCTCTACAATACCCTATGCAGTATTTATGCACAGATTTAATATGGTACTTATAGTGTATGCCATTGCAGGACCCCCTTAAAATTCTTTTAAAGAGACACTGTCAAATAATAGTTTGTCTACACAAACAATTAGTTCGTGGCAAGCTGGGTGTGTGACTATATCTTGCACTAGCCTGTGTCTGTCCATGTGAACCTTGCTGACATGCATTAATAGTTTGTTTATACCAGGGATAGGCAACATATGGCACGCGTGCCGAAGGCGGCACGCAAGCTGATTTTCAGTGGCACATACACTGCCTGGGTCCTGGCCACTGGTCCGGGAGGCTCTGCATTTTAATTTAATTTTAAATGAAGCTTCTTAAACATTTTAAAAACCTTATTTACTTTACATACAACAATAGTTTAGTATCAGAGGGGTAGCCGTGTTAGTCTGGATCTGTAGAAGCAGCAAAGAATCCTGTGGCACCTTATAGACTAACAGACGTTTTGCAGCATGAGCTTTCGTGGGTGAATACCCACTTCTTCGGATGCAAGTAGTGGAAATCTCCAGGGGCAGGTATATATATGCAAGCAAGAAGCAAGCTAGAGATAACGAGTTAGTTTAGTTATATATTATAGACTTATAGAAAGAGACCTTCTAAAAACGTTAAAATGTATTACTGGCACACGAAACCTTAAATTAGAGTGAATAAATGAAGACTCGGCACACCACTTCTGAAAGGTTGCCGACCCCTGGTTTATACACTTGGATATAGTCTTTTTTTAATCAGGACTATATCAAAGTGCATTAGTGAACTGATAATGAGTGTCAGGAGTGTCAATACAGACAGTTAGTCTGTGGCAAGCTAGTGTGGGGTAGATTCACACCACAGCTTGCTGCAAACTAAATAGAAAAAGGAGGGTGAAGGCTACAGAATGTAATATGAGATGGTATGCTAAGTAGGAGCGAAGTGGCATTCTGGTTCAGTGTGCAGTGGGGAAAAACAGCTGCTGCCCACCTGGGATTAGTAGAGCTGGTCAGATGGCAGGGAGTATACTTAACTCTGGCTGTGCATCCCCAGTAAAAGGAGACCGATTCACTCCTGGTATAATTTTAAAAGAAATAAATACAAAGTGTAACTATTTGTAAGTGGTTGCTGCTTCCCTGATGACCACATTAGGAAAGAAAAGTTGAGGGCTCCTGTCCTAAGTGCTGCAGCTGGGCATACTCATCAGTAGTGGCTGGGTGGGCAGTCATTTGCCCCAAAGTGGTTTCCTTTCCTCTTACTGCCTGCTAATTGTCTTCAGTGGGAACTGCTGTCAGAGCCCTCCTCATGAAGGTGGAGAAAGTGGTGGGATTGTCTTCAGAGGTTTCCCCCCTCTAACTCATCATCTAAGGAGGCTGTCTTGCCTGTTTCAACATCTCCAATTGATGCTAGGATCTTTCTAGATTTGGTGGGATGAATGTCTGTAACTCCTGATATTGTTTCCCGGGGTTCTTTCAATCCAAAGTTCTAGGTAACTTTACTCTGTGCGAGGTGGTGTCAGGAAATAAATCAATGGAGATACGGCCATCCGACCGATAGATGGTTGGTACAAACAGGACAATAAAAGAGTGCTTTCACTTAAAGCTATACTTTACTTAGTCTCAAGCACTTACACATGTCCGCAACAGATTAGTAAAACACCCCAAGAAATTCATATTTACCTAGGGTCTTGGGGAGGTCTCAAGTGGATAACTGCAAGCATCCAGTGGCGGCTGCAAGGGAACTTGAGAGGTGTCCAAATGTTCAAGTGTCCATTGAGCTCAGATTTCTTCCTGATGTTAGTATTACATAGCTTGTTCGTTAACAAAATTGCTAAGCAGAAGTTAAATTAAGGGTGGAGATTTCCAGCCTGTCAGGTGGGCAATTTTCCATCAGTCAGGTAGGGGAACTTTCCATCAGTTAACCAGCTGTATAGCAATAGTTAACTATTGCCAGACTTTCCATCTTGCAAAACCGCATGCTGTGGAAATACAACTCATGTCAGCAGGACAGAGGGTCATGTTTTCTCCTTGAAGTCACTCACTTCACCCTCCCCTCCTGGTCTGTTAGCTGTGCTGAGGTGTCAGAAAGGCCTCCTTTTAGCTGCTTTCAGCAATAAGCATAACAATTGGTACTCCAGCTGCTGGCAGTGGTTTAAACATGTTACTGGGCTCTGGGTTATCAAAAATCTGCTCCTACAATATCCTTTTAGTACTTTCAGCCAGGAAGCCACCCCTTAAACTTTTGGACTTCCTGGAAGTCCAAGAGAAAGGAAGAATAGCCCTTCCAGTCAATGAAGGTTTGTTGAAGCTAGCTAAAGAGGTGTCGAAACACTCCTGCCTATGGTATTTATGTCTCAAGGAAAGCTGAATCCTTCATACCAAATTCTCAAGGAGGGATTTGATTTATTTTACCAGCGTCCTATAATGTACTCACTTGTGATCTCTGTTGCAAATGAGAAAACTAGAAATCAAAAGATGTCATTGAGTCCAAATGATTGGTTATATTTGGAATAAAAGTTTATTCTTCAGCTTCCCTGACATTATGAATGGTGGCAGTTATAGCCAGATATAATTTTTTTTCTGGTCCAGAGCCACCTTTTGGGACCAGTACATTCCTGAGTTAAGAAACAGGAATTTCCGGAGTTGTTTAAAAAAGGCCAGACTGTTTCCAACAGTTTCTGTGATATCTCAGACAAAACTCGTGGGACTTTGGTTAGGCCTCCCTTCCTTAGGAAACCCTACTGGCTCAGGAATTCTGGTCTCTAAGTTGAGGCCCAGGCAAAAGTTGTGGACTTCACTTTTGAAGACACAGATACTTGAGCTTTGATTTAGCAAGGTATGTAAGCACATGCTTAGGTGCATCCCTATTCCCCAGGATTGTCTCATTTCACATGCTTAATGTTAAACCTTTTCTTAAGTGCTTTGCTGAATATGGATGGATTTATGTGTGTTTAAGTGCTTTGCTGAATATTGGAATTTTGGAAAAAAAAGAAAAGCACAAAGTCAATGGCTAGGACTCTAAGCTTGAATTAGCCTGTTTTCCAGAGGAAATCTTCAGTTAGATTGCATAACAGACACTTTCAGAAGTCCTCTTCAAGAGCTTGCTACCAGCAAAGACCCACACAATTGGAGAAGTCATTCTGTCCCTGCCACAGGAGACAACACTCTTCCTTCTAGACCTTTGTAGACTGACCTGCTGGTGGGGGCCATATTTAGTCAGTGAATTTGAGGATGCTCCAGAGAACACTGAACTAGTCTTGGAGTATCCAAATCCTTGTCTTTCTTCCCCTTTTACTCCATCCTTTGAGGACTTTTTGTCCTTTTTGATTTCCAGAACGGCGAGCATTGCTTCAGACCACTGGGTCCTAGAGATCATTGAACTGGTGAATTCCCTGATGCTTAAGAGCTATTACCAAGCCACCTCTTTACTTTTTCATGAGAAAATTAGGTCATGATTTAATTTAAAATTCTTCCTGGTCAAGATTTTGAGTACTACTAGACATAGCCTATGAATTCCAGATGGATGGAGCTGGTTGAACAGAAAAGGAAACTTTCCTCCAACTTTGCATATTGGATTTCTTCCAACCGCTTGAACCTGGTTTGAAATCCAGAACTCCACACACTAGTCTTAGGTTCAAAACACTGGTACATATTGTTCAAATTGTTAAGGAAATTATCAATTAGTTAGTGAAAAGGAAGGCAGGAGAGAAGATGTGAGTGTGAAGTTCTAATTAGTTGATTGGTTGAGCTACTTGATGTCAGAGGAGAAGTAATATCTCATGAACTCCAGATAGTTGCAGACTTTCACAGACGTCTAGTTTCCAAGGTAGGAATGTTTCCTTATAGCCAATCTATATGATAGCTCAAAGTTATATACAATTCAAATTTAAGAGGTAAAATATCACTTGCAGATTTGCCACTAATGAGTAGTCTTAACCAATTCAAATAAATGTAGTATTTAAATAAAATAATAATCTAATTGTTTTTCACTTTCATGCAATAAAGATGACTAAAATATCTTGTAAATTTAAAAATTAAATCAGAACTACTCAATAAGCTGTTTGGATATGTTTTGACAGATAAAGTGTGCAAGCCAAGAGAATCTTTTAGATGAAGTAATGAAAAGTTTGTCTGAGTCTGCTGAGTTGGCAGGAAAAGAAAAGCTAAGGAAACAGTCGTCTGTCAGCAGTGGTATCGTCAGGTCATTAAGTGTGAAAAACACAGTTGACTTCTCAGATGGAAGGTCAGCTAAACCTGAACAGCTTGTAAGGCCCAGCCCTCGTAAAACTGAAGATACCTACTTCACCAGCTCTCCAATAAAATTGATGTCAGGTACTCAAGGAAAGGTCAAGTCAATCAAAGAAAAAGTACAAACAAATCCATCACAACGACAATCAAAAGATTGCAGCCCTTATGCTACCTTACCTCGTGCAAGCAGTGTGATTTCTACAGCAGAAGGAACTACTCGAAGGACAAGCATTCATGATTTTTTATCTAAGGACAGTAGGCAGCCTGTATCAATTGATCCAGCACCATCTACAGCTGATAGAAGCATTCCATCAGCATCTAGTGAGTACTGTGCACACCAGCAGTCCTATAATTTTTTTCATTATACATCTTACAATGTAGATTCTGTTCCACAAAATGATTTAGATAATACAATTAAACCAGATCACTCGGGATATAAATCTGAGACGCCTAGGAATTCAAGGATGGGAAAGTCAAATGTTGTTGACAAAACTTTGAGCACTAATGTGTTCAGTGATAAAGTTGGTATATCAACTAATGATAGCACAGGGACATTTACTGTGGCCCATGTTTCACAGCCATTTTTATCCCTTAACACTGAATTAGTTAGTAATATAAGTGGATTACCTCAAAGATCTACAGCAAAGGTAACTGATCAGACATTTGTCTCATCAGTTAAATCTTTACAGAAAGATCATGAACAGTCTTCTGATGACCATAAGTCTGATAACAGTAACCCACAGTCAGTTCTAAATAGTGAATTTACTGCTTCCTCTGCATGTGTAAATACTAGCAAGATTGAATCCCCTTTACTGGTTTCTGAAGATAACCAAACTGTTTGGTATGAGTATGGTTGCGTATGATAAGAGAGATGTCATCTTAAATACAAATGACACAGATGTTCTTCTCAATATCCACTGATTTAGGGAATGTTCCACTAAAAATAAAAAATAGTTTCTTGGCAGGTTTATGGGGGGGGGGGGGTTCCTCTGAATGGTGATATAAAAATCAGCTGTGTATTACAGCATGCGTATAAATGTAAAATTGTAATCACACCAAAGCTTGCATGAAACATTAATTGCACTGTATATTTTCTGCATGCCTCTAAAAGCCTTAATAATACACACTAATGTTCTGTATTTTTATTTGTCACATGTTAGAAATATTTTGTTTTTCTACATTATTGAATGCATGTTAAAGCAGTTGCATGCTGCATTGCCAAAAATGGCACAAAGAACCAGGTAATTTTTACCAACAGGAAGGTACTTTTCTCACTTGAACTTTTGTTTTCAGATGCATCACCCATACAAAAATGCCTATTTTTTCCTCTTGCACGTATACAATTCTAGCAAAAAAAACTCCCAACCTGTTAGAGAGATTTCAGTATCTTTTGCTTTTTATTTATGCTATGTTTTGTGTGTCATTTTGCTCAAGGAATAAGTTGTAGCCCAAATAATTCAGTGCCTGTAGTTTGCTGCACAATAAATATGAACTGCAGTTCATATTTATTAAAATATTTGAACTTTAATAAATAAAAAAATTGTTAATATTCATAAATGGTAATTTTTTAAAATATAACAATCAAATTAAGTGTAGCAGTTGCATAGAAAAAATGATCCTCCTCTACCTCTTTTTCCCTTTCCTGTGGTTTGTCTTCCCATGTCTGACATACAGAGGTGGTCCAATGTGCTGTTTTATTTGTAGTCAAGTAACATTATAGTTTTATGAGAATTTTTACAATGTATAATAAGAATAATAAAAATCTTTACTAATTATGGTGGAAATTCTTTTTTTTTCCTATGCAGATAGAACATTGCTTAGTTAGAAAATGAGGCATATGAGACATATTTGACAATAAGACTATATTAAATATGAATGCAGCTGAAATAATATAATTTAAATATTTGATTATGAATTGTCAATTTAGGAATGCTTTATGGAATAATTTAGCTAAACAGAAAATGTTGAAAAAAAGCTATTTAAAATTCTAGCATCTCTGCAACTTCTTGAAATCGCACTTTGTCTGGTAACAATTTAAACTTAAAACGATTTAAACCAAACTTTAAAATTATACCATACTTCAACTATAAATTGTATGTGCTTGTAGAGCTAGACCCTTAAGTAGACATCAGCATTTTTTTTAACAAATTGAAACACAATTAAATATTTAGGTTTGAGAAATCAAAAGTAGCTATGCTATATAAAAACCTGCATGAGAGAAGAAAATATATCTTGTTGAAAATAATGAATTTCATATTCTAACTTTTACAATTGTGCTTCTTTGGCCAGAAATCTTGTGGCAGTGCACAGCGCTGCCACATGGGGACCCAAATTTGATACCTTTGGTCCCAGGTCAGCAAGGACTAGAAGTGCTGCAAGAATAGTTCACTTAACTCTTCATGAAGGAAGCAGTAATTCCTTTGTGTCACTCTCTAGAAATATCTTCAGCTGATACAGGAGCATCATTGATGAACTTTGGAGAATCCATTGCCAGGTCTCCTCTGCATGATGAACTGCTTTTAAAGGTGTGAGGAGGAAGTAAGTGGAGAACATAAAGTGTCTTAGAGAGACTCCACGAAGGAACAAATTATGCTTCTTCCAAAACATAAAATAGCCTTCCTTTACCATATTTGCACACCTACAAAGTTTATGGGCTGATAAATCTCTCACTTATCCTTTGGTTATGTCCAGCCTTGTGCTTCTTAATTATGTCATTGCTGTATATCCTTTAAAGATAGTTTCTAGCCTAAATACAATAAAAGAAATGCTGTCAACATAATTCTTCTTATTCTCACATACATCAGTCTTGGGTCATTTCATTCTGCTTCACTTCTTGTTGTTCCATATTTCTTTAACTCATTTTTTAACATATACGGTGCTGCCAGTTGAACAGAAATATGCACAATAAATTTTAAAAGTTATCTATGGAATTATATAGGAAATCTATAAAATCTTGGAGTATCCTACAGGAACTCAGAAAGCACACTACAAGCATCGGTACTTTTGGGGGGGTTGGGTAACTGACAGCAAACCTATTTCTTGGAAAAACTGATAGCTTATAATGAGGTACATTGAGTTTATTAAGAATAAACCAACAGCACCATTGCGACCTATGTTGGTGCTGAGCAGTGAGGCCAACGATTGAAGGGAAACAGAATTTCAACCTACCCTTTCAACCCTAGATGTGATCCTTATAGATTGATATTGAGAAAGTAAAGGAAACTTTTCCAGCCAATGTGTACTTCCATCTCTGAATCATTTTCGTTCCTTTCACAAACACTAAATTCTCACACACCAATCTTCTTCCATATGGCTCTGGTGTAGAGCAGCAACTACAATTTCACCTGAAGTTGATCAAGCCAAATGGCTACATCAGGAGTAGCAGAATTTATTGCAGTAATGCCTCCTTCATATTTATAAATTGGGCAGTAGGTAATGATACGTTTGATGGTCTGTCGTGAGGAGCCACACTCGCCAATTAAATTTGATAACTAATAAAATGATAAATCTGGCAAAAGAAAAGGGCTTTGTATAAATGAAAATCAGCCCTTTTAATTTCATATCTTCACATTGGGGTTCTGGAGTGACCTTTTTCAGCTTGGGCCACTATAACTATTTCTCCTTATTTTTCAAATTTCTGATGTGCTATTGATCGTAGGAATTTTAAAAGTAACCCTGTGTTCCTGGTTTTCTGTTGGGCCTGATCCTGCCCCATCAATTTCAATGGGAGTGGGAGCAGACCCATTATTAGGGAATATTTTAATGGCCTTGAAAAATCAACCATGTTCAACTGCTGCTCATCAGCTCTAATATTTGGTGGGGGGGGGGGGGAAACAGATGTGCTCATGCATAGAGAGTTTTTCTCCTCTGTACTCCTCTGGACTGTACTCCCTAACAAATACTCACACATCATGGCTGAATCTTTTCATTCTTGTTTCAGCTGTGGAGGCTATGTGGGATTCCCTTCAGATCCTATCAGTGTTGCTCCTAGGTCAATCAGAGGGCTTCCTACAAAGCAATTCAGTGCACTCATTTCTTGATCCATGTCTCTGCAACTCCTGGTCCCTGCTGGCCTTAGAAATGAAAATCCAGGCCTAAAAATCAAATTTTGCGTGATAATTCAGAGTATTTGGTCATCAGCCAAAATGGACATTAGACATTTAATTAATTGTTCTGCCATCAACAGGAATAATTTTTTGCTTGCAACGAAAAGTTTGCCTGAAGCTTTGCTTTTCTAAGTGAACACTTAGTTAAGATACTGTATTGTGCATGTTATATCTGTTGCATGCAAAGGTTATTTTCCACTTTACAGACTTGAATTTAGCCATTTTAGTAAATAGTTATATATATATATATATATATATATATATATATATATATATATATATTTACTNAGGTTTAAACAAACAAAAAAAAGTTGAGCCAATTTCTCTGCTGGTGTAAGTGGGCACAGTTCCATTGATTTCAGTGGTGTTTTGCCCTTTCATACTGGCACAGATTTAGGGCTATTAAATTTAAATGTTGAATTTATCCTCTTGTGGATTTGAAAAGTAATATTTGATTATTTTATATTTGATTATTTTTAAAATGCAAATATGAACTTTTATAACAGGTTTACCTTTAATATATGTCTGTAGATTATTCTAGTGAATTCCTTCCTTCCCTCTCCCTCAACAACCCTGTCCCTCAAAAAAGTATTTTTATACCTTTGAGCAGGTATATCCTACTATTAAGTAACTGCGTATTGTTAAGTGAGGGCTTTTCCTTGTCCTGCTAAACAAATTGAATAACATGAAATGCTTTTCTCCTGCAGATGTGGAAGCTATACCAGAAAGCAGAAATTCAAAAAGCAGGTCTAGGGAGCAACAAAGCTCTTAATGCTATTACCCACTACATGAGATGTGGGCCAAGTGGTGAGTTTCCTGCCCAAAATGTAAATGAGATTAATTTCATTTACAACAAACTAACAGCATTACATATAAGAATAAGTGCACATTGCATTAACAGATGTAAATATTGCTTGCTTAACTGGCTTTCTATCTTGCTTATTAGTAAAGCCAGAACAGACGGCTGTAGTTAGGGGTTTTTTTGCCTGTCTGGGCAGGGAACGTGAAATCTTTTAACACTTTTTTTCCTTGTAAAATGACATAATTTTTATATATAAGATTTCCAGAATGTCTTTTAAAGACTGTTAAAACTTTATAAGAGGAAGCTTCAAGAAAATGAGCTTATGAAACAGTATTGAAGTCACTTATTTAGAAAGGGACAGATAAATTCAAAAGAATAGTTTTATAAAGCAAAAAATGTTAGTTTTATAAACTATTCTATATTGCAGGGAAACTGCCTTTATGTAAAGTTTATCTTTGGCATTCTGTCCCTTTCTTGTTCTCACTAAATCTCTGATGCATGCTGTTAAGTTCTTTTAGTAACTTTACTCTGAATTTTGTATCTCTTCTACACTTTAAGCTTTTCTTATGTTCTCTTTCTTCTTTTTTCTACCTTTCAACTGAACACAGAGAGAAAAGTGTCCTTCAGTGTCTCAGTATGAAGCCTTTATTTCTGAAGTAACAAGACAGTCGACTATAGGAATCAATAATAATAATTTTTAAAAAAACGTTAAGGGAACTTTTTACAATTCTTCGTGAATAGAGCAGGCAAGAAATACAAACCTTCCTTCCTTGAATCAAGGAGCTCTACTGGAGTCTACTGACGAAACTTTTTAGACGGCTTTAGGAATTGTTGCACATTGCACTGTTAAGATCTACTGAATAAAGGACAGATCTCATCTCCTTAAGGACCAACCATTTAAGATCTCAAGAATTACTCCAGGAATAAAATGCTACTTCTTTCATCTTTTGTTTATGAATTTAGCCACTGATTGCTTACAGCTTCTGCTAATAATTAGCAAAAATCTAGCAGTTTATATTTAGTTCTGTAAATCTGAAATAAATGCAATAGTATTTTGTGGAAATTTACTGTATATACAGATACAAAAAACCCAAAAGCTTACTGGGACTTCACTGGCTTATTTGTTTAGCATAATCTGCATGATGTTGCTCTTTAAAAGAAAAATCTGTGCTGATTATTATTTTGGTGCATACTGCAAAAGAAAATTCTGTTTACGTACATGAAAACATTTGAACAACTCCATAATAAAGATGGAGTGATGGAATATTCACACTATGTAGAAATTCTTGTGTTTTCCAGATGCACAAGTTATACTGCACAGATACGTTCAGAAGTTCTTGACAGGAGATTGACAAGAATTATTTTACTAGGACTTTTTTTTCCCTAATGTAGTTTTTCAACAAATGGCATTCCCAGGATGAAACTGTCTTATACTAAATGTTTGTGTTTTAACTATTTTTTTTTTAATTTGTGTTTTGATGTGTGCTGACTTGGCTTAGGAGGTTTCCTTATGGCAAAAAACAATGTAAATAATGTCATCTGCATTTTACAATCAGTTCACTCTTAAGGTTCTCCTTTATTAATAAGACATTCTTTTGTTAACTATAATTCTACATTAAAATCGATAAATGTTATTAGTACTTTTAAAATATTTGTATGCATTTGTTGTCTTGAAGACATTTGCAAGAGCACAGAAAACAGATTTAGTTAACCCAGGGAAACGTACATGGACTTATCACTCGATCCCAATTTATATTAAATATCAAAATTTTATTTTCTTATATATCAATAAGTGCATTAATATTTCTATGAAAAAATCAAATTAATGGTGTAACCTCATAGGGTTTAATCCAGCAAAGGCTTATGCACATGAGTAATTTTACATGATTAGTCCCACTGATATTAATGGAACTATTCCCATAAGTAAAGTTAAACACTACCATAAGCGTTTGCAGAATCAGGACCATGGACTACATTTACACCAAGTTCACAACATTCCTTAACTTGTTTGGCGGAGCAGCTATATATAGTTTTAAGTAGTAATAATTTATTTTTTAGGCTTTCACTACCATCTATAAAGACTAGAGCTGGTTGGAAAAACTTTGACAGAAACATTTTCCATCGGAGAATGCAGTTCCGTCGAAATCGAAACACTTTGTAAATCATATTGATTTTGCCAAAACTTGGGGAGGTTTGGCAGGGGGGTGATTCTGACAATGTCGAAACATCCTGTTTCAATACAATCAGAATGAAACATTTTTATTTTTTTCCTTTCTAAACAACTTCGTTTTGAAATTTTTGGAGTATCATATATAATATAAAATTAAAAAATCAAAATCTAATCAAGTTTTAGTTTTGTCAAAATAAAACATTTTGATCTGAAACAATTTTTTTTTTAATTTTCTTTTGCAGAGAATTTTGAAATTGTCGGCTGTCATTCTAACTGGAATTAAAACAAATTTCTTAATCCTCCACAGAACAGAATTTCCATTCTCCACACAAAAAACAGTCTGATAGCTTGTCAGAATGATAGATGATTTTATCACTGACTTAATGCTCTCATATAGAGGGCCCAATCCTGCTACCATTATTTTCAGTGTCAAACTCTCATTGATTTTAATGGAGGCAGGATTGGGCTCATAGGGCTTGAACAACAAAGGAGTTTAGGCACCTAAAACCAAAATCTAGCTCCTCAAAATCCCTGTTCAGCTGTCCCATTACCTGTAAATGCCTAAAGTCCATAGGTACCTAAGTTTCCACCAGTAAAGTCCTCTAGGTGCCTACATTTCTGCTGGTGATTAAATGCTCAGCACCTAAACCCTGGGAGATCCTTATGCTAGCTGTTACCCTGCCTACCTCACCTGCAGGGCCTGATCCTGTAGGCATTTTCATAAGTCACCTAAGAGCATGCCTACCAGATCAGGTTCTGACCAAAACACAGTGGAGATGGTCATGGTGCTCTGCACTAATGAATATTTAAGTAGATTATACACAGTGGAACAACTTTGACATTTGACACTGTGAGAGCCCCAGCCCAAAATACCCTATAGCTCAATAGTTCAAGCACTTCCTCAGAAGACCCAAGTTCAAATCCCCTCTCTGCCTGATTCAGAGCAGGGACTTGAACTCAGGTTTCCCACCTCCCAAGTAAGTGCCCTAATGACCAGGCTGTAGGATATTCTGCAGTGGGTCGCTGTCTTTCCCTAGGTGTCCAACTCCAGAAGAGGGTTCACAGCTGTGAATCACGACTAGAGGGAGGCACCTCCCTCCAGCCTCAACGTAGTTGTCGAATTCCCTTTGTGTAGTGGGGTTTAAGGCACACCTCTCTCCCCAGCATTTCCTACTAGCTAGTTTAGCTACACAGCATGCTGGCTTCTCTGAATCACAGTCTTAGATGCCTAACTCGGGGCTGTGAATTTACTGGGCAGCAGGGTGCCTAGACATTAGGCATTGCAATGCCTGGATCTAGCCCATAGAGACAAAAGTTCCCCTTACATTGTTTGGCAGACAGAAAGTACAGTGCTGGTGTGCTAAATACATTCATAAGGACTTGAAGGTACCTATAGTGGGAGACACCGGAAACATAAAATATTTTGAAAGCATCTCTCTGTTCAGTTCTGATCACACTTCTGAATTCTTGTTAAGGGTCTGCCCCTATGAGTTGCTGCATGGCCTCAACGCCCATAGATTAGAGTGGGGATTGACAGCACTCAGCACCTCATGCCATTAGGTTCTGAATTATTAGCAACATCAGTAGTATAAGTAAGCATTCCTATCTTGATTTAACAAGCATACATGCTAATGGCTAAATCCTAGTTATATGCTACAAAGGCTAGGCAACAGTATGTACCTAGGGATACCAGAAAGTGTATCCACCCAGGAAAAATCCTGCCATTGTAGGTCAGGGTGGTATATTGGCATGACCAACATACTTCATAGTGCTTGTTTTATTGCTTTTCCATGAAGCACATTATGCACAGCTATTGTGGCCATCTTGTGCTTTTGATGTATAAGCTGCATATGCGTTTTCCAGGTTTCTGATTGGCGATGTCTTTTTTCTCAGATTTGCATCTTTCTTTGCATTTATTTAGCTCTTTTATACACTCATGAGTTTGGCTAATATTACATTTTAGATCCTCCTACACATGCTGCCTTTTGCATCCCATTATGTCTTTCTTTACACCTTTGACTCTCCTAATGCACTTTTATGGCACCAGGCAGGCTTTAGCCTGAAATGTACATTTATTATATATAATTTAAATTATAAAAATTAATGTGTTAAAGGTGAAATTCACTCTTCCCCTTCCCAATGTCTAGGCAGTGAGTCTTTGTATGGAAAAAATAAGGAGGGAGTTGGGAGCAATTCATCCTTCAAACTGCAGCAGGCCATGGGGCTGCACCACAGCTCCTACTCAGGTGCTGTTCCTGACTTGTGGGTTGAAATGCTAACTACTGCCCTACCCTACCATATCCCTCTGAGCAGGTTTGGAGCCACTTGATCTAACTAAGCACAGATCCAGAAACTGCTCCTTAGTCTGGCCTAGACATGCAGTAGATTATCAGCAGATAGTGCTCAATTCTCAGAGGTGATGAGAGTCCTCAAGTACCATGGAGTTTATTGGGAGTTGAGAACACTAGTCAACTCAGCACAGGCACTTGACAGCTGCCAAGATTGTCCCCTCCTCAGAGGTTCTCAACCTTTTTCTTTCTGAGTTCTTACCCATGTTATAAAAACGCCACGGCCCACCTGTGCCACAACAACTGTTTTTCTGCATATCGAGAAGATTAAAAGCCAGGGCTGGCATTAGGGAATAGCAAGGAGGGCAATTGCCCAGGGTCCCACACCACAGGGGGCCCCATGAAGCTAAGTTGCTTGGACTTTGGCTTCAGCCCCAGGCAGTGGGGCTCGGGCTTCAGCTTTCTGTGGCACCTGGCATTGGCCACTGTCGGAAGACAGGATACTGACTAGATGGACCTTTGGTCTGACCCAGTATGGCCGTTCTTATGTTCTTAATAGCACAGAAAGAGTGCAGAAGTTCCCCTTTGTCACTGCTTTCCCAGTATTTCCCTCTTGCAGATCGCATCCCAGGCCAGAGGGACATGAGCAGATCTTCTATTGCTCCTATGATTTTTACCCTCTGAATAAGTAAAAAAAAATTTATATAACCCCTTTCACTACAAACGTCCTTTACAATCTCTATATCCTTTAAACCAGTGGTTCTCAACCAGGGGTATGCATAACCCTGGGGGTACGCAGAGGTCTTCCGGGGCACATCAACTCATCTAGATAGTCACCTAGTTTTGTAACAGGCTACATAAAAAGCACTAGCAAAGTGAGTACAAACTAAAATTTCATACAGTGATTTGTTTATACTGCTCTATATACTATACACTGAAATGTAAGTACAATACTTATATTCCAATTGATTTATTTTATAATTTTATGATAAAAATGAGAAAGTAAGCAATTTTTCAGTAATAGTGTGCTATGACACTTTTATATTTTTATGTCTGATTTTGTAAGCAAGTAGTTTTTTAGTGAGGTGAAACTTGGGGTACCCAAGACAAATCAGACTCCTGAAAGGGGTACAGTAGTCTAGAAAGGTTGAGAGCCACTGCTTTAAACAGTCTATGTATATGTAATATGAGAGCTCCTTCACCTCTACTGAAATTCAGGCACCTCTGGAGTGGAACACAACTGCTGTTCAACAGAATGCAACAACACTACATCAGTTTAGAACAGGAAGTGGAAAATCTGTTGCTCCTAATTTTAAGATTATAGTAGATGATATAATATCACGTGATATATAATTTCCACTTAATTTTCTTCTGAGTTCTCATCTGCAGAGGCTACTATAACATTCCCTAAATGTATTATTTCTTTGAAGCTTTCTCTGTCTGAGACAGCATGCAACTCCAACAAAAGAACTCATGTATAATTTTTAGTATAGACTATGCTGCTATGTGTGTAATATTACATTGGTAATAATAGAATTGTCTTAAAGGAATGTGTCTGGGTGTGACACAGAACTTAAACACCATTTTACAAAAATGCGTATTTAAAACGGTGTTTTCCTTTACATACCTGTTAAGGACTTTTTTAAAAATGTTTGCCATTGTATACACTTAAGAACATTATTAAAATGCCAAACCAAATAACTTTTATTCACATTGCATATATACACACTTTTTTTTTCTGTCAACTGGTGTTGGAGGGAACTGGTGTTAAATAAGAGATGACTGTCGTCACTTAATTTCAATAACCTCTTAATATGATCAGTGGATCTTTGTTCAGAAAGGGAGTCATACTAATGTAGCAGAGCTCCTCTGGTTTGCTTTGTTTTATTATTTCACATTGCTGTTTATTTGTGAAGAAATAGCTCTTAACTATATTTTGCTACAGTATTATAAAACACTACTGACACATTTTACTGAAATTCATAAGTACAAAAATTGTCACAAGCTTTCAAAAAGTTGTAGCTATGCAGTATTTGAAATTAATTAATCTTGGCTGTTACTGTTGTTGAGAACAAATGTCAGATGCTGGACTTTGTGAGGAGAAGGTGAGAATATGCTTAACTTGAAAATTTAGGCTGCTTTGTGAACATCAAGAGCTGTAGAATTACCAAATTAGTTTCACAAATGCAGCTCTTCACATCAGAAACACCTGGACAGTAACTAGACTCTTATTCACAGTGATTTTAAGTAATTTCTGTTTATTAACTTCATTAATTTGTTCATTAGCTTCAAAACACTTAACAGATGTCAAATTAAAACACTGTCCTACATTTTCAAAAGTGATCAGTGATTTTGGGTGCCCAACTGAGAGTACTTTAAAGGGTAGTTTTCAGAGAAGGGTGCTTTCACTTTTGCAAATTTGTTATCCTGTATTTTAACACCTTACTGTATTTATTTGTGGCTACAGAGTTCTCTAGGCAGTGCATTGAACCCATCCACCATTACTCAGTGTAAGATGTTGCATTTGGATCTTTTCTTTAACTGAAATGTGTAAACTCATGTATAGTTGGACAACTTCCTATTGACTCGTCCATGTAGTTTTTTGTTAATTCAATCTGGTCAAACTACTGTATATCCTTTTTGAGACATCTGCCAGTTTACATGTGGAAAACATGGTGACTATGCACCTTTATGTGGTGGACAAAAAACCTGGAGTTGCCATATTAGGTCAGGTCACCAGTCCCACCTTGTCCAATATCCTGTCTCTGAAAGTAGCAAGTGCCAGATGCTTCAGAGGTAGGTGAAAAAAAACATGTAAAGCACAAATATGAAAAACCTGTCCCAGGGAAGTTTCGCTTATAGCCTAAACAATGATGGTTTATATTCCTTATAAAAATATACAATGTTCCTGTGAATGTTTTCATTATCCATACAAATGTCTCCTTTTTGGAATCCTACCAACTTCGTGGCTTCATTGATGTACTGTAATAGGAAGTCCCACAGATTGATTCTGCATTTTAAAGTTTCTTTTTATAACTTTTAAACATTTTGCCTTTCAGTATAATGCAACATTCCATTGTCATATTATGTAAAAATAAATAGGGGTAAATAGAAATTCAAGATTTAGCATTCAATAATTTCTATACTTCTATCAGATCCTCTCGTTTTTGTCTTCTTTCTAAATTAACCAATCTCAGTCTTTTTGATTTCTATCCAGAAGTCTCTCCATTCCTTTGATCATTTTCAGTATCTTTTTCTGGACCTCTTCTTTCTCTTTTTCTGAGAAAGCATGACCAGAAATTGAACACAGTACTCCCTGTGCAGAAGTACCATTGATGTATATAATGGCAGAAAACATTAATTATTATTTCTATTCCATTCTGTGTATATCATTTTTTTGCTTTTATTGTACATGGCTGTACACTGAGTAAAAGTTTCCACTGAGCTGTCTTCAGTGATGCTCAGGTCTTTTTTCTAACTGGTTATAGTTAATTTAGAACCCAGCCATCGGCATGAATAGTTTGGATTATTCTTTTCAATGTGGATTACTTTGCATTTGTTAATAATTAATTTCATGTGTTTATCGTTCTGCCCATTCACCTAACTTTATTTGGTTTCTCTAGAGTTCCTCTTAGTTTTCTCTAATCTTGACTATATTGAGATTATCTGCAAATTGTGTCACCTCACTATTCAATTCTCAACTTCTATTTAGCTTAGGGTTTTATATTGTCTCTCATAGTAGCTGAGCCCCTTCCATGTAAAAGAGATTGGTGGACTTCCTGGAATCTCTGGCTCCTCTCTCTTTGGTGGGAACAGAAAATCTGATTGAAATAGGGGTGGGTTTTTTGAGAGGGAGGGAGGGGGAGCCATGGGTAGAGCAGGGGTTATTCATGTTGTGAATACGTCATTCTTGTTGGTGGATAATACTAAAATAATAAATACTAAGGCCTAGATCAACTAGGGATGTAAATAGGGTTTAAAAATAGCAACCGTGTAACCTATTAAAATTCTGTTGGTTAAATGGTTAACCATTAAGGCGGAGAACTTGGGGTGCGGGGGGTGCTGCCGCCCGTGCCCGGGATCCCCGTTGCTGGCCCCGGGCCCGAGGCAGCAGCAGAGTCCTGGGTGGGGCCAGCAGAAGAGTTTAATCATTAACCGAAACTGATAAGACTGATGCTTATCAGTTAACTGGTTAAACCTTTACATCCCTAAGATCAACCCCCACCTCTTCCTCCGAGATCCACACATGGAAGGTTTCTCCACATGCAGCTCCCACCTCCTCAGTGGAGAAATGAGAGATTCAGGTGCCTCTGCTTCTGCACTGTTCTCCCCAAGCCTGCAGTGGGCCCTCCCAGGGTGGCTGGGTGGGGGTAGGGAATATGAACGTTGTCCCCACAGCTTAGTAGAAGTTAGAAACAAAAGTTAATACAGCCCCAGGCTACATTAGCCTTTCTGACTGGTGCTGCAGATGGGAGGAGTCTCTAGTAGCACTGCTCGGCTGGAGCCATGTTGCCAAAGAGTAGGATTCTTCCAGTTGTCAGAGCCTCCTTGCAGATGGGTATGGCCTCAATGGATCCTGCCAAGTTTGGAGTGGTGTTTCTTTAGATGGATGGGACAAATACTGCTTCTCTGATGGGACAATCTAGAGTAATCTCAGCAAGGAATTACTTTCAGGAATTTCCTTGTAAAAAGGCCTCTCTAGCATTTCACAAGGGAGGAGATAATCTGACCCTGAAATTTGAATATAGTTTCTTTCTCTCTCTCTCTCACTCTCTCTCATATTACCCAATTTATCATCTATCCAAAGAAGTTGTCATAAACATACAGCTAAGGGTAGCATAAAATCCCTCTTTACCCTGTAAAGGGTTAATTCCTCTTTTACCTGTAAAGGGTTAAGAAGCTCAGATAACCTGGGTGCACCTGACCAAAAGGACCAATAAGGGGAGAAGATACTTTCAAATCTGTGGGGGAAGGTTTTTTGTCTGTCTCTCTCGGAGACAGCCAGGCAACAGGGCAGGGGAAAATACATTTCCCTAGCTATATCTGAACTAAGCATCTAGTCTTGCAGAAATAGTAAGTTTCACAGTCAACTTGTGGAACTCCTTACCTGAGGAGGTTGTGAAGGCTAGGACTATAACAATGTTTAAAGGGGGACTGGATAAATTCATGGTGGCTAAGTCCATAAATGGCTATTAGCCAGGATGGGTAAGAATGGTGTCCCTAGCCTCTGTTCGTCAGAGGATGGAGATGGATGGCAGGAGAGAGATCACTTGATCATTGCCTGTTAGGTTCACTCCCTCTGGGGCACCTGGCATTGGCCACTGTCGGTAGACAGATACTGGGCTAGATGGACCTTTGGTCTGACCCGGTACGGCTTTTCTTATGTTCTTATGTTCTTAAGTAATAGCAAAAAAGAAATGCGTTAGATTACCTTTTGTTTTAGCTTGTGAATTTTCCCTGTGCTAAGAGGGAGGTTTATCCCTGTTTTTGTAACTTTAAAGTTTTGCCTAGAGGGGAAATCCTCTGTGTTTTTTAGTCTTTTGTTATTCTGTAAAGTACTTACCATCCTGATTTTACAGAGGTGATTCTTTTACCTTATCTTTAATTAAAATTCTTCTTTTAAAAACCCGATTGATTTTTCATTGTTCTTAAGATCCAAGGGTTTGGGTCTGTGTTCACCTGTACCAATTGGTGAGGATATTATTCTCAAGCCTCCCCAGGAAAGGGAGTGTAAGGGCTTGGGGGGATATTTGGGGAAGGTAGGGCTCCAAGTGGCCCTCCCTGAATGTTTGGTTAAATCACTTGGTGGTAGCAGCGATACTATGGCAAGGAAGGAATTTGTGCCTTGGGGAAGTTTTAACCTAAGCTGGTAAAAATAAGCTTAGGGGGTCTTTCATGCGGGTCCCCACATCTGTACCCCAGAGTTCAGAGTGGGGAAGGAACTCTGACAGAAGTTGTTACAAAAAATCTAGTGGCTTGAATACAGGACTGACGCCAAGCAAGGACCATGTTTCCACTGAGACTGTAAAATGATACTAATTGTGGGGGAGAGGGGAGAGAAAAAATATAGCAAAGATAATAGACAATCAAATATGTTTTCTTTTAGTGTAGCCAAGTTGGTTTTCTAGGTAAAAAACACTAAAGTGGAAACAATGTGGTGGGGACGGACGGACCCGGGGAGATGCACTATAGGAGAAATAGACAATTCTTCTCATGAAGTTAGTTACTCTATTATTTTAGAACGCTGTCTCAAATGTACTGCAAATACTAGAACTTGGTTGATTCAGTTTTTCCCAACAGTGACAGTATTTCAAGTCTCAACATTCAAGCACAGTATGAATTATTAGAAATTTCCGTTTTAGCCAATTTTTTAAAAAAAAGAGAGGCTGTAAAGTTATTTCAGAGAGAGATTATTCCGATACACCAGTGATACTCAGACCTCAGTGGTTCAGGAGCCAAATTAGTGATCAGCATTACCCAAAAGAGCCACAGTAGTGTAAATTCATTGTTTCATTTACTATTTTTTATATTTTCTCACAGCAAAATGGCAGACCTTGTATTATTATTTTATCAACTACAGTTGGTTAATAACATAGTAAAAACATCCTGATTGGTTAATAACTTAGATTGGTTAATAATTAAATCACACAGTGTTTTAATATCATGCTGCGAAGAGCAGTAAGAGACACACTAAGGAGCCACTTGCAGCTCGCGATCCCCAGTCTGAGTATCACGGCTCTACACACTGTGTACATACAGGCAGGCTGCAAAAGAATCTTAATTCTTATCTTTATCATAAGCTGAAATTAATATTTTATTAAGCCTTGGGTAATTTAAAGACAATGTATTTTTCACCAAATAATAAAATACAAATTTAGCTAATGGGAAAAAATAGTCAAGTGTATGCCTGTAACTTCAGAAATTTGTATTTCTAATTAAACTTTCATCAGTTTTTCTTTATAACAAGTGATGTCCAATGTGAAATACCGGTAATTAAATTTTTGTAACATTCAGCTACTCAATATTTTCATCAAAATGCATGATGATGAGGGTCATGTCCTGTTGATTTCACAAACTTTAGAAAGTCTTCAGGGTTTAAGCCCATGGTTGCTGAGTTTGTCATTGGACAATACAAATTTCACATCTCCATGGTCACAGAACAGGGCCACTGGTGTTGCACAGCCTTGGCCTACTTTTAGTTTTTCCAACATGGTAAAAACTCTGCATGTCTCAGATTTCCATTCCCAAAACCAAATTTCTTAGCGAGGTCATTTAAATTAATTTGCCTGTCATACAGAACTGTTACCAGCCAGAATCCTTTCTTCTTTTTGTCTTTAAAAAAAAAAGGTTTTTACTGTGACCTCTTTTCATATGTTGGACATGAGGCATCATTTCTTCAACAGTGAACACCTGGAAAATATAGTTAATACAGTATGAATCAATATGCCCTGTTATTTTTTGGTTGCTTAGTGGCAGGTATCTTTTATTAGACTGTACTAAACTTTACACTCAGTCTAAAAATGTTCCTTTTCATAAGGAAATTTTAAGAGGAGAAAAATAAAATCTGTCTATAGTTACATTAGTCTTACAGCCACTTTTGTAATTCTGTTTGATGAGTACATCATTTTTTTCCAACAGTGGTGGCACCAATTTTTATTTTTACTGAAGGCTAAACACCAATACTTCTCAATATATGGAGCATTACTACACTTAAGAGGGTGGTCTGCACATTTTTAAGTTGGGCGGGGGGAAGGGGGTTGAGTAGGGGAAGAGTTCGGAAAGGGTCACAACCCTATTGCATTTTCCAGGCTCAGGTCTTGCACTGAGGTAACTTGTCATCAGTGGTACTTGGGTGTCAACAGTGCCCTCCCATAAAGAACTGTGCCAGTTCCCACGGTATCTTCTTGAAGCAACATGGGAACAGGACAAAGGCTTCCAGGGGAGTATGATGGGACATGCCCCATCCCACTGACAGGCTAATGGGCATTGCTGCATGCAAGCAGTGCCAGGTGTACCTGCAGAATATGCCCCACCTGAAGAAGGGGAGCTTAAAAAGGTGAATCTCATTACTGTGGGAGAGATGGGGGTTCGCCTGGGAGGTGAGGCTGCTGGAGACTGCCAGTGAGCTCTAGTAGCAAAGGGAGCCCAGCCTGAGGTAGCAGTTGGCCTTTCCTGCCTTCCCTCCACCTTTGTTTGGGAGTAGACTGACACTGCTGCAAACCTAGTATAGGTAAAGAGCAGAGGCAGGGGGGACCTGAGGAACACCGCAAAGTCATAAAGGTAACTGGACTCAAAGCAGACCCTTGGGAGTGAACTGAACTCCTGCTGGGAACAGTGAGCTTATCCAGGGGCAAGAAACTATGGCTGAGGGTTGGTGACCTACAGGGAAGTCAGGTTCTAAGTCATGGTATGTCAGAGGGAGAACCCAATAAACCCAACAGATGTTCTCAAAGCCTTTATACGAAACTTCCTGCTGGGCTTTGACTTCATATCCTGATTTAAAATAGAATGTTTAAAACCAAAATGATTAACCCTCTGAAAAGCACCATACTCAGTCATGTTCTATCACAAGGTTTGAAACTTCCTAGATTTTCCTTTTATAACATAGCTCTAAATATCAAACCATACATACACTACCTAACTCCGTCCTGCACTCTCAATTTTACACTGTTCTTGAGGCAGAAGAATTTTGTTTCTATTTTTTTATATATAAAAACTAGGGCTGTCAAGCGATTAAAAAAATTAATCGCGATTAATCGTGTTGTTAAACAATAATGGAATACCATTTAAATATTTTTGGATGTCTTCTACATTTTCAAATATATTGATTTCAATTACAACACAGAATACAAAGTATATAGTGCACACTATTTTTTATTACAAATATTTGCACTGTAAAAAACAAAAGAAATAGTATTTTTCAATTCACCTCATACAAGTACTGTAGTGCAATCTCTTTATCATGAAAGTTGAACTTACAAATGTAGAATTATGTACGAAAAATAAAACAATGTAAAACTTTAGAGCCTACAAGTCCACTTAGTCTTACTTCAGCCAATCGCTCAGACAAACAAACTTGGTTACAATTTGCAGGAGAATCTGCCCGCTTCTTGTTTACAATGTCACCTGAAAGTGAGAACAGGCGTTTGCATGGCACTGTTGTAGCCGGCTTCGCAAGATATTTACGTGCCAGATGCTCTAAAGATTCATATGTCCCTTCATCTTCAACCACCATTCCATAGGATGTGTCCATGCTGATGATGGGTTCTTCTGCTCGATAACGATCCAAAGCAGAGCGGACCGATGCATGTTCATTTTCATCATCTGAGTCAGATGCCACCAGCAGAAGGTTGATTTTCTTTTTTGGTGGTTCAGGTTCTGTAGTTTTCCCATCTGAAATGTTGCTCTTTTAAGACTTCTGAAAGACACTTCGTCCCTCTCAGATTTTGGACAGCACTTCAGATTCTTAAACCTTGGGTCGAGTGCTGTAGCTGTTTTTAGAAATCTCACATTGGTATCTTCTTTGCGTTTTGTCAAATCTGCTGTGAAAGTGTTCTTAAAACAAACGTGCTGGGTCATCATCTGAGACTGCTATAACATGAAATATATGGCAGAGTGTGGGTAAAACAGAGCCGAAGACATACAGTTCTCCCCCAAGGAGTTCAGTGACCAATTTAATTGACGCAATATTTTTTAACAAGCATCATCAGCATGGAAGCATATCCTCTGGAATGGTGGCCGAAGCATGACGGGGCATACGAATGTTTAGCATATCTGGCACATAAATACCTTGCAATGCCGGCTACAAAAGTGCCATGCAAATGCCTGTTCTCACTTTCAGGTGACGTAAATAAGAAGCAGGCAGCAGCATCTCCTGTAAAAGTAAACAAACTTGTTTGTCTGAACAAGAAGTAGGACTGAGTGGACGTGTAGGCTCTAAAGTTTTACATTGTTTCATTTTCAGTGCAGTTATGTAACAAAAAAATCTACATTTGTAAATTGCACTTTTATGATAGAGATTGCACTACAGTACTTGTATGAGGTGAACTGAAAAATACTATTTCTTCTGTTTATCATTTTTACAGTGCAAATATTTGTAATAAAAATATAAAGTGAGCACTGTACACTTTGTAAACTTGTGCTGTAATAGAAATCAATATATTTGAAAATGTAGAAAAACATCCAAAAATATTTAATAAATTTCAATTGGTATTCTATTGCTTAACAGTGCGATTAATCACGATTATTATTTGTTTGAGTTAATCGCGTGAGTTAACTGTGATTAATTGACAGCCCTACTATAAACTCCAGAGTGTGATGGGGAAGTTACCAAGAACAATACAGGGCAGATACCAACGCTGTTTTCATTTTCAAAATTATGCTCCTACTCAGAAACAACTTCAGGCAGAGCAACTAATTAAGCACAAACTATTTGTGTCAAACCCTTCACCCCCAGAATTTTACGAACTATATACATTAATGGCACCTAATGACATCAGCATGTTTCCTCCATTCCCAACTCTGCTCACCCAGTATGGGGCAGAGCTAATAATAACAGACCTAGCCTAAATCCTTGTCTGGACATAGTTGCCCTTACCCCACGCATGCTACAGGAAGCAGAAGAGACCTGTGAGTGTGGTTAGAATGCCCATAGGTGATGAGGGCAAAACAGATAATGTTATTGAGCAGGTACAATTAAAACAAATCACCAGTTTTACCTCTACAATCTATCATTTTTGCCCCTGGCTTTTCACCTTACTCTTTTAGTACACTGGGGTAAAGGGATAACCTCAACCTGTACATATTTCTAGTAGTGAATTTTGGAAATGTTGTAAAAATAAAACCAGTAGGATCATGACCATACCTGCTCAGTAAAAGCCACATAAGGTATGTCTACACTGCCAAACACCCCTTCACCCCAACCCTACCCCACAAACACAAAGCTAATTTGGATTAAAATAGCAATGAAGATATGACAACTCTGCTTTTAACTCACATTAACAGCTCAAGTAAAGCCTATAAAGGGAGGCTGAGATTTAATTGGAGTTATTAACCTGAATTAAAATCTGTAATGTCCAGTTTCCATTGCTACTTTAACCTGAGTTAGTTAACATGAGTTACCCAACCCAAGTTAAGAACAGACCTTTTTTTTCCCCAGTGTAGACATAACCATAGTGAATTGGCAACACAAAAAGAAATAAAACCCATGAGTCCTAACTTCCAGGCCCCTCCTCCAATCACAAGATAGGCCAGCTTCCCTTGGTTATTGTATTTCTTGTTCTAAAAACCCCATAACGAATCAATGTGCAGTGATATTCAACATGGAGCTGGGTGGGCAGATAATGGAGCAACTGGGATTCTCCTGTCCATATCTTACCTCGTCAAAGGAGATGATGGAACAATATTGTGGTATCACCAGCACACAGGCATCTGCTGCCTAGCAACCCCATAAATATTTTGGTTTCAGAGAGCAGAGGCACCAGGTAAGCTGGGAAAAATTGGAGTAAATTCATACAAGCACTGGAAAGAGATCTGCATAGGAAGTGATGGAGTTATCTCTTGTTCTTTGTTCCTCAGCCCTGGGAGTTACCTTGGAGTGGTAGTTGGTCTTCTCTGCTGTTTTGCAAAACAAGCAGCAATAAAGACTCCCACTTGTATCACAATGCCATACGCAACAATCCCAATCATGGGGAGGGGAGGGTTACATGTGTGATCAGATTCTGAATGTCATCGTAAATCCATACTTGGGGGCAGGATCTGAAACAGGATCTAAAATCAGCACATATCTTTGTGCCTGGGAGGCATCTGGAACATACAGGATCTCAATACACCAGCTATCATGCCCAATACTGACACCGACTTATTACAGGTGCAAGAAACTCTGTTGCCCACCGACCAAAACTATTATCATAGAGCCTCCTTAACAGATTGGGGAGCACATCTGGGGTCACTGAAAGTTCAAACCTGTGGTCAAAACAGGAAGCTTCTCTGCACGTTGATATTCTGGAGCTATGCCATCTGATGCTTGTCAGATTTTTCAAAATCACATCAGGAACTCAGTGGTTCTCATAATCACCAACACCACTGTGATGCATTATGTAAACGGACAGGGAGAAGCACACTCCAACATGCTGTGTCAGGAGGCGATCGGGGTCTGGTAGTTTTGCATCAGGGGAAACATTACACCCATGGTCAATCATTTACCTGAGGTCCAGAATCACCTGGCAGATCACCTCAGCAGAAATTTCTCTGATTTCTCTGAAGCCCAGCATCCTGCGGTCTATTTTTGCAGTTTGGGGCATCCCCATGATCCACCTCTTCGCCATGAGACAAAACAAGAAATGCTGACTACTGTACGCCTGAGGGGGTCTCTGTCTGGTTCCTTGACTGATGCTTTTCACCTGAGCGGAGAATAAGCACGCCTATATGTTTTTCCACTAATTTGAATAATCTCACAGGTCATTTTCAAGATGAAATTGGACCATGCCATTCTCACTGGCATTGCTTCACCACGGCTGAGACAATATTGGTTCTCCAACCTCCTTGCTTTATTGATTTGGCCTCCCATAACCCTTCCTCTTCATCCCAACCTCCTGACCCAGCAACATGGTCAGGTTTTGAATCCAGTGTTCAGCTGCCTACATCTCACAAGGTGGATGATGCATGGTTAGACAAGGAGGAGGAATGATGTCCAGAAGCGGTCCAGTAAGTCTTGTTCAATAATAGGAAGCCCCTAGACCAGAGCAACCTATTTGGGTAAGTGGAAGTGGTTCTTGTTGTGGTCATTAGTCCGAGGAGGTCAACAAAGCTGCTGGCTTGTTTCAGCCCTGAAGGACATATAGAGCTGTTTATTATAAAAGTTTATATTACCTTTTTAAATCTAAGATTGCAACTGATTTGTGTGTGTGTGTGTGTTTCCTGTTTTAACCTTTTAAATAACCTTTTATTTTTCCTAGTTAATAAACCTTTAGTTAGTTTATTACAGGATTGGCTATAAGTGTTGTCTTTGGTTTGAGATCTGAATACAACTGCCCTGAAATAAGTGACTGGTCCTTTGGGACTGGGAGTAACCTGAATACTGTTGTGTGTTTTGGTGTAAGGGACCATCTATCACGAAGTCCAGCTTGCCTGAATGGCAAGATAGACTCGAATGCCCATGGGGACTGTCTGATGCCATGGTGAGACTGTTATAGTGCTTTAAGAGTCCACATTGTTACTGGGTTGGTGAAGTATGATTATAGAATGTACAATCGGTTTGGGGTTTCTGTCCTGCTTTTTGACAGTCTGCCCTGAGGTTAGCACACTCAATCATGAGCCACTCCAGACAGCGTGACGTGGCCACCCAATTAACAAAGTCATATTTGGAAAGCAATGCCTACTGGTTCACGATGTGCATCTGCAGGGAAGAAAAGATATAAATCTTTTCCACCATAAAGTCCAACCTCTTGGACTCTTTGTCCTTAGGAGTGGACATATACCTGCCTTGCCATGCCCTGTCATTTGCTGCAGTTACCAGCCGAGAGTTAGGGGATAAGTGGGTACAGAAATCCTCAAAACCCTGAACGAAGTGCCCCTATTCTGAATGCTTTACCATAAGAGACAATGAAGCTGGAGTATTCCAGAGGTCCTTTGCAGGCTCCAAGAGAGGCTCATTTATTGGAAGGGCTCTTCTCCCCAGAGCTGATGATTGGAAAATATCTAGCAGTTTGTGTGTATTCTCCTGCAGGAATTCTGCCTGGATGCTCAAGGTAGTCCTCAGGCATGGAGAAGATGATTCCAGCATGGTAGTTGTGACGGGTTGGTTCACAGAAACCCACTTGGGAGCTGCCAGCTGATGTGCAAAGGCTACCTCTGTTTCTATTCTCCCCTGCCAGCTACTGGTGGGTCCAGCACTCAAAGTCTTGCTGACAGCCAGACACACCTATCTGCTTCAGACACAGACCAGAGTCTGAACCACCTATCCCAAAGCTGCAGGGTTTACCTGAGAACAGCTCACAGAAGTCTGCTTGCCTTTAACACTCAGATGCCCAATTCCCAATGGGGTCTAAACCCAGATAAATCCGTTTTACCCTGTATAAGCTTTATACAGAGTAAACTCATAAATTGTTCGCCCTCTATAACACTGATAGAGAGATATGCACAGCTGTTTGCTCCCCCAGGTATTAATACATACTCTGAGTTAATTAATAAGTAGAAAGTGATTTTATTAAATACAGATAGTAGGATTTAAGTGATTTCAAGTAGTAACAGACAGAACAAAAGAAGTTACCAAGCAAAATAAAATAAAATACGCAAATCTATGTCTAATTGCACTAAATACAGATAAGATCCTCACCAGTTCCAAAATGTTCCCTTTTACAGGCTAATCTTCTTTTAGCCTGGGTCCAGCAATCACTCACACCCCCTGTAGTTTTCAGTTTCCTTCAAGTGTCCTGTGGGGGTGGAGAGGCTCCTTCTTTAGCCAGCTGAAGACAAAATGGAGGGGTCTCCCACAGGTTTAAATAGACTGTCTCTTGTGGGTGGAGACCCCCTCCTCTCCCTCTGTAGAATCCTGTCACAGAATGGAGATTCGAAAATCACATGGGCAGGTCACATGCCCATGCATGACTCAGGACTGCAGGTAGCAGCCATTACCCACATGCTGCCTTGAACGTCCTCAGGTAGACTTCTGATGTGGATTGGAATCTTCCAAGCTCTTTTGTCTGTTAAGTGCCCCCTGACTGAACACCTAATTTGCACATTCCTTTCCCCAGAAGTCACCAAATGTTCTAACTGAGGCCCCTTAGGAATCAAGCAATTACACAGCCCATGTTCATAACTTTGAACACACAAATGGTGCCTGCATACAACTAGGGTGAACATAACTAGTAGATCATAACCTTTACATAGATATGTACCTGGCACAGGCAGCACAAAACATATTCCAGTTATGTCATATTCCCACAAAGCCTTATGGGAGGTACCGTCACACCCTCCCCCTGAACTTACTGCCAGAGACTTGGACACTGTCCATGGCGGAGGCAGTACCCGTAAAATTCCTGTTTGTCTTTGATCACACTTCTTTTCAGTACCTTGAAACCATATGTCAGTTCTAGGGGTTTTAGCCCATTTTGAGGTTCCTGATCCCCAGATGCCTGAAAACAGGTTGGGGTGTAGCATTAACAGAATGCAGACAGCAATACCTGTTAAAGTGGAGGTGTCTTGACCTTTAACCACCAAGGCCATGAGGCGGTGTGCCTCAGTTTCCCCTTCTACACAGCAGCATGGGCCTGTTATGCTTTTGCTGCTGTGCCAAGCTTCCAGTCTATTTACAGGTATAGGCTGCAAAGCAACATGCTTGTGGGGCTGTCTTGTTACCATCCCTAGCATGTACAACAGTTTTCTCCATAAATCAGGTATGTTCCATGTTTTTAGAGGGTTTACCACTAGTATGAATTCTTTTGTTTTATCCCAGAGGTGAATCAGCAAAAGACACAAGGTTAACAGCAAATCTACGGTGGACAGGTTTTGTTCACTCAATTTGACCTGTTTAGCATCTATTGCATTTTCCCAGTTCTCTGTGCCTTCTGGAAGACACTCTGATTCAGAATCTTCAGCCTCNCATCCAGAGAGGACCAAGAGGTGGTTTGGTTGGCTGTGCCAACAATAGTCCTGTTCTTGCACCACAGGATCTGCTCAGAATAACCCCAGCAGTCGAGAGGGACCAGGCGCAGCAGTCACTACCAGATGGGGTGGTTTGGGAGCAGGAGCCACCATCAGAACTTTCCTCCTGGAGCAGGTCAAAGAGTGTGACCCCGGGGACTGAAGAGTGTCTCAAGGAGGCCACTGGGCACCGGGGTAAAGACACTGGTGGCCAGCATGCCCCGGCCAAGAGTCCCCATCCTGACTGCAGGACAGACGGTGATCTCGGTACCGATGGTGATCCGAGGAAGATCTCAAGGGCCTATTGGGTGACAATGAAGGGGAGATTACTCTGAACTGGATATTCAGGAGTCCCTGGGGTTCTCTGGTGATAACAGGGGAACCAGCCCCAATGGGGCAAAGAGTCAGAGTTGTCTGAAGCCCAACATGCGGGAGGCACCATTGGTCCCAAAGAGGAATGGGGGATCAGCACAGGCAATAGCAAATGCGATACACTCTCATCCAGTACCAGGAGAGGCACTATTATCAAGGCTAAGGGTACCAAAATCTATGAAGGGATCTGCCACACCATGCCATCACAAATTAATTTTTCTAGTAAGATTTTGAAACATAGTATTGAAAGATTTATTAAAATCCATTGTCCATCTTTTTAAACAAAATTCTCCAGGGGACAGAATGCCACTTAAAAACCACTGGCACAATATGTCCCCAAATATATTACATCTACTGCCCTCCTGCCATCCGCAATTTTTTAAATTCTATCAAATGTAGAAATTGCCAACAGGAATTCAAAAAGGTACACCCTTCCTGCTCCCTAATGACACGTGGCACCTCCCTCCCTGCTGCACTGATCCAGCATCGTAGGTGGCTGCATAGCTACTACTGACACTCACTTCTGGGTGCTCTACGCTGACCACTGGGATGTTCAGGGCTCGCAGATGCTCCTCCAGCGCCTCCCGAAGCCCACGAGACGACAGTGGGTGTTGCTGCTGGACAGCCATGGCTGACAGCTCAGTCTCAGACTTGTCAGCTGACTAGCCTGTGCTGGGAGGTGCCCTCTGTAGAGGGCAGCTCCTCTGACCGGGACACACTAGCCGGGGGTTCCGCAGCAGCCAGCATCACACAAATCACAACTGCAAAGACAGGCGGGTTTACAGGAGAGGAGGTCTGAATCTCTCCCATACCCCGAGATCTATTGGGAGGATTAACTGCCGTGTGAGTTCAGAATGGGAATGAGGGTTAATCTCAAATGTTATGATCTGTATGGCTGCGAATGAGGGTCACAGATCACAGGTTCCCTTTAATTTATGGGTGGAGGGCAGTATTTGCTACTATATCTAAACCAGCTTTGCCAAATCTGCAGGAATGTTTGGTTTGGTTTGGTTTGGTTTATAAGTGAATGGAAAAGGACTGGTAGCTGATTTACATGATGATTTCCCAAGGCTGAAGTACACACATATAGTTAGTGGTAGTTCCCAATGTGGAACAGAATTCCCTAAAAATCTAACTGAAAAATAATTTTTTCATCAATTAATTACAAAATATTTTGATTTAAAAAACAGTTTGGTCTTGCAGCACCCACCCACAAAATGCTTTGCATTCCTTTGCCTGGCTTTTACCCGAATTAAAAAAAGAAGGAATACTGCCATCCTTTTATTCATATAATCAAGGATCTCTATGTTTTTGACACACTGAGCCTAAATACCATGCTGCAGCTCCTTCATTTCTGGGAATTTAACTTTTGTCTCCCTTGGGGTGTGATGCAGGGTTATTACCACTAGGCCACTTGAGAGAACTGATTTTACATGTTAAAAAGTCTCAATTTTTATATCTTTTATGATAAGTAACTTGTGCAGGGCTTTTCTTATAAGCAGGCTAGAACCAAATCTGTGTGACATATTTCCCTTTGTGTCTTACCATTTCAGAATGATTTGTCAGTCTGGATTAAGTATTTACAAGCTATTTTGGAATTCTGTGATATGTTCTTTATCAGTATGTAGGCTGTATTTGCTTATATAAAAGGCTTGTGAACAATTTACGAGCAGGAAGCTAGCTGCAAATGGAATAAATTTGCATTAATTCTAATAAAAATTGATGCTTCAGACATTAAGTCAATATTAACCCTGGGTTCACTCTGATTTGGGAGTAGCTGTTTTGCAAAAAAAAAAATTAATTTGAATAAATGTGTTAACATACTGTATGAAATATGTCGCATTTTAACTGTAAGGTAAGAGTTGTTGCCATTAATGGACAAAACATTTTATTCCACATAATAAATCTTCCTTTAAGAAGAATTAAAAAGAGACATAACACTAATCCCACTAACCATTAAACATGTCTGTATGTGCATTCATATAGGTGTGGGGGGGGATGTCTTAATTAGGTTGTAGTTATATCAGGGGTCGGCAACCTTTCAGAAGTGGTGTGCCGAGTTTTCATTTATTCACTCTAATATAAGGTTTTGCGTGCCAGTAATACATTTTAACGTTGTTAGAAGGTCTCTTTCTATAAATCTATAATATATAACTAAACTATTGTTGTATGTAAAGTAAATAAGGTTTATAAAATGTTTAAGAAGCTTCATTTAAAATTAAATTAAAACACAGAGCCCCCCGGACCAGTGGCCAGGACCCGGGCAGTGTGAGTGCCACTGAAAATCAGCTCGCGTGCCGCCTTCAGCACGCGTGCCATAGGTTGCCTACCCCTGAGTTATATAATCTGACACATTACTTCAGAATTTTGCTCTGTAACTAACCTTTAAACAAATACTTAATGAAACTCATTTTTGGTATTTATTTTTTTCACAAAAATCAATTTGAGATTATATATGTTAATACAATTCAAACACTAGATTGGCAATTGTGATGATTATGTCTTACGGTAGCACTCAGAGGGCATAATGAGGATTGGACCTCTATTATGCTGGTTTCTGTACAAACATATAGTAAAAGACAAACCCCTGTTCAAGGAGTTTATAATCTACATAGAGCCAAAGTATAACAGGTGGGTGCAGCACACATAGAAAGGACTAGAGAAAAGGCAGAAGATGAGGATAACAGTAATAACAGCACCAATGGAAACTTTTTTCACTTAACTATTTAGGTCAAGATTTTAAAATTAAGTGCCTAATATTAGGCTCCTAAAACCATATATAGATGCCTAAATAAGTGGCCTGCTATTTAAAAGTGCTGAGTACTGAGAAGTTCCAGCAAAGAAGCCACTTTGTGAACCTCTGGATACATGGGTTGCATCAGATGTTCCTTTAACAATAAATTGGAAAAGCTTTAAAATGGCTTGTAGGATATTATGCTAACTGATGCTCCAAACATCTTTAAACTAATAGATTAAAAGAGGCAAGTCCCAGAAGCGGTTAACAGCAGCAAGAACTGGCTCTTCTTATTTAAAGACAGAGACAAGCATGAAAAGAAAAACAGTTTTATCTGTTCAGGATGTCCTCGGTAATGCAAACAGTTTTGTTAGTAAAACTGGATGCACAGATGTAATTAGCAGATTTGGCCAGAAGAATGTAAGAGATCTGGGTTGGTTTAAATGTTTAGGCCACATCAGAGAAGCCAGGACATCATATACAAGATACACATGAGGATGGGCGGATCACTAGGCACTGCTGTAGGTGGGGAAGCTAATAAGGATGAGATCGTGCCACCCACTCAGAGAGAGCAAGATTGGGGGCAGGAGGGAGATGTTGGAAGCCTATTCCCTCTACCTGTAAAGCAGTTCCCTACTTCACTTGGAGACATCAAAGCTTCCTTGTTTGAGACTTGTAGCACTCCTCCTGCCCACTTTCAAATACCAATGCCCACACCTCCATTACTCATCCACCTCCCTCCTATCCTAACTTAGGTGGTAAAGAACCACAGAGCTCTCTTTGGGGACTTCCTCTGTAAGACAGACTTTTCCCCCTCTCTACTAGAAGGTGGAGCCTCCTTTGGAAATGAAATAATTTGTTTAAGAAAAAATATATATAGTGTTATTAAGAAAAAGATTTTGCCTCAGTTTCCTCATTACAACACTTAGGCAAAAATAAGGTAATGCAGTACCTTAGCATGTATTAATTTTTTTTAAAGACAGACTACTTTTCTTGAGCAGACACCACATTTGAAAGAACTGTGCAGATTCATAATATATAAATAGCTGTTACCAAAAGCGTAAAGACTTCTGCGCTCCTTCTATTGCAGCACACAGCTAGTAATTATGGACTACCTTCTAGCTAAAGCAGGCTAGAAAGGTTGTGCAACACCCTGGAAAATGGACTCACAAATGCAGCAAAGGTAGTGTCATTGTGCACTGTATTCTGCCTAAAATCATTTCAATGCACAGCCCTTCACCCATTCTTTTTCTCAAATAGCAGGAATAATTCACACAAGGAGCTTAATGCTTAAGCACCATTGTTTGGTCAGAGAGGACATGTATGTAAAAACATAAACATGAGACTACACCCATTTTCCCTATGGCCACACCCTTTTACAATTCTTTGCTGTGACAATTGTGGGAAAACTCTGGAGCAATCTCTCTGAGTCTTTGTGGAGGATACAGAAATAGGCCAGCCAACTTTTGCTGTATGCACTTCCCCTAGGTTTCCTGTCATGAGTGTGTGAGCAATGCCAGATAGAATTAGACAAAACTAAATGAAAGCTTAATTTTAAAAATATTATTTTACATATATTCTTGATTAAATATGAATTTGTATACAATTAACAAAACCAGATTTTTAAAAAGAAACCTAATTATATGACCAATTACCACAACTGTGTATATACTGTAAATGGATAGTTAGACATTTAACTATCCATTTGTATGTGCAGCTACTGTAATTTCACATGCTAATGTGGGCACACAATTGTACACACAGTTCTGTTCATGCAAGTGGGCTTCGACCCACTGAAAATGTGGTCATTAGCTAATGAAGAATTAAGAGAAATTCAAAGCAAAGAATAATTAGAACAAGTAAAATAGCATGCAATTAGACTGTGTAATAAACAATAATAAGAAATATATAAATGTATTACTAAAGATGCAACCAATAATAATTAAAACTTTTGATGAAAGAACAAAACAAAGAATTAACTAGCACGTAATTCAAGGGAAAGTGTTTATAAATGTCAATCCATTATATAGACTTACAACATCTGAAATAATTCACCAGCTTTTCCCACTTTGTTCTAGAATAGGGAAACTATAATAAAGCCTTAATTTGAAACAGTATGTGTCTGTGGTTACAAGACATGGACAAAATATGATCCAATGCTAATTAGAAGAACATTATGACAGTACATGGAACTGTTTCCAGAAATCATCAAAAGGAAGCTTAGTCAAAGTTTGTAGGAAACTCTAGTGACTGTTTGATATTTTAATTTTAAAAGTCCTTCAAAAAGAACATTATTCTGGTCAATCCAAAATTCACTGAATTAATTATATCACAGACACCATCTTCACACCCTGTGCATCTAACATGGCAGTCAAGTGATCTGATTTGGTATCCTGCAACATACATTGTAATTGTACATGTCCCTTTCTATTATAGGAACACAACTTGAGTGTCACTTTAATGTATCTTCTTGTAATACTTTGCATTTATAGAGTGCCTTTTTATAAGGTTTTGTCCACAGTTGCTTAAGTGTCACAACAATTATGTGAGATAGATAAGTATTATTATTTCCCCATTTTACAGATGGAGAAACTAGGGATGTAAAAGTTTAACTGGTTAACCGATAAGCATCAGTCTTATTAGTTTTGGTTAATGATTAAACTCTGCTGCCAGCCCCGCGCCAAGGGTCCCGGCTACCAGTCCTGCGCCCAGGCTCCTGGCTGCCAGCCCGGGGTTCCGGCTGCTGGCCTGCACCCAGGGATCCACTGCCAGCCCAGGTGCAGGGCAGGCAGCAGAGTCCCAGGTGCGATGCTAGCAGCCAGGACCCCGGGTGCTGGCCCTGTAGCAGGGATCCTGGTGCTGGTGGCAGCTGGGATGTTGGGCATGGGCAGAAGTGGGGATCCCAGCGTGGGTGGCAGCCGGGATGCTGGGAACAGGTGGCAGTGGGGCACCGTGTAACATGTGAGGGTGCTGCAGCACCCCCCGCACCCCTAGTTCATCGCCTTAATGGTTAACTGTTTAACCAATAGAATTTTAATAGGTTACATGGTTACTATTTTTAAACCCTATTTACATCCCTAGGAGAAACTGGGGCACAAAGAAGTTAAATACTTGATGCACAGCAGTTCCAGTGGTACAAACTATTTTCAACTGGACTAAGAGGGGCAGACTCTCAGATGGCATAAATTATCATAGCTCTATTAACTTCAATTCAGTGCTTAATTTGTAATGAAAGAGGTACGGGGGCTCAAGCAATTATTTTACATTCATAACTGATGCCTAGAGGTGCCGGGGGTAAGCCCTGGCACAAATTAAACACTACTTCAATTAAACCATTGACTTCAATGGCGCTATGACAATTTAAGCCATCTGAGGATCTGCCTGAGTGTAGAGAATTATGATCTGATTTATTTTAAATTCCCTTTGAGAGTCTTCTTAGACACATGTGCCGAAAAGGGCATTATGCATTATAAATGCTCAAAAGGCACCTAGGAAATTCATCAGCAGATGGTGACTGCTAACATGCGAATGTGTTTCTAGTCATTACATAATGCAATGAAGGATGGCTGTACCATGTAATCAAAACAGGCAGTTGCTTAGAGCACAAAGGTATTAGGGACAGCAAAACATGCAGTACAGTTATTTTACTTGCCACATCACAGCTACAATTTTAATCACCCTCCCAAGAAACTGCAAATTGCAATAACCTGCTGCAGGTCACTGTGAGTCAAGTATTCTCCCAAGAACACCCCAAGGCTAAAGGATGCATTACATTATGTCATTTGGGATTATCTGTGGGTTTTTAGTCAGTATTAATGGAAAGAAAGATTAAGGATTTTTCAAAGGCTATTAAAAGGTGGTAGCTTCCTCCTACAATTTCTTCTAATCTATTATACTGATGTCACGTGTGTGCCAAATTTAGAAAGGATTTGATTTAAAAAAAATCTGTCCAACCATTTTAAAGCTTTGGCTTATGGCTTAAATATTTTGGCTTAAAAAAATACTAAAACCAAAAATAGAATAAACTATTTCCTGGTGTGCAAGAGAGACCAACATTTAAGTACTTAAATTAGAGACATGAAGTTAAGGCTGCTGAGAAATTAAGCAACTTGTACTTTTGACAAATATCCTGATACTTATGCATTTTAAGCAAAAAGCTCTCTACAAGTATATCATATGTAGTTTAGGACTGATTTGGATCTCTTCTTGAAAAAAAGAAGGTGGCTGTGTTGAAATTTCCTACCCCTCTTCAAATGGAAGAGAGATTGCACTTATGTGGCAGATAACTAAGGAGTGTATTGAAATGATCTTCCCCTTTGAGACAACTGATCCATCAGTATTGGCTCAATTTTGGCAGTATGGACATATTATTAGAATGGAAGACCAACAAATTCCAAAGTGTATTTACCAAGAAATGCTGCTACTTGGACAGTGATCACATGGACACCAAAAGCTTCTGTGGCAGGGGAGAATCTTAATTGGAAGCAAGATTTGGTACTTTGTGTATTCCCCAGGGATCAGAATGGTTATACACTGCTGATACTTGCAGAGCTGCCAGCCCTAAGTGTTAAAATTCATGAGTCAGACCGCTGACATCATGAGATTGCCTTAAAAATACTGAGATTTAAAAATAAGAAGTGCAGGGTTCTTTGTATTTGACTTCCAGTTTTGTCGCCTCTCTTAGGGTCTCTCTGCAAGCAGGAGTCCAGATATTTACTGATTGTAAAAGCCCAGCGGAGAGTCTCACCAGTCTCTGGGCTCCAGGCGCTAAGAACAATACCAAGCCCCAGGAGACTCTCAACAAAACAACCAGAGCGGTTGGCTCAGGCCCTGCGCAGTGCCCGGCCTGCCGCGGTATTTCCACTGACAGCTCAGCCGCGGGCAGCGCAGCTACGCGAGTCCCCTTTGTGCCGCCGCGTTACACATACCAGCCCCACCTCCCTTCAGCCCCCACTTCCAGTGCTCCGCGCGCGAACCCGACAGCCTGCAGTCTCGGCCCCGCCCTGCACGAGCCCCAGCGAACACCGTCAGCTCCGCTCCGCTTTCAACGCCCTCTTCCCGGCAGCGCCCTCTGCCCCGCCTCTCAATGGGTCACGTGTCCCGGCGCGCTCCGCTGCGTTTCCGGCTCGCTTGCGGCTCGTGGCAGGTAACGCGGCGCTGAGGGCGCGCGGTGTTTGAGGGGCGCGGAGCCGGCCGTAGGGCTGGGCCCCTCTGGGGGTGCGGCCCCCTGGGGCTGAGCAGTCCCCCTCTCGCACCCGTCCCTCCCAGACAGCCCCGGCGCCGCTCGTTCTCAGTGACTGCGGCGCTAGGGTGTTGAGAAAGGCCTCGGTGTGCGCCCCCCGCCCCGCCTGCTCCCCCCCTGTGCCTGCTGCCTGCTGCCTGGCACCTCTACAAGTGCCTGGGCAAGGCGGGGCCGGTGGCACTAAGGTGCCTCCCTGCGGGGCCTGGGATAGGCCGAGGGCCCCTTGGGGACACGCCCTGCTCGCGGATTGCTCCCTGTTCAACCCAAAGAGCCTGACTCTGAGCAGCGCCGCTGGCTGAGCGGAGCCGGTGTCGCTCGAGGAGACCCCGCTTCTCAGCCGTCTCGAGCTCTGGCTGAAAGCCGTCAGCTTGGATGTCAGGTGGGAACTAAGCGGTGGCTGGCGGAGCACAGGTCTGAGATGCTGAGGGCAAGAAGCACCACCTCACAAGTGGGCTGCCACATTCAGTACTAGCCTTCGCTTCCCTGTGTCCGCAATCAGTGATAGGCTCGGGGGGAGTGTGCCTTGTGGTGGCCTGGTTTCAGGGTGACACGGATGTGATAAGAATAACAAGACTGACATTCAGAAAATCAGTTTATGGTCTGATGATAGGCTCAAGATGCAAAATGTACTCTTTGCTACAGCTGTTATCTGGGCATCTAGAAGCAGTCTGTGATCTAATAAAAGCAGCAAAGAATCCTGTGGCACCTTATAGACTAACAGAGGTTTTGCAGCATGAGCTTTCGTGGGTGAATACCCACTTCTTCGGATGCAAGTAGTGGAAATCTCCAGGGGCAGGTATATATATGCAAGCAAGAAGCAAGCTAGAGATAACGAGTTTAGTTCAATCAGGGAGGGTGAGGCCCTGTTCTAGCAGTAGAGGTGTGAAAACCAAGGGAGGAGAAACTGGTTCTGTAGTTGGCAAGCCATTCATAGTCTTTGTTTAATCCTGAGCTGATGGTGTCAAATTTGCAGATGAACTGAAGCTCAGCAGTTTCTCTTTGGAGTCTGGTCCTGAAGTTTTTTTGCTGCAGGACGGTGACC
>QXTE01000133.1:46846-116361 GCA_003942145.1 Platysternon megacephalum
AGGAGGGGCGCAGGGGTGTGTGTGGCTGTTGCTTCAGGCACCGCCCCCAGCAGCTCCCATTGGCCACAGTTGCCCATTCACGGCCAATGGGAACTGCTGGGGGCGGTGCCTGAAGCAACAGCCACACACACCCCTGCGCCCCTCCTTCCCCAGGTTCCAGCCGATTCCCGGCGCGGGGGCAGGGCAGGCAGGCAGCCGCTCTAGGTAAACGTTGGGGGAGGGTGGGGGGGCCATGAGGAGCTCGCGGGCCGCATGCAATAACCCTGCGGGCCACATGCGGCCCGCGGGCCGCGTGTTTGAGACCCCTGTTTTAAAGTAATTTATTTTGAAAACTTTTCAGATTAGTTTTACAGCTATATCAGAAAATGGATGATTGTTTGGTTATTTCATTTACCAAAGGTAATTGAAGCAGATATTTATGAAGTCATTGGGAGGTGAACTATCTCCAATTCAACAGGTTAATCATTAATATTTGGAGGATTTTCTTGTCATGCTGTATTAGGAGGAGAACATCACCAGACCGACATTTAAATTGTTTTATTTAACTAAAACAGCAACATTATGTATTCTGGATTTTTTTTCTTCAACAGCAAACATATAATAGTTTAACAAAACAAGCATATTATTTTTTGAATTGAGTTAGACATTCAAGTTTTCTAGAACATAAGAATGGCCGTACTGGGTCAGACCAAAGGTCCATCCAGCCCAGTATCTTATCTAATGACAGTGACCAATGCCAGGTGTCCCAGAGGGAGTGAACCTAACAGGTAATGATCAAGTGATCTCTCTCCTGCCGTCCATCTCCACCCTTTGGCAAACAGAGGCTAGGGACACCATTCCTTACCCATCCTGGCTAATAGCCATTAATGGACTTAATCTCCATGAATTTATGCAGTTCTCTTTTAAACCCTGTTATAGTCCTAGCCTTCACAACCTCCTCAGGCAAGGAGTTCCACAGGTTGACTGTGCGCTGCGTGAAGAAGAACTTCCTTTTATTTGTTTTAAACCTGCTGCCCATTAATTTCATTTGGTGGCCCCTAGTTCTTATATTATGGGAACAAGTAAATAACTTTTCCTTATTCACTTTCTCCACATCATTCATGATTTGATATACCTCTATCACAGGGGTCCCCAACGCGGTGCCCGCGGGCGCCATTGCGCCCGCCGGGGGTGTAAGTGCGCCCGCGGAGCCCTCGGGGGTTTTTTTTGTATTTTTGCTCCGCCAGCAGCGCTCAAGGTGTTTTTTTGTTTTTTTTTTCCCTCCGCCGGCAGCGCTCGGGTTTTTTTTGTTTGTTTTTTTTTTGGCGCCCGCCAGAATGAAAAGGTTGGGGACCACTGCTCTATCATATCCCCCCTTAGTCTCCTCTTTTCCAAGATGAAAAGTCCTAGCCTCTTTACTCTCTCCTCATATGGGACCTGTTCCAAACACCTATTCATTTTCGTTGCCCTTCTCTGAACCTTTTCTAATGCCAGTATATCTTTTTTGAGCTGAGACCACATCTGTACGCAGTATTCTAAAATCAGGTTTGTTTTTGTTAAAATTGTTTTTAACTAAAATAGTTAAATGAAATTAAAAAAAAAAAAAATTAAATTGACTATGTCAGCCAGGTCAACATGAGAAACTTAAAATATTGGCTTCTGCAGCTAACTCATTCGTCTTCACCTTCATTTTCCTGTTTGTTCATAATCTGGGAAAGAAAAACAAGCTTTCATGCTTTTTCAGGTCCCAAACATTTCTCAATTTGGAATGAATTAGTCCAAAGGAAGAAAATATTCTATCTACACTGGCAGAAGAAGCTACTGCTGTTAAAAGTGAGATTATCACTCCAACAGTCTCTGAATTCAAGTGCTTAAGTGACTTCCACCAGTTCACTGGTGCAACTTTCTTTAAAACATCATCAGCAAACATATATTTCTTGAATGGTTCACCCGTAGCTCTGAGGTTTATTATAGTTGGCATTATGGAGGGATGATTGCTGGATGTCCATGTCATAGCCAACTCCTCTTCTTCAGCAGTTAAGGTCTGACCCTGGTACCGAGTATTGAGAATATTTGCAAGAAAATGAGCTGGAGATAGTGCTTGTCCCATTCCTTTTTTTAATGCTTGTAATTTAACTCTGTCATTGCATGTTTCTCTTTTTAAGATCTCACTCAGATCCTTCCAAATTTCAACAGCATCAGCAATAAAACAGCTATTTCCCTGCATTTTGTTCAAGGCTACAGAAATAGGATTCAGGTTACACAGCATGTGTTCAACATTTCTCTTAAGCCCAATGTTGAGAACTTTCACTGTGACAGTGCCATCTATTTTTTCATAATTTTGTTCACAAACTGTCATCAGATTCGGCCAGTTCTTGATATAGTGCTCAAAACAGTCCACTACTGAGTTCCATTGCATGTCTTCTGGGAGAGTTACCTTAGTTCCTCCCACTTTTTTCAGAGCAGCTGCTGCAAAGTGGTTGTTACGGAAGTATTTTGCAATTTCTGGAACACTGAAGTCTTTGGCTAGGAGGTGCATCAAATGAGCACTGCAACCGAATGTTGTTAGCTTGGAACTCTCTTCTAAATAATTTCTTCTTATCTTGGATACATTTGCAGCATTGTCTGTGACCAAGCTGCATACTAGACATTTGAATTTTTTTTTCAGTTTTCACAGTTTGTTATAGCTTTTACTGCTACTTCTTGTAAGTATTCTGCTGTGTGTGCATTTCCTGAAATATCAATTGTTTCTGTAAGGAAGACATTCCCTTCTGTTGTCATATACGCACATATAACAGGATCACTGTGGACATTGCTCCACCCATCAAAACTCAGGTTAACAATTTTACCCTCTAGATTTTTTGCACACTGCTCAATTTCTCTTTCATACAATTTATCCAGCAATTTGCCTGTGACATCTGCTCTGTTAGGTGGACTGTATCCTGGTTTTAATGACTGAACCATGTTAATGAAGTGCGGGTTCTCAATCATACGGCAAGGAGAGTTTGTTGCATAAACAAACCAGGCAATTTTTTCATCAATTACCTCTTTTTGTAATCTGCTGGTTCTTATCACAAACTTATTTATGGTTGTTTCTGGATGATGGGTTTTTTTTTTCTTTTTGCTACAGGTGTTATACTGTGGCTATGTGACATACATGGTGTGACTGAAACACTATCATTGGCAGATAACTCTGAAACTATAGAAAATGATGGTGATCTTGAAGGTGGATAGCCTTCAGAATCGTGTATGTTGAGGATGGATTCTCCTAAACAAAATAAGTCAATGCAGTTATTTAATTATTATTACCATACTGCTCATTTAGTATTACTCATTGCATTCACTGACACTCAGTATACTTTAAAGATGAAATTGTAAAAGGAAGATCTGCCTATTTCACCTATTTATTTTTTATCACAACTGCATCTAAAATGATAGTACCAGAGAGTAACATTATAGGTTTTCCCTTCTAGTGAGAGAATTGTGTGGTAGATCTCAAATCAATGAAGGCTACACTCAGAAAGACCTCAAGACCTACAATCATAGAATATTAGGGTTGGAAGAGACCTCAGGAGGTCACATAGTCCAATCCCCTGCTCAAAGCAGGACCAACACCAACTTCTGGAATATGCTGCTCAAACAGTTTCACTTTTGTTTCTACTGTCTGTCCCTCCCTTCTCACATTTATCTCCAGACTTCTTCTCCTTGTCCAGATCTATTCCGCCCCCAACAATCTTCTATTCATTGAACTTTTTGAAACTTTTCATTTTTAGAGAGAGGTAAGGGATTGACTCTGTGTAAACAAATTTGCAGTGGGACGATAGGGTTGAGGTCTGTTATTTCTCACCTCTATATATTATTTATTTATTTAAAAACATTTTTGCTGTTAACAAGCATGTTATCTCTGGAGCCACAAATCCACAGTTTGAGAACTGCAAAACTAAGCATCTCTGATGGTATCATCTAGACTGAGCACTGAGTCCCATTGGGTAGATAGAAAGATTAACCTAAATAATCTAAACAGAAACCCCTGGAGCCCCATAAAATTGGGTCTCTAATCCATGAACTATTGGAACTCATTTTCTTAAACTTTACATGAATATATTGTCTCATACTATAGAATTAGAATTTATAATCCCTATTCCATGATGAGATATCTTTAAGCTATGATGTATCTTAATTAAAACTATCTTCAGATACGTTTTTTCCTCAAAAGTATTTTATCAAAAAAATCTGACTTAAATAAAAAAAAAATCCAATTTTTTTTATTTTTATTTTTTTTAAATCATTGATTTTTACCCACCCTGTTATTTGGGGACTTGCTGTAGATTTTTTTTTTTATCTTCAGTCTATATAACTGACATTTTTCAAACTAGTAAATTCATTGTATAGTTCTTTAGAAGTGTGATTGGATGATAAATGATTCAATTTGGAATGACATAAGACAAGTTTTATGAATTGTGAAAAAGCAGGCTTATTTTCATTTAAATCGGATTTTTTAAATCAATTGTATTTAAATCAAATCCACCCTGATTTCATTGTATCTTTTCTATTCACAGTGAAGAAATGAACCGAGGGATGATGCTGAAATTGGAAAACCTGGTCCAGTTACATTGTGCTTGCAGACAGCTGCATAGTCTTTCTTACAGGAAAATTCTCAGAACACAGTGGAAGCCTGTGCGGTCATCCACATACCCCATGCGACCAGTTCAGCTGCACCCACAGCTCTGGCAAACAGACATATTCATCGGTGTTGTGCTCTCACAATATAGGCTTTTAGCTACAAAGGAGGTAATGAACAAGTTCCAACAACTACTTTATCCCATCTGAAAGTACAAAAAAATCAGTTTTTGAGCATTTTCATTACATAAATAGAAACTCTGTTAGTAATGAATTTACTGTGTATAAGATTGTTACTCCACTGTATAGAGAATTTACTTTAGATTTACAAGACATATTAATATATTTGTAGATGTATTGGAGCTCTCTCCCAAACATTCTTTTGAAGTTTTTTAAATCCAAATGTTGCAGCACCAAAAATCTGAAAGAAAAACTGACTATAAACAAAAGTGGAAATGATTTTCATTGTTCAAAATGAGAGAGATGCAAAAAACAGTAAAAATGTTGCTAAGTGATTTTTAAAATATCCACTAATTTAACAGTTCCTTCAGTAATTTGTTTCTAATGTAGGCAAAGATATTTGTTTACAACTTACAATTTTTGTTTTCATTGGCCCTTTAAATATTGTTTATTAGTCATTCCTTAATTTATGCCACCCATGTATCCTTACACACATGTCTTACTCCTTTGTAGGGGAAAAGACCAGGGAAACAGAAATTACCGCCAATAAAACCTAAAATAGAAAGGCAGGAGGTAAAGATACAGCAGAGGATGACAGTTGAAGAACTTGCAAGAGCTATGGATAAAGACATAGGTGAGCCAATTTATTCTTTTGAAAGAAGATCCAGCAGTGTTATATTTAAGACAATAATGGAGTTTTGAAGAATGCTATAGGAAATGTCATGCTGGAATTATCTATATTATAATTTGATTACCACACCTTTTCTCATCAGGATCCACAATAAATCCCCTGTCCATTGCCAGACAAACTTCTTATATCAGAGTTCTAACAAAATGAAAAGAAAATGTTAGTAGTCATATAATCCTGATTATGAACTTTTTGTGGAACACCACCGTTAGATAAGAAATATTTTTGCCTTATTTGAGTGACCTTTTCTTTGTACGTATGTCTCTGTGAGCCTACATCTTCTGTTTCTGATTTTTTTTCCTCTATGTTCTTCACTTTTCCAGCCAACAGGTAGAGAATTAGAATAGCACCATCTTCCTATGGTGAAATGCTTTACATATTAGATAAATTGTGAATGAAATTGACTAGGATTATGCAACTGTTTTTATCAAATGTTTCAGTGCAGAAGCATAGCACCACTCTAACACTACATCTTTAGCACAGCTTTCCAGCAGACATCAGTCAGGAAAGGCTTGGTGCGCTGAGGTCCCCAAGCTGAAAACTGATGGTAAAAGACCAAACAAATCGTGATGGTGTTGCCATATTAGTGCACGTTTTGAGCAGTGTATTTAGTACTTGACTTTCCACTAGCAAACAAGCAATTATAATTCCACTCTTTTAAAATATTTTGTCAGCTAGAACAACGTGGGCCTTGTCTGCATTGGAAATTAGCCTCAATTTCAACCATTGCTGTAGCTGTACTAGTGCAAAACCCAAATGTAGGCAGAGAAAGCTGGGATTTACACCAGTAGAGCTTACATCTGTTTGAAACAGGAGTAACCTCCGTCCATGCAAATTGCAATTTCCCTTATTTACATTAGAGGTTTGCAGTGGTGCAGCTGCAGTGATGGCTGAAATTGGGCTATTTCCCAGTGCAGACAAAGCTTTACTTACTAATATACACTAATAAAGTTTTAGGGGCATAGTGCTACATTTTTACACTTTCAGCAAATATATTATACCATTGATGCCTGAAATCAATTGTTTATCAGAATCATACTAATTTTCAGTTTTTTATACCTAATTCTGTACTCATGTAAATGCCCACCTTAACAGCCTTTCTCAGCACTGTGCTGAGAATAAAGAAAATCTGCCATGTCTCTTTGTGTATGTCTGAGATGTCTGCTGACTCATTAAGTTTTCCAGTAGTGCTCATGTCACTCATTAGCAACTCTTAATTGTTGCAATGTTTCCTGCATTTCCAGTACTACAAAAGAGGGGAAATTAACAGATTTTGTCATCCTCTGTGGCACTTCTCTACCATCTAATTCAAATGAGTTGAGTTCCTTTGATCTGGTAAATGTTTGGACTGACATAAGTAAATAAAACAATTGGACCAACCTAGACATTTTAAAAAAATGTCCCACAGGTGATAGGAGAAAGTGTTCTTTTATTTGTTGGTGCTCTAGCACACTCAGTATGAATTTTAATGGGATAGGCTGGGATAATAGAGGAGGTAAGTCTACAAAATAAACCCATTTGCTCACTTTCTCAGAAACCTGGTGTGGGAGGGGAGTCTTAACCTTGGTTGTGCGTGTGTTAGAGCAGTGGTCTCCAAACTTTTTTGATCGCGCGCCTCTATCAGTAAAAAAATTTTGAGCACGCACCCCCAATATATGTATATTTATTTATGTATAAATTATATTCATATACTACTGTACTAATATATTATGTACATTATAAAACATACACAAAAAATAGAAATTAAAGGATGAGATAAAGATGAAATAAACAGTATTTAAAAAAAAAATTAACGGTACAAAAAACCTTTTTGTTCTCTCAAAAAATATTATTATTAATAATATTTTGTAGTGAGAGCAATGTGATTGAATATGCTTCATTATTTCTGAAAATCTTGGTTTAACACTTGGTGATACAGCGATTCGAAGGTCTGGATTAGGGTTAGGGTGCGGGAGGGCACCCACGGTGGGGGTGCGGGGTCTGGGAGGGAGTTAGGGTGCGAGAGGGCGCTCAGGGTGGGGGTGCGGGAGGAGACTCAGGGCTGGGGCAGGCAGGAGGTGCAGAGCACTTACCTGGGGCAGCTCCTGTTTGGTGCAGGGGGTGTGCAGGTGGCTCTGTGCAGCGCGACACCACCCCTATGGCCACGATTCTGGGAGCAGCTCCCCCCCTCCCTCCCCCGGGCAGGCAGGGCCACCCGGAACGTAGGGGCTACAGGGCCCTGGGATAAGGGGGCCCCGGGGCCCTGGCCTGCAGCTCTAAAGCCCCTTTCGGAATGCGGCCCTGCGAGCACAGGCCGGAGGACTCAGGAGGAACAGGGGCAGCCGCGCAGCCAGCGGCCGAAAAGAAGCAGCGCTTTCACCTTCAAAGCGCCGCTTCTCTCCAGCCGGCTTTGAAGGGGAAAGCGCCGCTTCTTTCTGGCTGCTGCCTGCGCAGCTGCCTCTGCTCCTCCATGGGCCGGAGGACTCAGGGCCGCATTCCAAAACGGGCTTTAGAGCTGCAGGCCAGGGCCCCGGGGCCCCCTTAGCCCACGGCCCTGCAGCCCCTAAAGCCCTGCGTTCCTGGTGGCCCTGCCTGCCCGTGGGGGGACAGCTTACCCGCTCGCTCGCTCCGCTCCCGCCTCCGGCCGCCCTTTTTTTTTTTCCCCTCCGGCGGCACTCCTCCCGCTGCGCCCCCCAATGGATCGTCTTGCGTGCACCCCACTTTGGAGACCACTCCGTTAGAGGGCAGAATTTGGCTGTTAACTTCAGCCGGTTCCTATTTGCAATTGTACGCCCTCCCCCCGCATTCACAATTGTATAATATACCTCTGGCAACTGCTGCTATAGAACTAAATGGGAAAGTGATAAAGGAAAGTGTTTTCAGCAATCCCTAATGCAGTTTAACACCTGGAAATAAGAGGAACCAGCGCCATGTGACTAGCCTATTCTCATGGACCACCAGTAAATACTTCTTTTTGCATCACCAATTGTCCGGGTTTTGCATCACCAGATGTACTTGAAACTTCAGTTCTATTACTAGTCATTTACTCTGTGCATAGGATGAAAATATATCAAAAACTTGAAAGTTATGCATATTAATAAAATCATTAAATCATTTAATTAGATGGTCTTGTTTCAGAACAGCTTATTGAAGATGATTGGTCCATATAAATATACAATATTATAGGAATGTTTTATATTAATCTGGGACAAGTAAAAATACTTTCAAGATGGAGTATTTTGGGAAGATGTACGTTAACTACTGTGTGTATAAATCATTTATTTACACTACTAATTCACATCCAACATACCGAGAAAAGGAAGGAAAACTGCTACTTTTCCTTCACTGCCCTGCACTTCCTTGAGTGGAGCTGGAATATTGGGTGAAAGCACATACTGTATTAATGGGTACCTCTATCCCAGGTATCTTCTGGAGGATCAAGTGTTGTTAAATGTTTTTACTATTTCTTTAATCAGGTCATGTGTATGAAGCCCTACTACTCACAGGTGTTGACTTAGACTCACTAGAACCAGATTCAGTTTTGGAAGAAGTTTGGATTAAGGAAGTTGTTAAAAAATCAGGGATGAAATTTAACTGGGCAAAAATAAAACAAGAAAAAGTCAGAGAAAATAAAGATGCCGTGAGAAGGTAAAATTGTGGTTGTTCTTTTGATTGTTTCCTACTACTATTAAAATAGCACATTCGGGATACACAGCTGATAATATTTAAAAGATAAATTTTAACTTCTGGTTTGATTCCTTTGCCCATGTAATTGCTACATCAATGTTAAGACTTCTGTTTTAGTTGATGTTGATTTTTGTGAAACTTTCTAAAAAATGTTGCTTCTTGCTTCATCTAATTGGGGTTGCTGTATTAATTGATACTGACATAAATAAGATTGTTTGCTATAAAGAGGGAAAAATACTTTAGTGATTTTTTTATTACTTTTTTTTTCTTTGTGAAGACGAGGGGGGAGACTTGACTGTTCTATTAAACACTGAGCTATAATACATGGCTACTAATTATACATAGAGATCGTTATTGCCCATAGATATTACACAGAGTGTTTGACAAAACTAATGTTTTGCTATTAATTGTAGGCCTCCTGCTGATCCAGCGTTATTAACCCCAAGGCCTCCAGTTGTTACTATATTGGGCCATGTTGATCATGGGAAAACAACTTTACTTGACAGTCTGCGAAAAACTCAAGTGGCAGCAATGGAAGCAGGAGGCATCACCCAGCATATTGGTGCCTTTCTTGGTATGATTTAACCATATATATATAAACAGTTTGTTATACACTATATATAGTAGTCAGCTTTTCTTACAGTTTACTTGAACAGAATACAATTATATGCAAGGTTTTTTGCTATATAGCAGAAAAAAACATGAACATATTGCTTGGATGGAACTTAAAAGCATTATGCATACCATTTGCAATGTTGAAATAATACTGTCATAAACATACAGCTAAGGGTAGCATAAAATCCCTCTTTTACCTGTGAAGTGTTAAGAAGCTCAAATAACTTGGTTGGCACCTGACCAAAAGGACCAATAAGGAGAGAAGATACTTTCAAATCTGTGGGGGAAGGTTTTTGTTTTGTGCTCTTTTTGTGTGTTCTCTCCGGGTCAGCGAGGAACCAGGGCAGGGAAAATACATCTCCTAAAGCCATACCTGAACTAAGCATCTAAGATTACAAATTGTAAGTAATAGGAAGGAAATGCATTCGATTATCTTTTGTTTTAGCTTGTGAATTTTCCCTAGGCTAAGAGGGAGGTTTATTCCTGTTTTTTTGTAACTTTAAAGTTTTGCCTAGAGGGGAATCCTCTGTGTTTTGAATCTGATTACACTATAAAATTAACTTCCATCCTGATTTTACAGAGGTGCTTCTTTTACTTTTTTTCTTTATAATAAAGTTCTGTTTTTAAGACTCTGATTGGGTTTTTAGTGTCCTGAAAACCCAAGGGTCTGGTCTGTGCTCACCTTGGTTACCTATTTGGTTGGCATATTATTCTCAAGCCTCCCCAGGAAAGGGGAGGAAGGCGCTTGGGGGAATATTTTGGGGAAACAGGAACTCCAAGTGGTCCTTTTCCTGAATCTTTGTCTAACTCACTTGGTGGTGGTAGCGATACCATCCTAGGGCAAGGAATTTGTGCCTTGGGGAAGTTTTTAACCTAAGATGGTGGAATATAAGCTTAGGGGGTCTTTCATGCAGGTCCCCACATCTGTACCCCAGAGTTCAGAGTGGGGAGGGAACCCTGACAAATACTATAAGGTCTTGATCACTTGGGGACATTAAAGATCCCATGGCACTTTTTGCAAGTGTAAGGATAAAAAAAAACCCTGTATATTGGCCCAATTCCAATTTTCGTAATTGTAGTGTGCCTATCTGCCATTCCTCTTGTAGTTACAATTGCATATGTTGTTCTTCCTTCCTGTCCTAGAGAGAGATAGCATGGTCTAGTGGAGAGTACGTTGGATTTGGATTCAGCATCCTTTTGTTTTGTTCACAGCTCTGCCACTGACCTTGCTGTGGGCAAGTCATTTCATATTTGTGCTTCAGTTTCCCTGCCTGTAAAATAACCCTTCTTTTATACAACTCTTAGAAATACATAGATTAAAAGTGTTACATATAGTTTTATATATATTAAACAGTTGGATAGTGTTGCTTTTTAAAACTGAAGACTTGCTGTGCTTCACCTCAAGACTCATTCTGCATTTCAGTTGTGGGTGAGGTGATATATGTACGTTAGGATGTTTATGGATAAAAGGCACTATGACTGATTTTCAAAGGGGACTCAGGCAGTCAGGCACCCAACTCCCTTTTGATAGGCATCCAGTTCCAATTGCAGATCTGCCTTAGACCCCCTTGGAAATCCCAGTCTTTATAAATTAAACTCGTCATTATCATTTAACCACTGAGTTTGTCTCCAGTGTTATGCTCATTAGTAGCACTGCTTTTTTCACGTTTTTTATATCTGCTATGACAGAAACAGTGTGTTAACTTTCATAGATGATATACAAATTGTTCATGGAGCAAGGTGTATTAGTTCAAAGAAAACTATGGGAAAGATCATGCTTAAAGTATATTGTGTTTTAAATTATGTTTTCACAGTACATTTGCCTTCTGGGGAAAAGATAACTTTTCTTGATACTCCAGGACATGCTGCCTTTTCAGCAATGAGGGCAAGGGGTACACAGGTCACTGATATTGTCATATTGGTTGTAGCAGCAGAAGATGGAGTAATGAAACAAACTATAGAATCCATTCAACATGCTAAAAATGCCAAAGGTACTGTATATTTGACCTTTTAACATTTCATTTTTTAAAATTTGTGGTGTGTTAATACCCAGCACTATAAACCAAGACATGCTCTAGTAACCATTCAAAGAATAAACACTGGTACAAAACAAATACCAGCCTGTCCTCTCCCACAAAAGATAATCCTCGAACCAAATCCAAGTCCATTCAGGTTGGGGATGGTTTTTCTCCTTAAAGAATCCTATGGAATAACTGAGTCCATTTTGTAGCAATATAAATGTGTCTAATAGATTCTGAGGCCCAAAGGGACCATTGTGCTCTTATAATCTGACCTGTATAGCACAGCCCATAAAACTTCCCCAAAATAATTTAATAGAAAACATCTTGTAGAAAAACATCCAATCTTGATTTTAAAATTGTCAGTGATGGAGAATCCACCACGATGCTTGGTAAATTGTTCCAGTGATTGGTTACTCTCAACCTCCGGTCATTGGATAAGGTTATACCTTTCTCTGCTAGACCTGAAGAGCCCATTATTAAATACTTGTTCACTATCTAGATTCTTACATACTGTAATCAAGTCACCCTTAACTTTCTCCTTGTTAAGCTAAATAGACTCAGAGAGCTCAATCTATCACTATAAGGCATGTTTTTTAATCTTTTCATCGTTCCCTATATCATCTATAGTGGATCTAAGCAATGGCTCTTCTCTGAACTCTCTCCAATTTATCAACATCCTTCTTGAATTGTGGGCACCAGAACTGGACACAGTATTACAGCAGCAGTTGTACCAGTGCGAAATACTGAGGTAAAATAAACCTCTCTACTCCTCCTTGTGATTGCCCTGTTTATGCATCCCAGGATCACATTAGTTTTCTTGGCCACAGCATCTCATTGGGAGCTCTTGTTCAGCTGATTATTGACCACAACCCCCAAATCGTTTTCAAAGTCACTGCTTCCCAAAATAGAGTTCCCGATCCTGTAAGTATGGCCTACCTTCTTTGTTCCTAGATATACACATTTATATCTAACTGCATTTAAAATGCATATTCTTTGGTTGAGTCCAGTTTACCAACCGATCCATATCTTTCTGAATCAGTGGTCTGTCCTCTTTGTTGTTTACCACTTCCCCAACTTTTGTGTCATTTGTAAACTTTATCAGTGATGATTTTATGTTTTCTTCCAGGTTATTGATAGAAATATTAAGTAGCATATGGCCAAGAACCAACTCCTAAAGGACCCCACTGGGAATTGTACCTGTTCACTGCTTTCCAGATGTGGTCTTGGAGGAATGTACTACCTACCCCTGATCCCACTGATTGCTTTTAACCCCAATCTACAGAGTGGAGGGATTTTAATAGCATATCTTTCTAGAATCATAAGGCTAGTTCCCTCTACTCATTTTACAGAGAAATCAGAATAATTCAGGTCTAGCAGTTTCATAATTCCATTTCAGAAGTCTTTGTCAGCTTGACATTCTATGGTCTATGCTTGTTTCCAAATCACTTTCAACTTTTCAGGGTCTTATAATCCTTAGTTTTCTCACATAAAACAGTGACATGGCCAGCACTGGGTTTTTTCAGTATCTTCAATATTTTTTTGGTTTGATTTCTATACGCTTAATCTTAAAATTTTTATTGTAGCCTAGATAGTAACACATTAATTACAAATATATTAGCGGGTAATTCTTTAAAAAGCTTTCTGTAGTATTACTAACTCAAGGCAACTGATTTTTCTTGACATGAGGTAGATTTTTTTTTCTTTATCATTATCACCATAGTTAAGGTGGAACTAGTCAATTTTTATGCATAGGAAGGTAAATTTCAATAATGATTTTGCAAAGTATTTTAAAAATAGATCTAAGTTGTTTTGTGGGTTAGATCTGTGCCAGTGAATGACAGTAAAGTCTTTGATATTAAAATATGGGCTCCTTGCTAAAGAGACCTTTTTAAAATATGCTGCTGGTTCTTTTGCTATCTCAGGGTTTTCTTCTTGAGCATCTTTTAAAGTTTTAGCTCTTCTTCTACCACCAAAAGAAAAGTAGATCTAAGCAATGCTATGAAAAGACATTTGCCATCTTGGGCCACTCACATGATTTTAGCAGCCTTAGCTAGGTTGCATTGTGATTAACTCTTTTACATCAAATTGACCAGAGCTTAAATTCCAGATTTTTCACAGTGTATGTGTTAGGTAGGAGTTTGCAGAATCACTTTGAGTGGCGAGAAGATGAAAAGTTCTAGAGTAGTTTTGGTAAATGCACCACCACAAAACTGTTCTGACTTTTGATGAAATTGAGAGCAATATGATGATGCACAGAGAAGAGAAAAAGGTGCTTTTTTCCTCTACCGTTCTCAGAGGGTGGACCCCCAGCTCCCGAAGGGTCTCTGTTATAATAAACTTCTTTGACTGAGGGCGTGGGAGGGCTAGGTGGCAACCCCTTTGACACCCATTAATGCTGCATGTAGCTTGGCTATATGGATCACTGCAGTGGGGGCATGAAGAGTTTCCCTTCCTGCTGCTTCTGCACCCACCAGGCGTGAGAATCCTTCCAGATTTCCAGTTCACATCCTAAAGCATATGTTTTAAAGCCCAGAATGGGGCATCTAAAAACTTTATTTGTGGTGGCCAGAGAGAAGCTAACTTTGCACTTGGAGAATTCTACCATAGTTACACCTACATAACTACACCTCTAGCTTTTGTAAACAGAATTTATTCCTTGCTTCTTTAATTTTGCTAGTGAATACAGATGAACAGTAGTGTTGTTTTTCTTTGTTGACTGATGCATATAGTGCGGTTCCTTCATATAGATATTGGTAACAGGCACCTTAGAAATAGCTAGGATAGATAGTATTGAGTATTATAGGTTCATAGATTATAAGTAGGGCCCTACCAAATTCAAGGCCATGAAAAACATGTCACGAAATCTGGTCTTTTGTGTGCTTTTACCCTATAATATGCAGATTTCATGGGGGAGACCAGCGTTTCTCAAATTGGGGGTCCTCACCCAAAAGGGAGTTGTAGTTTCCAGCTGCCCAGCTCTGAAGGCAAAGCCACCACCAGCAGCAATGCAGAAGTAGTGACAGCATGGTATGGTATTGCCACCCTTATTTCTAGGCTGCTGCCTGCAAAGCTGGGCCCTCAGTCAGCACCCGCCTCTCTCTGGCCGCCCAGCTCTGAAGGCAGCAGCGCAGAAGTAAGGGTGGCAATACTGCGACCTGCCCCTCCCTAAAATAACGGTGTGACCACCACCCCGGCAACTCTGTTGGGTCAGGACCCCCAATTTGAGAAACATTGGTCTCCCCTGTGAAATCTGTATAGTGTAGGGTAAAATCACACAAAAGACCAGATTTCACGGTCCGTGACGCATTTTTCGTTGGTGTGAATTTGGTAGGACCCTAATTGTAATAATCTACTCTGACCTCCTGCATAACACACATTAGTAACATTCTATTGGGTAAGAACGCAGTAAGAAAAAGATACTTGGTATGTTACTAGAGATACTTTAGCACTACTATCCATTATTTACAAAATGTCACTCTGGAGCTAGTTTTCGTGGCTTTATTGCATTGTTACTAGCACCAGTTTTAATAAAAACAGAATAAAAAATACTACTTGTGTTTTCCCATAATTTTGCAACCCAAAACAGCAGTGATATCATTTTATTAATGTCATTTTCAATGTTTGGACAGTTTATGAGCATAGTTTTAAGCCTAGTGCAAACAAATGTGCTTGTTGAATGTGTAAACAGGATTCACTTGTGTTTCATATAGCAAACGTCATAACTGAAGAAAAGGCACATTACCTTAATTTAGAGCTTAGGTAAATGTTGTGATACTGGTGTAAGAGATATATACTTATTTCTTTTTCAGTTCCTATCATCCTTGCCATAAACAAATGTGACAAACCTGAAGCTGATCCTGAAAGAGTGAAGAAAGAATTGCTGGCTCATGATGTGGTTTGTGAAGAGTATGGGGGTGATGTTCAGGCTGTACATATGTGTGCACTTAAGGTAAAATTTTGGTGGATGAATGGTCATGTTCGGGGAATTCTGCCATGCGGAATACAGACCATGCTTTGATTTGGCACTTGGAAAATTAAGTTTTGAGTTGGGGCCTACTCCTGGAGTATGCTGAGTGTCCTGAGCTCCCAATGGAGTCAGTTGGAACCAAGAGCACTCAGTTTCTTGCAGGTTCAGGCCTTTAGTGAGCAAGAGACTAGCAGTAGAATTACAGACTTCCAGTTGCCTCTGATTTTTGTTAGTGGGTATTTGTTCCAAACTTCTGTCATTTACTCATATTAGCGCTTTAAGTAAAAGGCATCCAGAGGAGTTAGTGCTGAAGTTAGGCAGAAAGGAATAATTCAAAACCAAGTATAAACCTTCATAATACAAGTTTGGACATTGGGGCACAGTTGGCAGGAGAGAGTAAGTCTCATAAATCTACTTCCTCTAGTCAACTGGTAGTTAATTACTATAATCTGAAATCCTAGTTTTACTACTTGTGCTTGATTCTGTGGTGACCAATGTTATCTTGTCAGGAATTAAATCTGCAGCATGCTAATGACTTTATTGCTGTCTTTCTGAATTGATCCTATTCTCCCCCCATGAATTGCCAGCAAATTCAAGCACTTCTGAAATTATGCACTCAGTCATCCACAATGTGGGTACATAAAAATGATGTCTTTACTCATTTTTGTGGCAGCCTCATTGTTACATTATTTTTCACTGACCTGTGGTTACTGATAATCTTTGTGGCATGTCCACTTGTGACGTTCTGCACCTTGTGGGAACACCCTACACCCCCATGTTCATCCTTGTAAAATGATTGTGTGGTATCCAATGCAAAGTTTGTTATGTCTGATGTCTTCGGAAGGCTCATGATGCACTGAGCATTGTTGTTACAGTAATATTATAGGTTGTAATTTCATGTATATAGTTATGAGGCTGAAAATGTCTTCATGGCTTAAAATAAGCCCATGCAGAAACTCTCCAAGAGCAGAGAGGCAGTTCGTACCTCATCAGGGCATGCATGGGACAAACCCAGCCCAGCCTCACAGGAACAAAGGATGCTGTCCTAGGCAAGAACAAAAGGACTTGTTGGACTCTTGAGTTGGACTCCCCTTCCTTTGGTCAGTTTGGGACAGCGATGAGGTAATGCTCACCTGACTCTGAAGGGTGGGGGGCAAAGCCAAGAGGGAAGAAAGAACATGCCATGCTCTTCCTCTCTCTTCCACCTCCATCTACAGACATCACCCCCAAGCGACTGAAGCGCTGATCAAAGGGGAGAGCCTGGCTGAAGGGCAACCAGCCAGCCTGTGGTGAGAAGCGTCTAAGTTTGTAAGGGCATTGAAAGTGTTAAGATCAGCTTAGAATGCATTTTGCTTTTATTTCATTTGACCAAATCCAACTTGTTGTGCTTTGACTTATAATCACTTAAAATCTATGTTTATAGTTAATAAATCTGTTTGTTTATTCTACCTGAAGCAGTACGTTTGATTTGAAGCATGTCAGAGACTCCCCTTGGGATAACAAGCCTGGTACATATCAATTTCTTTGTTAAATTGACAAACTCATATAAGCTTGCAGCGTCCAGCTGGCATAACTGGATACTGCAGGACAGAGGTTCCTAGGGCTGTGTCTGGGACCAGAGATATTGGCTAGTGTTATTCGGTTGCACAATCCAAGGAGCAGCTTACATGCTAGAGGCTGTGCGTGAACAGCCCAGGAGTGGGGGTTCTCACAGCAGTGCAGAGTAAGGCTGGCTCCCAGAGTCAAGGATTGGAGTGACCTAGCGGATCACCGGTCCAGATAACACCAGTGGAACATCACACCACTCTCTTTCCTATCCTGAAAAGAAAATTGTAGGTCTCTAGAATGATGAAGAGAGAAGAGGAAGGACTGAGATGAACAGTTACCACAATGTCTCTTTCCTATCCCCAAACCATTAGTTGATCACTTTCAGTTGCTCTCCTTTTATACCCTACTTGCTGACTTGCTTCTCTGAACTTTATTTGGGAATTACATTGTAAATATCATGTTAATGTTTCATTTTTGCCTGCCTGTGTATGAACAGATTGATATAAGCTCGCTACTGGCATCACAGTCCTAATTCACATTCTGCTTAGACTGCTATGCGACCAGCCCTGAGTGCTGCTAACTGGTTGGTCAGGAACAAAAAAAAGGTCCTCTCCATTGTACCTTTACTTCAGCCCTGACAAAGCAGTAGAGTTAATGGGAGCTCTGAGGAAGCTGGGGGCAGCTGCTCAGAGTCAGGAGACAGAGGGGCAAAATTGGTTCTGAAATGGGGAAAGGGTGCACCCTAACTACCACACCAGGTTTCTCCTCCTACCCAATTTGCTCCTTGTCCCCACATCCACCTCTCTCCACTCCTCAAAAAAAAAAAAAAAAAAAAGTCAAGGGTGGAAAATATTTTTAAAAGAATAGTTTTACTAATACAAAGATTAAACTCCTTTTCTATTTCCAGCACTAACCATGGATGCCAGGCTGCTATTGCTCGTGATATGCAAGGCCCCCTCTCTCCCCTTCATGCTTTCTGATCTTTGTTACTTGTATTCAGGACTGCTAGCACTGCAGTCTTAGGCCATGATCATGTATTACTTCAGTGACCCTCTGCACAGGTGCAGAGGCCTGGTCTATTGGATCGCATTGTGGAATTGGGAACTATGGATCATGTGTATTGGACAGATGCTGGTACTGAAAATTCATCTTCTGATCCTATTGTAACTATCTGCCTCCTTAATTCTTAACTGTTGTTTGGTACAGGGTGAGAACCTGATGGCTTTAGCAGAGGCAACTGTTGCTCTAGCAGAGGTGTTGGAAGTGAAGGCAGACTCCACAGGCCTAGTAGAGGGAACCATAATAGAATCTCGCACAGATCAAGGAAGAGGGTAGGTCAGCTAATCATCTGTCTTCCTTTCAACTTTAATGTTTCTGTTAAGTTTATTCCAGTTGACTTGGTTAAAGAGTCACTGTCCAGGTGGTTTCCAAAATGTAGGTTTTAATTTGGGGGGGATTATAAAACTCTAATATTTTTAAATGAAAAAAAGATTGTTGTTTGGGTTTAACAATTCCTCAGCAATGTTTGCAATCAAAACATTGCAGTATTTATTGCCTTACTGCATGGGAACCAGAAAATGAATAGTTAGAAACTGACTGGGCTATTTTATTTTTCAGTGGAACAAAGTGTTGTATAAGCAGACAGCACAAATGGTAAAACATAAACTAAACTTATTTAAATAAAATATTAACAACACGGATTTTTTTAAAAAATCCATGACTATCAATCTGGCCATTTTTTAACCTATGTAGTTTACTTACTATAAAATAGAAAACTTTTTATGAACAATCCACTAAAAAGTGTCTTTGTTCTTTAAAATGGTGATATTTAAAGGGTACCTGCAAAAGAAAGAAATCAATTTATATATATATATAATATATAAAGGGAGCTTGGAAGGTTTCTTTTCAACAAATTCTGCTTGATGTTTATTACCTTAGAAATATAAGCAATGTGTCTGTTACTTCCTGGATTTTCTGGAGGATTGTTTGGTGTCACATATTTTGTGAGTTTTCTCAGTGTCTAATGGAAGAGGAGGAGATTAGATGTATAAAGATGTTAAAAATTCAGCAAAGATACTAAAAAGGATACAGCCCATTTTTTTCCCTTTGCAAGTCTCCTTTAAAACTTCCTCTGCATGGTGGTGAAATGTTTAACACATGTGTTCTGAGATCATAGCACATACTTTCTATATTTGCTTTTTTCATCTTTACTTAAAGGCATGTAATTGTAAATATGATAGCAAACTTAATTTTGTCTGTCTTTCCCTTTCTCCTCCTCCTAGTCCAGTAACCACGGCCATAATCCAGAGAGGAACTTTGAGAAAAGGATGTATTCTGGTTGCAGGTAAAAGCTGGGCAAAAGTGCGCCTGATGTTTGATGAGAATGGCAAAACAGTAGATGAAGCCACTCCCAGCATGCCGGTGGAAATTGTGGGCTGGAAGGAAGTCCCTTCAGCAGGAGCTGAAATCCTTGAAATAGAATCTGAGGTATAGCCAGAATAACTTAATGCATAGCTAATACGCTTGTGTTGCGGTATGTAACGTATATAGAATTAAGTACAAAAATGGTAATGTTCATTCAAAATGAGCCATAGTAACTAAGGCTTGAAGACAAAACCTGGGTACTAAATGTGGCCTGGAATAGGTTTTCCACAAAAGGATTGAAGAACCCAATGAAACACATAACCCTTATTCCCTCCCCTCCTCCAGCACTTCCACATTGATCTGCTCCACATTTAGAAAGTGATCTCTCAGTGGGATGGAAGTGTAACCTGTGGTCTCCTATTTCCCTATGTCTCTGCTTGACTGTAGCTGGTGTCTGGGTGGCTTCTCTTTTAGTATTGCCTTGGCTGAGTGTCCAGGAATAATTACTAATTTCTTCCCAAATGCCTCTCCAAGGACTTAGGTTGTCTCCTCTTCAGTAGAATATAATAATAATTACTTTAAAACATGACATAAAATAAACCAAAACTTAATGGGCTCATTATTCTTAATCTTAGAATTAATGAGACTCAAAATAAAACAAAGAAATTGGTGTGCATAACTTATGTTAACTTAAACTCTGCCAAAGCTAATGCAGATAGGTACTGTTTGTGTCTTTAGAGGGAACAAGCAGTATCATTTAAGACTCCAGCCTCTCCAAAGCTTCCTGTGTTTTTCCCCTGAGCCTTTTGTAAGACCAAATGTCAGAAGCCCACCCCTGATATCATGTTTCTCACGTCAGCGTTCTCCTTGTGTCCTTGGAGTCCCTCAGATATACCTTTCCAGTGACTTTGATATCAAATAATCTGCAGAGAGGCTACAACAATGTCTTATGAATTGGCCATTGTATGTTTCCTAAATCCATTTAGGATTCTGTTTGTTGCTTTGGATAAATGGTTCTGGTGTCAGTTTTTTGGTGTCATGGAGTGAAGTGAGAGATTCCTAGGAGCAAAATAATGCAGTTTATTCCCCAGTAGTTTATGGAATGGTTACCATGCCCTTGTATGTTGGCTTGAGAACTTATCTATGTTTGGCACCTCTCCTGTTGTCTTCTGTGACATGAGATGGTTTGTTTAGCTAGACTGTAAAATAATATTTAAAATTAAAAGCAAAACAAAGTTAAAATCAAGAAAGCGCTTGAATGGTGTTCATCAAATAATCATCTAGAAAAGTGTTTTAAGACCAAGCTGCCCCGTACTATATATTGATAAGTAACAGTGCTGTCTCCTCTGCCAAGCAAAGGGCACGTGAAGTTGTTGACTGGAGAAACTATGCTGAACAACAGGAGAAAATCAAACAGGATATGGAAGTTATTGAAGCAAAGCAAAAGGAACACAAAGATGCATACAAGAAAGAGCGAGAGAGCCTATCCAATCTGACCTGGAGACAGAGAAAAGCAGTGTTGTATAAAACCAACAAACATCTAATAGCTATGAGGTCTAAAGAGAGTGACAGAAACGTGCTACCTGTAATTGTTAAAGGTGCTGTCATGTTCAGTTGACTTTGCAATTGTTTTAGTGCATATTTCCCAAGTCTAAATTTAAACCTATTGTAATTATAGGTTTTTCTTTGAATCAAAGAAAAATCCACGCAGATTCCACTCCTGGTGCGTGAGATCTGATTCTTTTGAATAACACTGTTGGGGTTTCAACTGTGCCCTTCTTTCTTCCTGTAGCTGAGGGTATAAAGGATGGGGTAGCCACAATGCACATTTTGTTCCTTACTGTCTGTGGCTGTGAGATGGCACCCTATAGTGTTCACTTCCCTTTCCCTGAGCAAGTTAGCTGACATAGTTCTATTAGTTTATTTTTTGCTTAGATAAGTTTTCCTTTGCCCATTGACTTTTAAAAAAACAAAAAACAAAAAACCCTTAGATTTAGAGTAGTGATAGAGTAGGGTTTTCTCTCCCTTTGTACAAGAGTCTTACTCCCTGTACACACCCCTCTCCCTTGTATAATGGCCCTTCCACTCCCCCCCTCCCCCAAATAAGAACTTAAAATGACTGACTGCAGGTCACTAGATTTTAAGGTCTGTCCCTCCTGTGACACAGGGATGCCAGTCACAGATGCTTCTGATGCTGCTGTGCCCGGGAGAGGACCTTACTCCAGAGTGCTGCTCGATTGCCGAGTCCTTCTCCAAAAGGACTTAAATAGTGAGGGAGGCAAAACAGAAACAGTCCTCTAGGAAAGGTCCATGCAAGCCTTATCAGATTTTGACAGACTTTTTAAGACACTCCAGATACAGGGCCTATCCCATTCTTTGAGTGCCCCAGTGAGCTGAGATGCCACCCCAAGCTCCAGGGCAACTTGTCACTTGTAAGCCCTACTTGCCAACCATATTGGCAATATTTTTGGAAAAGGCTTTTAAGGAGTTCTCCCAGATATTTATTCCCCTTTCCAAACAAGATGGAAAGTCTCCTGTAAGGCTCACTAGTCTAAAAGCCTAAAGGTGGAGTCCCGTTTCACTGCACCTACACCGAAACCCAAGCCAACACCAACAGTCTATTCTATTCCTATGTAGGTTCTTACACCACACTCATCACCATAGTATTGAGGGTACGTCTACACTACGGGATTAGTCCGAATTTACGGAATTCGATTTTATGAAACCGATTTTTTAAATTCAATGGTACGCGGCCACAGTAAGCGGATTAATTCGGCGGTGCGCGTCCATGCAGAAAGACTAGCGTCGAATTCCAGAGCGTTGCACTGTGGGTAGCTATCCCAGAGTTCCCGCAGTCCCCCCCGCCCATTGGAATTCTGGGTCGATATCCCAATGCCTGATGGGACAAAAAACATTGTCGCGGGCGGTTCTGGGAACATCCTCCACCTCCCTACGTGAAAACAACGGAAGACAACCATTTCGCGCCTTTTTTCCTTGTTGAACTGAGCGGACGCCGTACCTCGGCAAGGATGGATCCCGCTCAGCTCAAGTTTGCAGTCATGAACATTGTAAACACCACGCGCATTATAGTGCAGTTTATGCTCAACCAGGACCAGAAAAGCCAGGCGAGGAGGAGGCGGCTACGGCAGCGCGGCGACGAGAGTGATGCGGACATGGACATGGACACAGAATTGTCTCGCGCCACGGGCCCCGGCGCTTTGGAGATCATGTTGGCAATGGGGCAGCTTCTTGCTGTGGAACGCCGATTCTGGGCCCGGGAAACAAGCACTGACTGGTGGGACCGCATAGTGCTGCAGGTGTGGGACGATTCCCAGTGGCTGCGAAACTTTCGCATGCGTAAGGGCACTTTCCTGGAACTTTGTGACTTGCTTTCCCCTGCCCTGACGCGCCAGAACACCAAGATGAGAGCAGCCCTCACAGTTGAGAAGCGAGTGGCGATAGCCCTGTGGAAGCTTGCAACACCGGACAGCTACCGGTCAGTCGGTAATCAGTTCGGAGTGGGAAAATCTACCGTGGGGGCTGCTGTCATGCAAGTAGCCAAAGCAATCGTTGAGCTGCTGCTAAAAAAGGTAGTGACGCTGGGAGATGTGCAGCTCATTGTGGATGGCTTTGCTGCAATGGGATTCCCTAACTGTGGTGGGGCGATAGATGGAACCCATATCCCGATCTTGGCACCGGAGCACCAGGGCAGCCAGTACATAAACCGCAAGGGGTACTTTTCTATGGTGCTGCAAGCAATGGTGGATCACAAGGGACGTTTCACCAACATCAACGTGGGATGGCCGGGAAGGGTTCATGACGCCCGCGTCTTCAGGAACACTAGTCTGTTTAAACGGCTGCAACAAGGGATTTACTTTCCAGACCGGAAAATTACCATTGGGGATGTTGAGATGCCCATCGTTATCCTTGGGGACCCAGCCTACCCCTTAATGCCGTGGCTCATGAAGCCATACACAGGCAGCCTGGACAGTACTCAGGAGCGGTTCAACTACAGGCTGAGCAAGTGCAGGATGGTGGTAGAGTGTGCCTTTGGACGTTTAAAAGGTCGCTGGCGCTCGTTACTGACTCGCTCGGACCTCAGCCAAACCAACATCCCCATTGCTATTGCAGCTTGCTGTGTGCTCCACAATCTCTGTGAGAGCAAGGGGGAGACCTTTATGGCGGGGTGGGAGGCTGAGGCAAACCGCCTGGCCGCTGATTACGCGCAGCCAGACACCAGGGCGATTAGAAGAGCACACCAGGAAGCGGTGCGCATCAGAGAAGCTCTGAAAACAAGTTTCAGTGCTGCCCAGGCTCCTGTGTGAAAGTTATGTTTGTTTGTCCCTGTTGAAAACCCGCCCACTTGATTCACTCATTCCCTGTAAGCAACCCACCCTTCCCCCTTCCCCCTTCGATCCCAGTTTTATTTAAAAAAAAATAAAGTCAGTGTCGTTTTCAAATTACAAATCAAGAACTTTTTATTAACGGGGGGTAATGAACATAGGGAGAGAAATAACCAGGTAGTCCGGGTGGGGTTTGGGAGGAGGGTAGGAGTGAAGGAACAGGGCAGGAACAACATTCAAAATAATGAGAGCCTTTTGCTCGGGCTCTCTAATGGGGTGGACTGGCAGGTTGCACGGAGCTTCCCCCCCCGCGTTCTTACACGTCGGGGTGAGGAGGCTACGGGACTTGGGGAGGGGGGAGGGCGGTTATAGAGGGGCTGCAGCGGCACCCGGTAATCCGGCAGCTGCCGTTCCTGGAGCTCCACCAGACGCCGGAGCATGTCTGTCTGATCACGCAGCAGCCCCAGCGTTGCATCCCGCCACTTCTCCTCTCGGGCGTCCCTCCTCTCCTCGCGTTCGTCCCTTCTCTCCTCACGTTCATCCCTTTTCTCCTCCCGTTGGTCCCTCATGTCCTCCCGCTGGTCCCTCTTCTCCTCACGGTCACTGGCCTCTTGACGGAATTTCAATACAGTCTCCTTCCAATCGTTAAAATTAGCTCTCTCATCCCGGGTCGACTGCATTATTTCCGAGAACATATCGTCTCGGGTGCGCCTCTTTCGCCTCCTTATCTGGGAGAGCCTTCGTGCTGGGGGCGGGAGGATGGAAGAATTTGCAGCTGCAGTAGGAGGGAAAAAAAGGAGAGAAGTATGTAAAAAGATACATTTTATAGAACAATGCTTATACTCTTTCACGGTGAACACTTTTCACATTACATAGCAATGTACAAGGTCGCTTTTTGCATCTTATATTGAGTGCCCGCGGCTTTGGTGTTAGAGATCACAGCAGACGCAGGGCCGGGCAACAGAATTCGGCTTGTATGCAGCCATGGTAAGCCACTGTCCTGCTGCTTCTGCATTAAATCAGAGCCCTCCTTTCCCATAGCAAGCAAAGCCCTTTACGTGCTGCGGTTTTCCTGTTACCGTGCAGCATCAGATAACATAATAACTTGCCCCCACCCACCCATTCAATTCTGTGGGATGACCCCCTCCCCCCACCACGTGGCTGGTACCATGGAAGATCCATGCAGATCGCAAACTAGCCCCCCCATCCACTTCTGTTGGATGATCGCGTTACCCCTCCCCCCACCACGTGGCTGGTATCAGGGAAGACCCCTGCTAGCCAAACGCGAAAAACTCAGCGACATTATCCACCCCCTCCCCCCCGCCCGCTTGGCTAACTGCAGGGAAAGATTTCTTTTCAGCTACAGGCAAACAGCCCAGTAGGAACGGGGCCACCTCTGTCCCCCTAATTACATTCCCATATCTCAAACAGGTTACCCTGAACGATATCACTCTCCTGAGGATAACACAGCAAGATAAAGAGCGGATGTTGCTTGAATGCCAGCAAACACCGGGACCATACGCTGCCAAGCTTTGTCAAGCAATGATACCGGATTACTTGCTGCTAGCATGGCGCGGTCAAGTGTCCTACCATGGAGGACGGAATAAGGCTGCCCTGCCCAGAAACCTTCTGGAAAAGCTTTTGGAGTACCTCCAGGAGAGTTTCATGGAGATGTCCCTGGAGGATTTCAACTCCATCCCCAGACACGTTAACAGACTTTTCCAGTAGCTGTACTGGCCGCGAATGCATCCCAAGTCCCCAGGGCAAATTAATCATTAAACAAATACTTGTTTTAAACCATGTTTGAGATATTTGAAAAGGTTCACTCACCAGAGGTCCCTTCCAGGGGGTCTGCGATGCCGCCTTGGGAGGGTTCGGAGGGCACCTCTGTCAGGGTCAGAAAGAGCTCCTGGCTGTCGGGGAGAATGGAGCGCTGTGTGCTCTCCACAAGTTCGTCGTCCTCCTCCTCCTCCTCTTCCCCGTCCGCAGATTCGTCATGCAACGAAGACATTAACCCCTCCTCGGAGTCCACGCTCAGGGGTGGGGTAGTGGTGGCGGCCCCTCCGAGAATTGCATGCAGCTCATCGTAAAAGCGGCATGTCTGCGGCTCTGCCCCGGACCGTCCGTTGGCCTCCTTCGTCTTCTGATAGGCCTGTCGGAGCTCCTTCACCTTTATACGGCACTGAATGGAGTCCCGATTGTGGCCTCTCTCCATCATCCCCTTCGAGATCTTGTCAAAGATCTTTGCATTCCGTCTCTTGGAACGCAGTTCTGCGAGCACGGAATCCTCTCCCCATATAGCGATCAGATCCAGTATCTCGCGTGTGGTCCATGCTGGTGCTCGTTTGCGGTTCTCGGCCTGCATGGCTACCTGTGCTGTTCAGCTCTGTGTGGTCACCTGTGCTCACCAGGCTGGGCAGACAGGAAATGAAATTCAAAAGTTCGCGGGGCTTTTCCTGTCCAACTGCCCAGAGCATCCGAGTTTCGATTGCTGTCCAGAGCGGTCACAATGGTGCACTGTGGGATACCTCCCGGAGGCCAATACCTTCGAATTCCGTCCACACTAACCCTAATTCGAACCGGCAATGTCGAATTCAGCGCTACTCCCCTCGTCGGAGAGGAGTACAGAAACCGATTTTAAGAGGCCTTTAAGTCGAAATAAATGGCCTCGTTGTGTGGACGGGTACAAGGTTAATTCGGTATAACGCTGCTAAATTTGAACTAACATCGTAGTGTAGACCAGGCCTTAGTGCCTTCAGTAGTGCATTAAGCAGTGTGACTAAAGTCTGTCCGCTGTTGTCTGTTAGAGCAGTGTTTTTCAAACTGTGGGTCGCGACCCAGTACTGGGTCGTGGCATTTAAGGCACTGGGTCGCCTTGCTCTGATCAGCACCACCGACCGGGACTTTGAGTCCCGTCGGTAGTGCTGCCCAGCTAAGGCAGGCTAGTGCCTACCTTCCTGCACCCCAAACCCCTCATCTCCAGCCCCACCCGAGCCTGCACCCCCAGCCCAAAGCCCTGACCCCAACCCTCTGCCCCAGCCCTGAGCCCCCCCAAACCCAGAGCCCCTCCCACATCCTGAACCCCTCATTCCCAGCTCCGTTGGGTTGTGGGCATCAAGAGTTTTCTTCAACTGGGTCCCTAGAAAAAATGTTTGAAAACTACTGTGTTAGAGATCCTCTTCCCAGGAGGAGGCGTATGTCTTGTACTGGCAATTTTTTTTTTTTTTAAATATAGAGATGTTGCTATGTATTTGTATTTAATGCAGGTTAAAGAAATGCACCTTGCACTTGGAGCAGAAAGTGGTGAGGTTTGTGATGGTCCTTAATTTTGGGGGGAGTTCATTCCAGTCTGGGACTGACCTCAGAAAAAGTTCTGTCTCCTGCACAGATGAGTTTTACCCTTATTGTAGAGAGTTCTATTGTGCCAGAGAAGCAAAGTTGTCGACCACACTCTTTATCCTGGAGGTTTAGGCCATGTTTCTGATATCCTGGGCCCAGGCCATGCTGCACCTTGAAGATAAGGACCAAAACCTTGAACTTGATGCTGTGTTCTATGGGAAGGCAATGTAGAGAGCGGAGGACAGCTCTGATGTGCTCTCAGTAGCCTGTGTTGCTGAGGAGACATGCTGCAGCATTCTGTTCTAGTTGCAGTTCTTAAGTGCTGAAGGCTTCAGGTATGTTAGAATCATAGAATATTAGGGTTGGAAGAGACCTCAGGAGGTCATCTAGTCCAATCCCATGCTCAAAGCAAGACCAACACCAACTAAATTATCCCAGCCAGGACTTTGTCAAGCCGGGCCTTAAAAAGCTCCAAGGATGGAGATTCCACCACCTCCCTAGGTAACCCATTCCAGTGCTTCACCACCCTCCTAGTGAAATAGTGTTTCCTAATACAGTAACTCCTCGCTGAACGTTGTAGTTATGTTCCTAAAAAATGCTACTTTAAGCGAAACGATGTTAAGCAAATCCAATTTCCCCATAAGAATTAATGTAAATGGCGGGGGGTTAGGTTCCAGGGAACTTTTTTTGGCCAGACAAAAGATTGATCTCTCTCTCTCTCTCTCTCTCTCTCTCTGTGTACACACACACACAAAATACGTTTTAAACAAACAATACTGTACACAGCAATGATGATTGTGAAGCTTGGTGTAGGTGGTGAAGTAAGAGGGTGGGATATTTCCCAGGGAATGCCTTACGGCTAAATGATGAGCTAGCATTCGACTGAGCCCTCAAGGGTTAACATGTTGTTGTTAATGTAGCCTCACACTCTACAAGGCAGCATGAATGGAGGGAGGGGAGACAGCATGGCAGAGAGAGATAGAGACACACACCCTGTATGTGAGAGAGAGACGCACATTGCCCCTTTAAGTACACTGACCCCACTCTAAGTACATTGCCTTTTAAGTAGATCAGCAAGTTAAGATAGCAACTGCTGCTAGCAAGCACCCTCTGTCCTGAGGCCTGTCGTGTCTCTCCCCCCCCCCCCCCTTCTCTGTGGAGATAAGGTCCAGGAGCTGGGGGAGGGGGACACCCTTACATTAGTACCCCTCTCCCCTGCCCTCTGCACAGCAAGCAGGAGGTGGACAGGAGCAGCTCCAAGGCAGAGGGCAGGAGCTGCACACGGCAGTGGGGGAGGGACAGCTGCACTGCCCAGCAATTGTTAGCCTACTGGGCGGCTGCCACACAGGGAACTTAGAAGAGCAGGGAGCTGATAGGGGGGCTGCTGGTCCACCCTGGTTCTAAGCCCCCACCATCTAGCTCCAACGGGCTGCTCTTTCTGCAAGCAGTGGACAAAGCAGGCAGCTGCCAAACATTATAAGGGAGCATTGCACAACTTTGAACGAGCATGTTCTCTAATTGATCAGCAACGTAACAACGAAACAACCCTAACCGGGACGACTTTAAGTGAGGAGTTACTGTATCCAACCTAGACCTCCCACACTGCAACTTGAGACCATTGCTTCTTGTTTGTCATCTGCCACCCCTGAGAACAGCCTAGCTCCATCTTTGGAAACCCCCCTTCAGGTAATTGAAGGCTGCTATCAAATCCCCCCTCACTCTTCTCTTCTGCAGACTAAATAATCCCAGTTCCCTCAGCCTCTCCTCGTAAGTCATGTGCCCCAACCCCCTAATCATTTTCGTTGCCCTCCGCTGGACTCTCTCCAATTTGTCCACATCCCTTCTGTAGTGGGGGGACCAAAACTGGACCCAATACTCCAGGTGTGGCCTCACCAGTGCCGAATAGAGGGGAATAATCACTTCCCTCGATTTGTTGGCAATGCTTCTACTTATACAGCCCAAAATGCCGTTAGCCTTCTTGGCAACAAGGGCACACTGTTGACTCATATCCAGCTTCTCGTCCACTGTAACCCCTAGGTCCTTTTCTCCAGAACTGCTGCCTAGCCACTCGGTCCCTAGTCTGTAGCAGTGCATAGGATTCTTCCATCCTAAGTGCAGAACTCTGCACTTGTCCTTGTTGAACCTCATCAGATTTCTTTTGGCCCAATCCTCTAATTTGTCTAGGTCCCTCTGTATCCTATCCCTACCCTCCAGCGTATCTACCACTCCTCCCAGTTTAGTGTCATCTGCAAACTTGCTGAGGGTGCAATCCACGCCATCCTCCAGATCATTAATAAAGATATTGAACAAAACCGGCCCCAGGACTGACCCTTGGGGCACTCCGCTTGATACCGGCTGCCAACTAGACATGGAGCCGTTGATCACTACCCGTTGAGCCCGATGATCTAGCCAGCTTTCTACCCACTTTATAGTCCATTCATCCAGCCCATACTTCTTTAACTTGCTGGCAAGAGTACTGTGGTAGACTGTATCAAAAGCTTTGCTAAAGTCAAGGAATAACACATCCACTACTTTCCCCTCAGCCACAGAACCAGTTATCTCATCATAGAAGGCAACGACTGTACTGCCTCTGCTACCTACAGCAAGGCACCAACCACAGCACTGAAGCCCCTGGCACAAAGTACTTTGGTATGGTCCATCTTGGCACCGGGTATGCCCATATTGAGACCCACCACTGTGGTATCTATATCTATCCTTGGCACTGACTGAGGTATTGACTATAGTAGATGAAGGACTCTGTATCAGCTCTGATGCATGGCATGGAGACACCTTTCAGTGGGGCAGATGTCAGACTCTCCTTACAGAGGCTATGGGAGGTCATTGCTAAATCAACCTCAGTGGTGATCCCAAGACAAGGCACAGCTGACAGAACTTCCCCTCTGCTGGAAAAGACATATTTCTTTCCCTCTCAGAGCTCACCCAAAGTTTCTCTCTAAGGGAGTTTCTAACTTTCACATCAATCAGTTGATTCATCTCCCTGTGTTCTTCCCTTGTCTGTTCCGGGTGAAATAAACCTCCATATGTTCGAAGTCATCAGAGCTTTGCCCTTTTATTTGGATAGGACCAATCCATTCCTGTGCACACCTGTCCTGGACTCTCTTTTTGGCATTCACTGAAAGGATTATATCATTGAGTGGGTCTCGGACTATTTCAGGACTTGTTATGATTTGGCCAAGAAAGATCCCCCTGGACGTATTAACATTGAAGCAGCCTCTGCAGCATGTTTGATTAACATCTGCATAGGAAGCAACATGGAACTCAATCCATACATCTACCACTTGCTATTCCCTGGCACAAGAGCCCAGATTGGATGCTAGCTTTGGTATGGCAGTCTGCAATCTGTATTAAAGTAGAACTCCTGCTGCCTAGCTACCGGTAAATAGGCAACTGTTTGTTAGTCACCAAGAGTGGAATCTGTGGACAATCACTTAAACAGTTACCCTACAGTACCTGTGGTACTTTGAGATGTGTTATCCACAGATTCCACAAAACCCCCTCCCCCATAATTGGAGACCTGCTCCTAAGAGATTCTTATTGGTGAAGGAACTGAGATGTGCACCCTGCTTTTAATACACTTGGCTGCAGGGAGTAAGCGAGTGTTCAAGGCACAGGGTCAGCCGCAACAGACATTGCTATTCAAAAGAATCCAGTCTTGTGCGCTGCCTGCACCCCTAGGGTGGAATCTGTGTGAAAATGTCTTGAATAACCACAGTTCTTACCAGAGTAAGAAAACGCTCTGTTCCAGTCCTAAAATTAAGCACTGGCTTGTAATTGTTTGAGGAAGAACTTCCTGAAGGAAATGGTTTTTTTCTTTATGAAAATTAATGTAAGCATAACTTAATGACTAGAATAAATTTAAAGTATGGTTTTACTCTGAAAAGTTACTATGTAAGTATGGCATATTCTTATTCAGAAGAACTGCTTCCTGGGTCTATTCAGAGACATATCTGCTTACTTTAAGAAATGTATTTTTACGACTGTCAGCCCTGGCGAACTAGCAACTATGGGCTTCTCTTGTGGTTCATACCTTAGCAACAGAATTGCTAACTAAAACACTGATCCTGCAAAGACTTAAGCAGGTGAGTAAGTTTGAGCAATCCTCCTGAAACTCATGTGTGTAAACACATAACTCACATGCTCAAGTATTTGCAGGATCGGGCCCTAAATTCCAGTGGCAGGACTATCTGTGTAGACTCATACCATCAGTTATATCAGCTCAACTCCATTGGCAATAGTGTTCCATTGGTAGAACTGAGGCCATGCAGAATCTTTATTGATGATGATATAAGAGCCAGGAAGAACCCAGCTTGACTTTAATATCCCAGGCCAAATGTGCAGGGCTGACGGTATTTGTAAAACTAAGCAAACTTGATCTGAAAATCATTGAGACGCAACAAACATTGACCCCCCTGCCCTCCAAATGATGTTGCATTCCATCACTTTTCAGAATAGAACACCACACTTTCAAGTTTGTGCAGTATGTTCAGCAGTCTCTTCTGTATGCTAAAAAGAAAAATGCACCTGATATTAAATTTTTGTTGATATTGTACAATCTAGAATTCCCATGTAGCAGCATTTGTCTTTTGTTATAATTTTGATACTTGTTTATTCTGATTTTACAATGCCTAGTAATAGAACATTTGATCTATTTAGGTGATGTAGACGGTTCCACTGAGGCCATTCTAAACATTCTGGACAGCTATAATGCCGACGATGAATGTGAATTGGATGTGGTCCATTTTGGAGTAGGGGATGTCAGTGAAAATGACATAAATCTTGCTGAAACATTTAAGGGTAAAGTATAAATTTAGACAGTGATCTTACAATCAGTATGAAATCCTTCATTTTTTATTAAATGAACAGGGTAGCTGTGCTTTGTTTTTGTTTTCCCTGTGTAATAATTAATTAGCAATACAATCAATGAAAATGTGTATGAAACATAAAAATAATAGTTTTCTTTCACAGAAAATAAATACTAGTATCTGTGAAAAGAGGTATCCTGCTAGAAATCTAGTGAAAATGCAAGTAGTGTAGAGAAGGGTATACACGATACTGTATTGTCTATAATGTGGCAGACAATACCTGCAAACTTGAGTGTTCGAGACAGTGCTCTAGATTTGAGCCCTTATTCTGGTTGCCTTACGCTGCTTCAGCAGTGCAAAGCAGCCAGAAAAATGGCATAACCAGATCCCAGAGGATTTTTTTGTGCAGGGGAGTCCTGGTGGGGGAGGGGGTTGGCCAGCATAGTGGTTCCTGTTATAACCTCCCCCCAGCCCAGGGGGCATGGCTGCAGTGCCCCTATGCCTGTTAGATCCCCAGTTGCTGGAACTGCCCTGGGCCATAGCTGGGAGTAAATTAGAACCTCCTTCAGACTGCTCTGATTTATGCTGGAGACGAAGATAAGGAGCTGGCCTTTTCTGGACCCAAGATAAGTAGCTCCCTTTCAATCCTGCTCCTTCATGTAGCATATTGCTCAGCCAGATCACAGGATCTGACTAGCTATCTATCTGCTTTGTTACATTTAATTGTATCATCTAGGAATTTAGAGAGACAAAGTGGGTGAGGTAATATCTTTAACTGGACCATCTTCTGTTGGGGAGAGAGACAAGCTTTTGAGCCACATAGAGCTCTTTTTCGAAGATGGTCCAATTTAAGATATTACCTCATCCATCTTGACTCTCTAATATCCTGGGACTGACATGGCTACAACTACACTGATCTAGGGACAGTATTTTGTGGGGGTTTCCATTGAAGCAACTCTTCTTAAAGTAAGAGAGCATTGTTGGAGGTACTTAGTGTACATGCAGTGACCCAGTATCTGATCTCTGATTTTAACAATGGATGGAAAAGTTAAAATGGGGAAACTATAAAATTTCATTTTGCTATCAGTAATGTTGCTTTTACTAGCGCTCAATTTCAGGATATCTTGACTCCTGATTCCAAAAGGTGTTTTTTAAAAAAGGAAGAGAAAAGAGGATTGTAATTTAAATTAGTAAATGTGAAAATCTCAACCCAAGTAAAGCAAACAATTTTCAGTTGTTAAGTACAGACTGTACTAAGAATAAAATATTACATGAATATTCCAGGATAGCCTTTGCAAGCTCATCTCCAAACGTTTTCACTTACTGCTTGAAAAACAAAGAAGTTCCTGTACCTGGAGTGTTTGTATTTAATAATCAGCTATGGTGGTTTTATCTGTCAGGTGTCATATATGGATTCAGTGTGAATGCAAACAAATCTATTCAGCAGCTGGCTGCTAAAAAGGGAATAAAAATTAAACTTCACAATATTATCTACCATCTTATTGAAGACTTGAAAGATGAGTTGAGCAGCAAATTGCCCCCATCTGTAGTAGAACATATAATAGGTAAGTTTTCACTGGATGGTAAATATTGCCTTAAAAAACTAGACCTCTCTTGTGGGGTAGGGAAAATATTTTGCTGCTCTGGGGTGGGCCTTGATTTAAAATGGTATGTTGAGGAAATACACAAATCTCATTCTCCAGGATAGCTTTCCCACTATACTGGATTGCATAGAATTCCTCTGCAGTTATTCTCCTCAATACACAACAGCAGAATGTTCAGAAGACTAAAGTTTTGATAGCAATGGAAGAGCACAGCATTCATTACTGGTGGAGTTTGTATTACATTCCCTTGCACTTAGTCCTTCCATTTCTTTCCTTAGGGGAGGCCTCTGTTCTCGCTACCTTCTGTGTCACAGTAGGAAAAAGCATGGTTCCAGTGGCTGGCTGCCGAGTACAGAAGGGGCAGTTAGACAGAAAGTTGAAGTTTAAACTAATTCGTAACACAGATGTTATTTGGAAAGGTAAAACTGCTATCAAAACATTTATCCACACTGATATTCTACTACACATACATGCTCACCATTGGAGTTAGATTCTTAGGCCCAGACTATATCCTCTGATCTATACAGGCAATGGAAGTCAATGAAAATGTTTTGGTGTATCTGAAGGTGGAATTTTCTTCTTAAAAAGTTGTTCAATCAACTTAATACACTATTTACAGTAGACTTCACCTAAAAAGGACGTCTAGTTCCTGCAAAGCTTGTTTCCTTGCTTAAGCAATACACGCAGAATTGGTTTTGGACAGACATTTTCTTGACCAATCATCCTAGTGTTCATAGGTGCCAACTCCGTGGGTGCTTCGGGGCTGGAGCACCGATGGGGAAAAATTAGTGAGTGCTCTGAACCCACCAGCAGCCAAGCTCCCTGCCCTCCCTGCCTCTTCCCCTGAGAGCGCCGCGTCCCAGCTCCTCCGTCTACCTCCCAGCGCTTGCCGCCACCAAACAGCTGTAGCACGCTCCAGGAAGGAGGAGCGGGAACATGGCGCACTCAGGGGAGGAGGCAGAGAAGAAGCCGGGGCAGGGATTTGGGGAAGGAGTCGAATAGAGGCAGGGAGGGAGCGGAGTTGGGGTGGGGACTTTGGGGAAGGGGTTGGAATGGGGCCGGAGCAGGTGTGGAGTTGGGGTGGGGGTGGAGGGGGGGTTGAGCACTCACCAGCGCCATTAGAAGTCGGCGCCTATGCTGGTGTTCCCTCCCCATAAGAAACTTCCACATGCTCTGAACCCCTGACAGCAGTCTGTGTAGGAAGGAGATAGTCAGATCAATTAAACTTTGAAAGGAGTAGCACCTGATTTTCAGAACATATGTAAATTATGGAGGTTCAGCATCACTAAAAATCAGAACCTTCTTGCATTGGCCTTGCCATGTAGTTTTTTTGTGGGGAGGGGGTTGTTTGTTTAAAGTTCACGTTAGTCTTTATATTGGATCTATTTTTTCCATTCTCTCTCTCTAGGATTTTTAACCTCACTGAAGCACCATAAAGACGATGTCCAGGTAATAAAAACTGGCATGGATTGTGGCCTCAGTTTGGATAAGAACATAGAGTTCAGTATTGGAGATGAAATTATCTGCTATGAAGAAAAGAAAGTTGAACAGACAATTTCATGGGATCCAGGATTTTAAATAATTTTACTTCACTTGAATGTGATGGGAAAAGGCCTTGCATTATTCCTGATCATCTTTACAGAATGTTCTTATATTAAAGACACTTACAAAGTGGCTTGTATTGTAAGAATTATTTGTGTTCTTAACAGGAGTGCCAACAGCTGATATTTCAAAAGTAAAAGGATTTGTTTCAGGGGCTATGAATGACAGGGGTGGCTTCCTCAGTTCTGCAGGATTGTGCCCGCTTTGTAGACCCATAAGATCACAGGAAAGCATGGGGGCCAGCAGGGCAGTGTTAACTTCTTGGGGACAGAAGAGATATGCTAGAAATGACTCCTAGCATGTTTCAGATATGAGTAAAAAGTACCTTTTTAGGAAGGAAAAGAGTATTTCAGGTCACTGTAATACTGTTTGTATTGGTAACATAGTTTGGTTGATAGAAATAATTCAACCGTTAAAATATTATCTGAAAAGAATAAAATGGCTAGATAAACACAGAAGGAACCATTGGTGTACTGTCACTACAGCCTTTGAGAAAACAAGTGACTTTGTGAAAGGTTTGGCCTTCATTTCAAGAGGTTTCCAGCGCATCATCAAGGATCTACAACCTATCCTGAAGGATGATCCCTCACTCTCACAGATCTTGGGAGACAGGCCAGTCCTCGCTTACAGACAGCCCCCCAACCTGAAGCAAATACCAGCAACCACACAACAAAAACACTAACCCAGGAACCTATCCTTGCAACAAAGCCCGTTGCCAACTCTGTCCACATATCTATTCAGGGGACACCATCATAGGACCTAATCATATCAGTCACACTATCAGAGGCTCGTTCACCTGCACATCTACCAATGTGATATATGCCATCATGTGTCAGCAATGCCCCTCTGCCATGTACATTGGCCAAACCGGACAGTCTCTACGCAAAAGAATAAATGGACACAAATCAGACGTCAAGAATTATAACATTCAAAAACCAGTCAGAGAACACTTCAACCTCCCTGGTCACTCGATTACAGACCTCAAAGTCGCAATAATCCAACAAAAAAACTTCAAAAACAGACTCCAATGAGAAACGGCAGAATTGGAATTAATTTGCAAACTGGATACCATTAAATTAGGCTTGAATAAAGACTGGGAGTGGATGGGTCATTACACAAAGTAAAACCTATTTCCCCATGCTAATTTTTCCCCCTACTGTTACTCACACCTTCTTGTCAACTGTTGGAAATGGGCCATCCTGATCATCACTACAAAAGTTTTTTTTCTCCTGCTGATGATAGCCCACCTTCCCTGATTATTCTCGTTATAGTTAGTATGGCAACACCCATTTTTTCATGTCCTCTGTGTATATACATCTTTCCACTGTATTTTCCACTGCATGCATCCGATGAAGTGGGTTTTAGCCCATGAAAGCTTATGCTCATATAAATTTGTTAGTTTTGTGAAAAGAACGAGGAATACTTGTGGCACCTTAGAGTCTAAGTGATTGGGCAACAAAATGGCAAATGAAATTTAATGTGGATAAATTTAAAGTAGTACACATTGGGAAAAATAACCCCAACTATACATACAATATGATGGAGGGCTAATTTAGCCACAACTAATCAGGAAAAAGATCTTGGCGTCATCGTGGATAGTTCTCTGAAGACATCCACGCAGTGTGCAGCAGCAGTCGAAAAAGCAAACAGGATGTTAGGAATCATTAAAAAGGGGATAGAGCATAAGACGGAGAATATCTTATTGCCCTTATATAAATCCATGGGACGCCCACATCTTGAATACTGCATACGGATGTGGTCTCCTCATCTCAAAAAAGATATACTGGCATTAGAAAAGGTTCAGAGAAGGGCAACTAAAATGATTAGGGGTTTAGAATGGGTCCCATATGAGGAGAGATTAAAGAGGCTAGGACTTTTCAGCTTGGAAAAGAGGATACATGATAGAGGTAGTGCTTGTCACCTTTTTTTTTTTTAAATGCTTGTAATTTAACTCTGTCATTGCATGTTTCTCTTTTTAAGATTTCACTCAGTTCCTTCCAAATTTCAACAGCGTCAGCAATAAAACAGCTATTTCCCTGCATTTTGTTCAAGGCTACAAAAATAGGCTTCAGGGTACACAGCATGTGTTCAACATTTCTCTTAAGCCCAATGTTGAGAACTTTGGCTGTGACAGTGCCATCTATTTTTTCACGATTTTGTTCACAAACTGTCATCACATTAGGCCAGTTCTTGATATAGTGCTCAAAACAGTCCACTACTGAGTTCCATCGCATGTCTTCTGGGAGAGTTAGCTTGGTTCCTCCAACTTTTTTCAGAGCAGCTGCTGCAAAGTGGTTGTTAGGGAAGTATTTTGCAATTTCAACAACATTAGCTTTTATTTCTGGAACACTGAAGTCTTTGGCTAGGAGGTTCATCAAATGAGCACTGCAACCGTATGTTATTAGCTTGGGACTCTCTTCTAAATAATTTCTTCTCATCTTGGATACATTTGCAGCATTGTCTGTGACCAAGCTGCGTACTAGACATTTGAATTTTTTTTCACAGTTTGTTATAGCTTTTACTGCTACTTCTTGTAAGTATTCTGCTGTGTGTGCATTTCCTGATATATCAATTGTTTCTGTAAGGAAGACATTCCCTTCTTCTGTTGTCACACAAGCACATACAACAGGATCATTGTGGACATTGCTCCACCCATCAAGACTCAGGTTAACAATTTTACCCTCTAGACCTTTTGCACACTGCTCAATTTCTCTTTCATACACTTTATCCAGCAATTTGCCTGCGATATCTGCTCTGTTAGGTGAACTGTATCCTGGTCTTAATGACTGAACCATGTTAATGAAGTGTAGGTTCTCAATCATATGGCAAGGAGAGTTCGTTGCATAAACAAACCGGGCAATTTTTTCATCAGTTACCTCTTTTTGTAATCTGCTGGTTCTTCTCACAAACTTATTTATGGTTGTTTCTGGATGATGGGTTTGTTTTTTTTCTTTTTGCTACAGGTGATGTACTGTGGCTATGTGACATACATGATGTGACTGAAACACTATCATTGGCAGATAACTCAAACTATAAAAAGCAGCAAAGAGTCCTGTGGCACCTTATAGACGAACAGATGTATTGGAGCATAAGCTTTCGTGGGTGAATACCCACTTTGTCAGACGCATGACTGAAACTATAGAAAATGATGGTGATCTTGAAGGTGGATAGTCTTCAAAATCGTGTATGTTGAGGATGGATTCTCCTAAACAAAATAAGTCAATGCAGTTATTTAATTATTATTACCATACTGCTCATTTAGTATTACTCATTGCATTCACTGACACTCAGTATACTTTAAAGGTGAAATTGTAAAAGGAAGATCTGCCTATTTCAGCTATTTATTTATCACAACTGCATCTAAAATGATAGTTACTCTCTGGTATTAACAACTATATTTTTTGCTCAAACCTGAGAATTCAAGAATAGTTCAGAAGGAAGACAGGCAGTCCTTAAGAAAGAAGTATGAAATAAAGTTTACCAACCTGAAGATCCTGCATGTTCAGACATGTTCCTTTTATCATCTTCAATGCAGCTTCCTCCTGAGAAGGAACACCTCTCATGATGTTGTTTCATTCAGGCAACCAGGGCTTGCATGTCTTTGTTGCACTGTTTGCATTTTGCACGCATGCCTGTCTTACCCACAGGTAGAGGAATTTCATTAAAATATTCCCAAACTGGGTCTCTTTTACAGCCTGCTGCCATTATAGGTTTTCCCTTCTAGTGAGAGAATGGTATGGTAGATCTCAAATCAATGAAGGCTACACTCAGACCTCAAGACTTCTGGCATATGCTGCTCAAACAGTTTCACTTTTGTTTCTACTGCATGTCCCTCCCGTCTCACATTTATCTCCAGACTTCTTCTCCTTATCCAGATCTATTCCGCCCCCAACAATCTTCTATTCCTTGAACTTTTTGAAACTTTGCACTTTTAGAGAGAGATAAGGGATTGACTCTGTGTACACAAATTTGCACAGGGACAATAGCGTTGAGATCTGTTATTTCTCACCTCTATATATTAATTTAAAAACATTTTTGCTATTAACAAGCATGTTATCTCTGGAGACACAAACCCAGTTTGAGAACTGCAAAACTAAGCATCTCTGATGATATCATCTAGACTGATCACTGAGTCCCAGTGGGTAGATAGAAAGATTAACCTAAATAATCTATACAGAAGCCCCTGGAACTCCATAAGATTGGGTCCCTAATCCATGAACGATTGGAGCTCATTTACAAAACTTTTCTTAAACATTACTGAATATATTGTCTCATACTATAGAATTAGAATTTATAATCCCTATTCCCTGATGAGAGATTTTTGAGCTATAACGTATCTTAATTAAAACTATCTTTAGATAAAATGCTTTTTAAGGAAAAAACCTATCAAAAAAATCCAATTTTTTATCCACCCTGGCAATAAGTGAGAGACCTAAACATCTAAGTCTGTATGCTGCACTGCCTACCACTTTTTCTACATCCATGGAAAAAGGAAAAATAACATTCCCTTTTCTATATAGAAGGCTAGATAAAATGTTTCAAGGAGGTAATATTGTAAAAGTAGAGTTGCAGTATTGGTAACTAAGTGGGGGGGGGGAGGGAAATAAATTCTGAACTCTATATGGGAGGCTTCTCATTTCAGAGGAGACTAAAAATTTAGTTTTGTTCTCTAGAAATGGCAGTTTCCTCTGAATCACACTTACTCAATTAACATGTAAAATCCACTTGGGGTCCTTGCAACTGGCTTATCACCACCAGCAAGAGTCTGCAAGCTGAACTCTCCTCAGTCACAACATGTAACCTCATTCATTGTCTACCATAGGGACAGAACTTAGCTCTGAAATGCAAAGCTGAATCCATCTTAAACGTTGACACTTGTACAGCACAATGTGCATCTCAGTTTTGCATGGTGTGAACTGAACCTAATCAGGACAAGTAACTCATTCTTAAAGCTGCAGCTCATAACTACAAAGAAGAAAGATATTCTTTACATGGAAGATAGGTTGTTTTAAAAGTTATTTACTGATGCTTTTACACAATGAATAGGGCTTCTCTTCCCTGTATCCAGGAGACAGCATGAGCCAGAAGCTGAAGCTTCAGTTAAATTGAAGGTAATAAGCTTATTACTAAAGGGGAAGGGAACACATGGTGGCAATTATCATGCAGTTACAGCTAATGCAGTACAACTTGATTCCAAATAACTTTTTTGTAGAAAACCACTAGATCATATCTCCTTAAGCTTATCCCCTCCCTCACAAAAAGCAAGCCTCAGATGGTACCATCCTTAACTTCCACTTTTAACTATTAGTTCCTTTTTTAATCTTATCCTCAACTTCCTTAGTGGCCCTCCTTCCCCATGTGTGACTATCTCACAGGGGCCTGGGAGGCCATTCAGGGCTTCCTCACTGTTGCTAGCAAAAGAGGAATTCTGGCAATCAAGCCTTTTCTATTAGATAAGTACAATCCCTGCTGAGTATTTTGTAGAAACACTCCCCTTTATATCACTTGTACAGTGCTAGGACTGAACTAAATATTCAATTCAAAAGGCCATCAAACTCTAAAATGGCCTTAAAGGTAGATTTTGGAATAAAGCTGTTATGATCAATAGTAATTCTATGAAGTCTTACACAGTTTATTTTTTAGAAGTAACTATTCCCCTACAGCACTGAGAACTGCAGTGAGTTATACTGACTTCATTAAATTGAGAAGCAGCAGAAAGTAATCATTAAAATAGGATGTTAATTTATACATGGCCTATGAAAAGCTGAAGTCATTTTACACTCACGCAAGGTAACATCCCAGAAATAGGGCTCCAGTAAGAAGGCAACTTAAATTCAGTTATAGTACTTTCCTTTTTAAACACTATACAAATTAATCCTGTTCCCCAAACTTAGTTCCAGCAAAGTAGGTATTATCCCCATTTTAAAGGTGGGAAATAGAAGGGGCAGTTCAGGGGATGCCCAAGATGACAGCCTCAATACAGCTGAGATTAAAACTGAGTTCCTGGCTCTTCTTTCTACTCCTTACACCTATTTTACCCCTCCTCCACCTCACCAGAGTCGGAGACCTCCTGGACTACGACCAGAGAGACTGGGTGGATCCCCTGACGCTCGCTCAACACATGAGGCTCTCCACCCTTCATGGAGGTGAGGGCAGCCTTACTGCCCACTGCTCGGGTTTACCTCGACCAGGTCCTGTGGGAGGGTGCTCCTCGCCCACCCTGCACCCCGGGCCCTCTGAACCTTTTCATCGGGCCCCTACCCTGTGAGCACTCCCCCCTGACCATCCCCTGTACACTGTGAGCCAGCTGAACGATTCACAGCCAGTTCGCTTCCGGACTGCGCCAAGGGAACACCTGTACATGCTCATGCTTCACATCCTCCATTTCCTCACCCTTGTGTCCCACCCCGATACAAGTATTGCTCAGGCATGCAAGTGTGAAATCAGGAAGGCCAAATCCCACTTGGAATTGCGGGTAGCAAGGGATGTTAAGAGTAACAAGAAGGGTTTCTTCAGGTATGTTGGCAACAAAAAAGGTTAAGGAAAGTGTGGGCCCCTTACTGAATGAGGGAGGCAACCTAGTGACAGAAGATGTGGAAAAAGCTAATGTACTCAATGCTTTTCTTGCCTCTGTCTTATGAACAAGGTCAGCTCCCAAACTACTGCACTGGGCAGCACAGTATGGGGAGGAGGTGACCAGCCCTCTCTTGAGAAAGAAGTGGTTCAGGACTATTTAGAAAAGCTGGATGAGCACAAGTCCATGGGGCCGGATGCGCTGCATCCGAGGGTGCTAAAGGAGTTGGCGGATGTGATTTCAGAGCCATTGCCCATTATCTTTGAAAACTCATGGCGATTGGGGGAGGTCCCGGATGACTGGGAAAAGGCTAATGTTGTGCTCATCTTTAAAAAAGGGAAGGAGGAGGATCTGGGGAACTACAGGCCAGTCAGCCTCACCTCAGTCCCTGGAAAAATCATGGAGCAGGTCCTCAAGGAATAAATTCTGAAGCACTTAGGGTACGTCTACACTACGGGATTAGTCCGAATTTACGGAATTCGATTTTATGAAACCGATTGTATAAATTCGATTGTACGCGGCCACAGTAAGGGGATTAATTCGGTGGTGTGCGTCCATGCACAAAGACTAGCGTCGAATTCCAGAGCGTTGCACTGTGGGTAGCTATCCCATAGCTATCCCAGAGTTCCCGCAGTCCCCCCCGCCCATTGGAATTCTGGGTCGAGATCCCAATGCCTGATGGGACAAAAGATATTGTCGCGGGCGGTTCTGGGAACATCCTCCCCCTCCCTCCGTGAAAACAACGGCAGACAACCATTTCGCGCCTTTTTTCCTTGTTGAACTGAGCGGACGCCATACCTCGGCAAGGATGGATCCCGCTCAGCTCAAGTTTGCAGTCATGAACATTGTAAACACCACGCGCATTATAGTGCAGTTTATGCTCAACCAGGACCAGAAAAGCCAGGCGAGGAGGAGGCGGCTACGGCAGCGCGGCGACGAGAGTGATGCGGACATGGACATGGACACAGAATTGTCTCGCGCCACGGGCCCCGGCGCTTTGGAGATCATGTTGGCAATGGGGCAGCTTCTTGCTGTGGAACGCCGATTCTGGGCCCGGGAAACAAGCACTGACTGGTGGGACCGCATAGTGCTGCAGGTGTGGGACGATTCCCAGTGGCTGCGAAACTTTCGCATGCGTAAGGGCACTTTCCTGGAACTTTGTGACTTGCTTTCCCCTGCCCTGACGCGCCAGAACACCAAGATGAGAGCAGCCCTCACAGTTGAGAAGCGAGTGGCGATAGCCCTGTGGAAGCTTGCAACACCGGACAGCTACCGGTCAGTCGGTAATCAGTTCGGAGTGGGAAAATCTACCGTGGGGGCTGCTGTCATGCAAGTAGCCAAAGCAATCGTTGAGCTGCTGCTAAAAAAGGTAGTGACGCTGGGAGATGTGCAGCTCATTGTGGATGGCTTTGCTGCAATGGGATTCCCTAACTGTGGTGGGGCGATAGATGGAACCCATATCCCGATCTTGGCACCGGAGCACCAGGGCAGCCAGTACATAAACCGCAAGGGGTACTTTTCTATGGTGCTGCAAGCAATGGTGGATCACAAGGGACGTTTCACCAACATCAACGTGGGATGGCCGGGAAGGGTTCATGACGCCCGCGTCTTCAGGAACACTAGTCTGTTTAAACGGCTGCAACAAGGGATTTACTTTCCAGACCGGAAAATTACCATTGGGGATGTTGAGATGCCCATCGTTATCCTTGGGGACCCAGCCTACCCCTTAATGCCGTGGCTCATGAAGCCATACACAGGCAGCCTGGACAGTAGTCAGGAGCGGTTCAACTACAGGCTGAGCAAGTGCAGGATGGTGGTAGAGTGTGCCTTTGGACGTTTAAAAGGTCGCTGGCGCTCGTTACTGACTCGCTCGGACCTCAGCCAAACCAACATCCCCATTGCTATTGCAGCTTGCTGTGTGCTCCACAATCTCTGTGAGAGCAAGGGGGAGACCTTTATGGCGGGGTGGGAGGCTGAGGCAAACCGCCTGGCCGCTGATTACGCGCAGCCAGACACCAGGGCGATTAGAAGAGCACACCGGGAAGCGGTGCGCATCAGAGAAGCTCTGAAAACAAGTTTCATTGCTGGCCAGGCTCCTGTGTGAAAGTTATGTTTGTTTGTCCCTGTTGAAAACCCGCCCCCTTGATTCACTCATTCCCTGTAAGCAACCCACCCTTCCCCCTTCCCCCTTCGATCCCAGTTTGATTTGAAAAAAATAAAGTCAGTTTCGTTTACAACTCAAGAACTTTTTATTAACGGGTGGTAATGAACATAGGGAGAGAAATAACCAGGTAGTCCGGGTGGGGTTTGGGAGGAGGGTAGGAGTGAAGGAACAGGGCAGGAAAAACATTCAAAATAATGAGAGCCTTTTGCTTGGGCTCTCTAATGGGGTGGAGTGGCAGGGTGCACGGAGCCTCCCCCCCCGCGTTCTTACACGTCGGGGTGAGGAGGCTACGGGACTTGGGGAGGGGGGAGGGCGGTTATAGAGGGGCTGCAGCGGCACTCGGTAATCCTGCAGCTGCCGTTCCTGGAGCTCCACCAGACGCCGGAGCATGTCTGTCTGCTCACGCAGCAGCCCCAGCGTTGCATCCCGCCACTTCTCGTCTCGGGCGTCCCTCCTCTCCTCACGTTCGTCCCTTCTCTCCTCACGTTGGTCCCTTTTCTCCTCCCGTTGGTCCCTCATGTCCTCCCGTTGGTCCCTCTTCTCCTCACGGTCACTGGCCTCTTTCCGGAATTTTAATACAGTGTCCTTCCAGTCATTGAAATTAGCTCTCTCATCCCGGGTCGATTGCATAATTTCCGAGAACATGTCGTCTCGCGTGCGTCTCTTTCGCCGCCTTATCTGGGAGAGCCTTCGGGCCGGGGGCGGGAGGATTGAAAAATTTGCAGCTGCAGGAGGAGGGAAAAAAAGGGAGAGAAGTATGTAAAAAGATACATTTTATAGAACAATGCTTATACTCTTTCACGGTGAACACTTTTCACATTACATAGCAATGTACAAGGTCGCATTTTGCATCTTATATTGAGTGCCCGCGGCTTTGGTGTTAGAGATCACAGCAGACGCAGGGCCGGGCAACAGAATTCGGCTTGTATGCAGCCATGGTAAGCCATTGTCCTGCGGCTTCTGCATTAAATCAGCGCCCTCCTTTCCCATAGCAAGCAAAGCCCTTTACGTGCTGCGGTTTTCCTGTTACCGTGCAGCATCAGATAACATAATAACCCCCACCCACCACCCATTCAATTCTGTGGGATGATCGGTTGACCCCCTCCCCCCACCACGTGGCTGGTATCATGGAAGATCCATGCAGATAACAAACTAGCCCCCCCATCCACTTCTGTGGGATGATCGCGTTACCCCTCCCCCCACCGCGTGGCTGGTATCAGGGAAGACCCCTGCTAGCCAAACGCGAAAACCTCAGCGCCATTGTCCACCCACTCCCCCCCGCCCGCTTGGCTAACTGCAGGGAAAGATTTCTTTTCAGCTACAGGCAAACAGCCCAGTAGGAACGGGGCCACCTCTGTCCCCTTAATTACATTCCCGTATTTCAAACAGGTTACCCTGAACGATATCACTCTCCTGAGGATAACACAGCAAGATAAAGAACGGATGTTGCTTGAATGCCAGCAAACACCGGGACCATACGCTGCCAAGCTTTGTCAAGCAATGATACCGGATTACTTGCTGCTAGCATGGCGCGGTCAAGTGTCCTACCATGGAGGACGGAATAAGGCTGCCCTGCCCAGAAACCTTCTGGAAAAGCTTTTGGAGTACCTCCAGGAGAGTTTCATGGAGATGTCCCTGGAGGATTTCAACTCCATCCCCAGACACGTTAACAGACTTTTCCAGTAGCTGTACTGGCCGCGAATGCATCCCAAGTCCCCAGGGCAAATTAATCATTAAACAAATACTTGTTTTAAACCATGTTTGATATATTTGAAAAGGTACACTCACCAGAGGTCCCTTCCAGGGGGTCTGCGATGCCGCCTTGGGAGGGTTCGGAGGGCACTTCGGTCAGGGTCAGAAACAGCTCCTGGCTGTCGGGGAGAATGGAGTGCTGTGTGCTCTCCACAAGTTCGTCCTCCTCCTCCTCCTCCTCTTCCCCGTCCGCAGATTCGTCATTCAAGGATGAGATTAACCCCTCCTCGGAGTCCACGGTCAGGGGTGGGGTAGTGGTGGCGGCCCCCCCGAGAATTGCATGCAGCTCCTCGTAGAAGCGGCATGTCTGCGGCTCTGCCCCGGACCGTCCGTTTGCCTCCTTGGTTTTCTGATAGGCCTGTCGGAGCTCCTTCACCTTAATACGGCACTGATAGGAGTCCCGATTGTGGCCTCTCTCCATCATGCCCTTGGAGATCTTGTCGAAAATTTTTGCATTCCGTCTCTTGGAACGCAGTTCTGCGAGCACGGAATCCTCTCCCCATATAGCGATCAGATCCAGTATCTCGCGTGTGGTCCATGCTGGTGCTCGTTTGCGGTTCTCGGACTGCATGGCTACCTGTGCTGTTCAGCTCTGTGTGGTCACCTGTGCTCACCAGGCTGGGCAGACAGGAAATGAAATTCAAAAGTTCGCGGGGCTTTTCCTGTCCAACTGCCCAGAGCATCCGAGTTTAGATTGCTGTCCAGAGCGGTCACAATGGTGCACTGTGGGATACCTCCCGGAGGCCAATACCTTCGAATTCCGTCCACACTAACCCTAATTCGAACCGGCAATGTAGATTTCAGCGCTACTCCCCTCGTCGGAGAGGAGTACAGAAACCGATTTTAAGAGCACTTTAAATCGAATTAAATGGCCTCGTTGTGTGGACGGGTACAAGGTTAATTCGCTATAACGCTGCTAAATTCGAACTAAAATCGTAGTGTAGACCAGGCCTTAGAGGAAAGTGACTTGACTTTAGCAAAGCTTTTGATACTGTCTCCCACAGTATTCTTGCCAGCAAGGTAAAGAAGTATGGGCTGGATGAATGGACTATAAGGTGGATAGAAAGCTGGCTAGATCGTCGGGCTCAACGGGTAGTGATCAATGGCTCCATGTCTAGTTGGCAGCTGGTATCAAGCAGAGTGTCCCAAGAGTTGGTCCGGGGGCCGGTTTTGTTCAATATCTTCATTAATGATCTGAAGGATGGCATGGATTTCACCCTCAGCAAGTTTGCAGATGACACTAAACTGGGAAGAGTGGTAGATACGCTGGAGGGTAGGGATAGGACGCAGAGGGACCTAGACAAATTAGAGGATTGGGCCAAAAGAAATCTGATGAGGTTCAACAAGGACAAGTGCAGAGTCCTGCACTTAGAATGGAATACTCCCATGCACTGCTACAGACTAGGGACTGAGTGACTAGGCAGCAGTTCTGCAGAAAAGGACCTAGGGGTTACAGTGGATGAGAAGCTGGATATGAGTCAACAGTGTGCCCTTGTTGCCAAGAAGGCTAACAGCATTTTGGGCTGTATAAGTAGAAGCATTGCCAACAAATCGAGGGACGTGATCATTCCCCTCTATTCGGCATTGGTGAGGCCTCATCTGGAGTACTGTGTCCAGTTTTGGGCCCCACACTACAAGAAGGATGTGGAAAAATTGGAAAGAGTCCAGCAGAGGGCAACAAAAATGATTAGGGGGCTGGAGCACATGACTTATGAGAGGCTGAGAGAACTGGGATTATTTAGTCTGCAGAAGAGAAGAATGAGGGGGGATTTGATAGCTGCTTTCAACTACCTGAAAGGGGGTTCCAAAGAGGATGGATCTAGACTGTTCTCAGTGGTAGCAGATGACAGAACAAGGAGTAATGGTCTCAAGTTGCAGCGGCAGAGGTTTAGGTTGGATATTAGGAAAAACTTTTTCACTAGGAGGGTGGTGAACCACTGGAATGGGTTTCCTAGGCAGGTGATGGAATCTCCTTCCTTAAAGGTTTTTACGGTCAGGTTTGACAAAGCCTTGGCTGAGATGATTTAGTTGGGGATTGGTCCCTTCCAACCCTGATATTCTAGGATTCTATGATCTATTGCCACCTGTGGAGGGTGAGTAACCCCGGTGGGCCAGCCTATATTCCACCCTAGTCCCAAGGCCCGCCGGGGATATTAGTTGGGGGCTTGTCCACGGAGCCGTGAGAACTGGTATGAACTTGGCGCAGTTCCATCATCTCTGATGCCTGCCCCTTTTGTGGTGTGAGGGAGACCCTGGCGCATGTATACCTTGAGTGCGCCAGGTTGCAGCCCCTGTTCCCACTCCTCCTGAACATCTTTTTATGTTTTTGGCTGTACTTTTCCCCTCGCCTTTTCCTACTCACACCCTATCCATGGCCCTACAAAGTCGTGGGAAGTCCTCGTCAACCTCTTCCTGGTGAGGGCCAAAGTTGCCATCTACAATACCAGGGAGAGGATGTTGCGACTGTGGGGCCTATTACCAGTCCTCCGTCCGTTCACGCATCTGGGCAGAGTTCTTTCGGGTTCCCTTTGTTTGATCCTTTGACCTTCACACCTGCCCATTACATTTTTGGTTGTCCCCTGTAATTATTTGAGTTCCTGGACCTTGTGGATCCTCCCCTAAGGCTGGGGGAGGGTCCTTTAGTAAGGGGCAGGCTTGCACCCACCCGCTTCCCGGAACCCAACAGGATCTCAGTACACTGATTTAAGGGAATATATCTGCTGAAATAGTGCTCCTGAAGAAGGAGGCATGAGGTAAGTCACCAGAAGGAAAATAAATGTACAGCACTGCAAAATCTGAGGGTTTTTTTTTTATTAACACAGATACATTTACTTGTCTTCTGGTTTGTTGAAGCAGTAGGTCAGGCAGCACTTGCCACAGTAATGTCTGTCAAAGTGACTGGCCATAAAAACTCCAGCCCCACATTCCTCAGAGGGGCACTCTCGGCGCAGGCGACTGATTTTACCATTCTCATCCACCTGTAAAAGGAAAGGCTCCATAAGTAATGTTATATCTTTCTAGATACACCTTGCCTCAAAGTGCCACTAATTCCTCAATGGGAAGCGACAGAAGAATGGCTTATCAATTAGAAAGATCACAACTCAATCTGTTGTAGACATATGATTACCATTCCAGGCATCAGTTTTCACCAGTGCAACCAACTTCCAGGTGAGGCTGCCATAAGATTACAAACTCAAACTTTTCTGACCAAAATGTACTAAATAGCTACATGCTTATTACTGGTGATGCTACAGTTCAAACTCCCCCTTCTATCAAGGAGTCAAGTTTACTCAATTCTTTTAGTTACTCTTACCTTGTAATATTTAAGGACAGCAAGCTTAACCTTCTTTCTCTTATGCTTGTTCTTCTTGGGGGTAGTGTAAGACTTCTTCTTTCTCTTCTTAGCACCACCACGAAGTCTCAGCACAAGGTGAAGAGTCGATTCCTGTTAGTAAAACAAAAAGATAATACAGTAGAATGAGACAACTTGGTTCCAAAACATGCAGACTAGTAAATAGTAGCAGCCTTCAAACAGAGATTTTTTTTTTAACACTACACATAGTGATCTGTATCACCAGCACATCTCAAGTCCAATCACCAAGTACTAGTGCTTAGTATTGAGAAATTCTGAGCGGTGTCAAGTGAGCAATGAGTTTACAATTGAAAAAGCTATAGAAGTCCTCTTGCGCATGCTCTCATAAGAGACTAGATGATTGCAGTGTTTTGTTTCACTTGTTCAGTGACTTAATTCCCAAAAAAACAATTGTCAATACACTCAGCTGGAAATGCTGTCATAGATCTAGTTAGAGTATGCCCATACTTCTGTTTAGATCAAGTTACTAAGCTTAACTAATGTGTTCCAGCCCCTCTGGGACAGTACTATGCTCATCATTGCACTCGTAAGCTTCCCCTTCCTATAGCAGGAGAGCTGGCTCATATGCCATGGTTCTTCACCACATCATTGCAGTCTAGCATGCTCTGAGGAGATAGGTGTGATGTTGCACTCCATATGCTTTATGAAAATATGCTTCGAGTGTGAATATAATGCAACTGGAATATGCTTTATGTAAAAGGTCTCTTGTAAGGTATCATTACAAAGCTTATAATCTGATGTGTCCATCCTATTTGTATGTATGTATCATTCTTGTATCTAAAACTAGAAGTATGAAGTTAACTCTGAGGTCCTATGGTAATTATGCAAAGTGTGGGCCATTAATAGTGGTTTAGAATCTTGATGGCTCCCATTGACCAGGGCAATTGGTTGTAAATGGCTGTTTACTTGTAAGCCTTCCTGTGAGTCAGGCCAGAAAGAATGGAGGCTTGGGGTCTCACAGAACATGTGACCATGTCACCTGGTACTGGAATCCATCTTAAACCTGGTGCTTTTCCATTTAGAAGGAGGGGTGGGAACCCAGAGAGACAAAAGATTCCCATCTTCTGCCAAAGCCATAAAAGGGGGCAGAACAGAACAAAGGGGGCTGCAGTCATGAGAAATCCCCTAGTTACCACCTGAGCTGGAAATAACAAGAACTGTACCTGGGGAAAGGATTGGACCCAGGCTAAGAAGGAGTCTAGTCTGTGAAAAAAGCTTATTGGAACATCTCTGAGGGTGAGATTTACCTGTATTCACTTTCTTAATGTATTAGGCTTAGACATGCGTGTTTTGTTTTATTTTACTTGGTAACTTACTTTGTTCTGTCTGTTATTACATGAAACCACTTAAATCCTACTTTTTATACTTAATTAAATCACTTTTATTAGTAAACCCAGAGTAAGTGATTAATACCTGGGGGAAGCAAACAGCTGTGCATCTCTCTCAGTGTTATAGAGGGTGGACAATTAATGAGTTTACCCTATATAAGCTTTATACAGAGTAAAACGGATTTATTTGGGATTTGGATTCCATTGGGAGCTGGGTGTCTGGAGACAGGAATACCTGCTGAGTGGTTTTCAGTTAAAGCCTGCAGCTTTGGGGGTGTGCTTCAGACCTGGGTCTGTGTTACAGCAGACTAGTGTTGTCTGGCTCAACAAGGCAGGGTTCTGGAGTGCCAAGCCATCAGGGAAAACGGGCTTTCAGCACATCAGGTGACAGTCCCAAAGGGGTCTCTGTGAGCGAACCCATCACAATAGGGTTGCACACACTTGGGAAGCTTCTTCAATTCTGCATTATACTGAGGGCCCTACCAAAATCTGGTCTTTTGTGTGCTTTTACACCCATACTATACCGATTTCATGGGGGAAACCAGCATTCCTCAAATTGAGGGTCCTGACCCAAAAGGGAGGAGGAAGAGTACAAGGTTATGGGGGTGGGGTGTTTCACGACACTGACACCCTCACTTCTGCGCTGCCTTCAGAGCTGGGCGGCTGGAAAGTGTTGGCCGGGCACCCAGTTTTGAAGGCAGCAAGGAAGTAATACTGTATCATGCCACCCTTACTTCTGCACTGCTGCCTTCAAGAGCTGGGCGGCTGGCCAGGAGCCGCCGCTCTCCAGCTGCCCAGCTCTGAGGGCAGCGCTGCTGCCAGCAGCAGCACAGAAGTAAGGGTGGCAGTACAGCAACCTCCCCACCCCCGCATATAGCCTTGTAACTCCCCACCCCCACAACTCCTTTTTGGGTCAGGACCCCTACAATTACAACACCGTGAAATTTCAGATTCAAATAGCTGAAATCATGAAATTTACGATTTAAAAAATTCTTTGACTGTGAAATTGACCAAAATGGACCGTGAATTTGGTAGGGCTCTAATTATATCGTATCCCAACTCTGGAAGATACACACCTTTTGAATATTGTAGTCAGACAGCGTGCGTCCATCTTCCAACTGCTTGCCAGCAAAAATAAGTCGTTGTTGATCAGGAGGAATTCCTAATGGAAAGTGAATCAAGATTAAATAGAAAAATCTACTCAAATTTCCTATAAGAGTAGAGTCAAAAGCAATGCTGACTACAGAAATAAAATTTACAGAACATAGATGGCAGGATATGAAGATACACTTACAAAACTTTTCTGTAAGTGAAATTTAATTTTGATACTAGTGACCATAGAAAATACTATCAGATTTCTGAGGAATGGTATTTGTGGTAAGCTACTCTTTATCTAGAGGAGAATGATCAGAGTAGGGAACACAGGATTCCAAAAAGCATTGAACTTACCTTCTTTATCCTGGATCTTAGCCTTCACATTTTCTATAGTATCAGAAGGCTCCACCTATTATTAAAAAAAGTGGAAAACCACTGTTAAAACTCTGAAGTAGAATTATATCAGCTATATACGTCTATGAAATTTTGTCAGTGAAAGCTACAGGCCAGATTTTCTAAGGGGCATCAAGCCTGTATTATTTCTTTACAGTGACACTGTCATTTGCACACAATGATGTACAAAAGCAGAAGCCATGCTTTCAAATTGTGGACCCACATTTTAAGTCTTTCAAGCAACAGATAAAAATAGCTTAGATATTTAGCTGAAACATAAGAAACCTAATTTGTATATTCTATTTCAACTGACAGTAAAAGTTTTCTACATGCACTTATCAACCCCATAACTTCGTTTACAAGACTCTTAAGGACAAAATTATACTTTCAAGACAAGATCCCTCATGAGTCTGAAATTCTCCTTCCTACATTCATGAAACCACTTGGAGGAGAGCTCTGCATGTTGGGGAAGATTACAATGATGCCTTACAAATTTGTAAATTAATGGGACTTTATTATATTCTCAGTGCATTTAGTTTATACATTTGACAGCACTGTGCCTAATCAATGTCTCCTATTTGTGTAGGCCTTTCAGACAGCAACAGGAGGGAAGCATTTGGCAGAACATGAAAGTGGGATTATAGAACCACAAAAACAGGTAATCAAGGGCAGGTTTAATATTTTAAACAGTGAACTCATTTTTATGCAATGGCTGGATCTTGAATGTTTCCATTTCAACCATAACCTTTAGACACCGCATAGAGGGGAGGCGGATTAAAACGCCCCTCCCCCGGAAGATATTTAGGGTGTTCCTGGTGGGTTTTCCCGTTCTGTGCCGCCTTGTGCAGCCTGCTCCGAACGGTCCCAAAAAGGGGCCGCCTCACACGAAGTTTCAAAAAACAAAGCCACCCTTGCCCAAGGGCTGAGCCGAGCCCTGGCTGGCAGCGGCGGGAGGCGCCCGGGCCGCGCGTGGGAGCGTTCCGTGGGGAACGGCAGCCGCAAGCAGGGGCCCTTCGCGTTTCCAGGAGAGCTCGGCCCCTTGCCCCCCACCCAGCGTCCGCGTCCCCTACGGACAGCCACGGGCCGTGTGCGCCTAGGGGGCCACCATTCCCACCCAGGGCGCCTATAGATAGGGGAGGGCTCATGTTCCCTCCGACCCCCGCACAGGACACTTATAGATGCGGGGGAAGGGTGCACTGGGGGCCTACTGCTAGGGGAGGGCGCACTCCCGGGCCGGGCGGCCCCTGGCGCACTCACCTCGAGGGTGATGGTTTTCCCGGTCAGGGTCTTCACGAAGATCTGCATGGCGCGGCCGGCACCTGCGGGCAAAGAGAGCGCGGTCAGATGAGCACGCGGTGAGGGGAGCGGAGGGGCGGGTGGGGGAGAAGCGATCACTCACCACCAACCTGCTCGCGGAATGGCGGATGCTGGAAAGAGAGCCCAGCTCGGCCCGCACGGGGTTTCCAGCCTAGGGAGAGGAGGGGCCTCCAGGCCGGCCGGCCCGCCACTGCGTACGTGCGTGCGTGCATGCGTGACTACAACTCCCAGCATGCATCGCCGGTACAAGACACACCAGGGTTTCCTGGTGATTGTGGTTTCCATGTTGGCATGAAGGGGGACGTCTGAAAGGGCTGATGGGAGTTGTAGTCAGAAGTTGGGCGCGCAAGAGGGGAAGAAACTACATTTTCCACAATGCACCTGACTGAACTCCTCCCTCCGCTCCTATAGAGCGTAGTTACCAGCAACGGCCGCTGCGGCCGACCGGGATGTGAATCGGCTGACGTACCGCCGCAGCCTGCGTGGGGTCCGCGAGCTTAGTCTACAGCGCCGTAGTGCGCTCCGCGGTAGCGGACAGCCGGAGAGCGGACCGGCAGCGTAGACCGGGGAATGCGCCGGACTCGCGGGTGCCGCGCTGCGGCCAGGGGCTGGCGCTGCGATTCGGGTTTGGCTCTGTGCTGTGATCCAAAACCCCGGCGCGGGCTCCCCCTTGGTTTCTACGGCGGCGTGCCCGTGCGGGGGAGCCCTTAGCCGCGCACCACTGAGCTCAGCTCCTGGGCTGGCGCTGGGGATAAGGCAGGAAGGAGCAGCGAGGTCGGGTTGTGGGGTGATGCGGGCACTGCCCGTCCCAGCAGAACAGAAGTGGGGTTGCTGCGCTCCGGCAAACCTGGGGCCCTCAATGTGGGTAGCAGGAAAACATGGCTGACCTAGGCACATTCAGTTCGGCTAATGCAGGACTTCTGGGAAACTCCATAGAGGCGTTCAGAAATAGATGCAGGGATTGGACTGGTTGACCTAGGAGCTTTAGGGCTTGTCTACACTACCCACTGGATCGGCGGGCAGCGATTGATCCAGCGGGGGTCGATTTATCATGTCTAGTCTAGATGCAATAAATCAACTGCCAAGTGCTCTCCCGTCAACTCTGGTACTCCACCAGGGTGAGAGGCGCAGGCGGAGTCGACGGGAGACTTCAGCTATGTGAATAACATAGCTGAAGTTGTGTAACTTACCGTAGATCGATTCCTCCCACACACACCCTTAGTGTAGGCCAGGCCGCGGACTACTTGGATAATGTGTTCTTTTACTTGTTGCTTCACTTGATTTGTTCGTTTGTTTGGTCAAGTAAAGTTAATGTATAAATTCAGAAAAGGCTTATTTTCTCCAGTGCTCCACATGTAGACCTCAATCATGCAGACTACTCTAGCTGGGAAGACACATGTTGCCAGCTGCAGTCTCAGAAGCCACTGGGGCTCCATGGGTGTGGAGAGCCCCCAGTGTGGAGCAACTTGCAGACTCAGGGTCTTTTGTAGCACAACTGCCCTCTGATTAGTATCACCCCTGAGTGCCAGATGCAGTGAAAAATGGCTAGATTTGGAAGTGATGGTAGGGAAATGGTTACAAATCACATAGGAAAGAAACATAGAACAGATGTTCACAAGATGTAATAGTTTATGTGGAAATAGTAAAAAAAAATTATTTTTTAATAATGAAATATTTGATGGCAAGCGTTAATAAAGAGCCAGAGTAGATGAAGAATGGCACCACTTGACACATGAATATGAGTTGGTGTCACATTTATACTACATTATTTTAACAGTCTCATCTTTTTGTTTAGGTTTTGACTGAAGCATTTGTTTAGGTTCTGTTGAAGAAAAGAGGGAATCGGGCTTAAATTTTCTATAAGAAATGAAAGTGTTGCTTTTCAACCATGTCCACCCATAATAGTGGAGTGAGCAGACATTCAGTTCTCCCTCCCATTGTTCCTGACATTGATAAGAAATTTTTAGACAGTATACAAGGATACATCATTACAGAAATTGAAAAAGTGGGTTGTACAGAACAAGGACCAGCTGAGGAGTATTACATTATATACAGTAATGTTTTTGACAAGGTAACAAAGCACTATAGGAAAATATTTTCTTTGTAAACAAGCCGTGGAAAGGGCTGCCAATCTTAGATGCACTGACAAACAGGAAGTGTTGTGTGTCATTTTTTTAAAATGAGACTTTAGATCAGGGGTCGGCAACCTTTCAGAAGTGGTGTGCCGAGTCTTCATTTATTCACTCTAATTTAAGGTTTCGCATGCCAGTAATGCATTTTGACATTTTTAGAAGGTCTCTTTCTATAAGTCTATAATATATAACTTAAACTATTGTTGTATGTAAAGTAAATAAGGTTTTTAAAATGTTTAAGAAGCTTCATTTAAAATTAAATTAAAATGCAGAGCCCCCCCGGACCGGTGGCCGGGACCCGGGCAGTGTGAGTGCCATTGAAAATCAGCTCGCGTATCGCCTTTGGCACACGTGCCATAGGTTGCCTACCCCTGCTTTAGATCAAAAACCTCAAAGGTATTTGGCCTAGTCAATGAAATCAATGGAAGTTAGGATTCTAAATACCTTTGAGAAGCTGGGCCTTAGTGCACACAAGAGGTTGGCTTGACAGCCCTGAAGACTGAATACCTGTTTTCATCCCCAAGACAGGTACAGCACTGGAAGCAGCAGTTTAATCTTCCTCACCAATGTACTTCATCTCTGACCTGGAAATACCGAGTTTAGGGGTGAAAGGGTAGCACTGTCTCCATAGGCATACAAGGCCAGATTCTCCCCCGTATTAGGGCAATTTTGTGCTGCTCTGGTATTTCAGAGCTGCCCTAAAACCAGCATAGACTGCAATTATGCATGGATTACATTGTATGATCTCTCTACACTATAGAGTCTTTATAGTGGCTTCTATACCACATCCTTCCTTGCCGTTGGCCCAAGGGGTATCACTGAGGGAAGAGGATGGGAGCAAGGTGGATAAAAATCAATTATTTAAAAAAAAATCAAAAACAATATTTAAAGGGCCAATGAACAGAAAAATTGTAAGTTGCAAACAAATTTCTTAGCCTACATTACAAACAAATTATTGAAAGAACTGTTAAAATAGTGAATATTTAAAAATCACTTAGTGGCATTTTTACTGGTTTTTTGCATCTCATTTGAACAATGAAAATTATTTTCACTTTTGTTTATAGTCAGTTTTTCTTTCAGATTTTTGGTGTTGCAACATTTGGATTTAAAAAACTTCAAATGAATGTTTGGGAGAGAGCTCCAATACATCTACATATATATTAATATGTCTTGTAAATCTAAAGTAAATTCTTTATACAGTGGCGTAACAATCTTATGTCATTCCAAATTGAATCAATTATCATCCAATCACACTTCTAGAGACCTATACAATGTATTTACTAGTTTGAAAAATGTCAGTTAGTTATATAGACTGAAGATTTAAAAAAAAGTCCCCAATCATCAGGGTGAATAAAAATCAATGTTTTTTTGTTTTTGTTTTTTTTTAAATGGGCATTTTTTTATTTAAATAGGTTTTTTTCCTCAAAAAGCTTCTGTATCGATTATTTAGGTTAATCTTTCTATTTACCCATTTGTGCTTTGCTGGGACTTCTGCATAGCTACTTTTAGATGCATGTAAAATCAGTTTTTGCATCCTTTGCATGCATGATTAAGGTCTGCAGGATCAGCCCCCCAAACTGTGAGTTTGATCTAATGCTTTATGCTATTTAAAAAAACATTGGCCTGGCCTGGTCCCTTCCTCCTTAGCCTTTCCAGAGCTGTAAGTGCTCTGAAGGCATCAGGCTTAGTACCTATTGGAGAAAGCATCTCATGTTGCTGAAAAGTGGTTCTTCTAGCTGCATAAAGAATGTCCTGAAAATTATCCTTTAACTTTAATAATATCTGAGTTTATTTAAACTGAAAGAAGTATGGAGTTCATTTGTCACCATTTATAGTTTGTGCACTTTCATCAGCTTGGGCAATGAAGACAGACTGTCAGTTTTATGTTCTGCTTCTCATGCATTAGCACAGTGCTTCAGTTTGAAGTGTATATAGACGCTCCCTGTGTTAGGCAAACTCGATTTACGCAAATCCGCAACTTAAGTTCTGTAAGATTTTTTTTTTTTTGCGTAATTGTTGGGTATATTCCCAATTTATGCAAAATTCGACTTACACAAGGTGTTCCGGAACGGAACGCTTGCATAAGTCAGGGAGCATCTATATTGTGTCCAATTGTTTCTATTTACTCTGACTGTTGTGCTGTTTGGATATTTGCGGGGAGTCTGGAGGGGTGTTCCATTAACCACGTCAGTATATCGCATTTCAGATGGAAAAACATGTCTTCACAGATAATAGAGCATGCTACTGTGTACAAGAACATTCTGACTTCAATCAAACAGGAGTATGATGCATTTATTGAAGCAATAAAAAAGGGCCAAAGGAATGCATTTTATCTTCATGGAAAATTGAAAGTTCTGGCATCTGAGCCTACAACTCTAATATATTATAGAAAAAGAACAATCCAACTTGAAGACAAGTAAGGCCACTTCTAATATATTGTGTAAAGCAACATGTGTGATACTAACTCTGGTGTATAAATCATTTTAAATGTAGCTATTTTATCACAGTTGTGATTTTTAAAAGCTAGTTTTATTCTTTTATTATCCATTAGGTGGAAGTCCCAAAATGACTGTGTAATTGTTAAAAGAATTATTTAGACTTTTGTATTTCCAGGCCTCATTCTACAATTCTTGTGCAGTCAAAACTCCCACTGAAGTCAATGGAGATTTGGCCTGCATAAGTACTGCAGGATCAGGCACTTGAGTTAAACATATGCTGTTTTGCCACTTGTAAAATAAAGACAGCATAACTTCAAAGTGAAAGTTCATTGTCAAAATGTATTGTATTAGGATACTTTGTTTAATTTGAGAAGTATAAAACAGAGGAAGAATTACTCACTTTCCTTCAGTCTGCTATGTGGCTTTCTTTACTGTCCTATACTGGTGTCATGTAGTTGCATGTATGTGATAAGATTATCAGAAGGTGCATGCCTCTAGCCCAGGGGTTCTCAGGACAAATTTTTTGGTGGCGTTAGAGTACGGCCACCAACTCTTGCTAGCGACCGCTCTCACACTTTTCTCTAAAATACTTAATTAGCTTTAGGAAAAACAAATAAATGTGCACATAGACATGTCCAAAACATTGTTAGTTATTTATTGCTAGCTAGAAATCACTTTTTCACAGCAGACTTACTCGGCCCTGCCAAGCCTGGGAACAAATTAAGCCCTGGATGGGGGGCTGGGAGAGGCAGTGAGGGGCTGGAGCCCGGAGCCTGGGGTCTACCGCCTCATAGTCCGAGCCCAGGGCTGGAGCCCAAAGTCCCTCAGCCAGAACCTGCTGCCCTGCCACCCCAGGGCTGAAGCCCAAAGCCTGAGCCCCACTTCCCCCAGTAGTTGGGGAATTCACTGGCTGCCTGATCCTCCAGTGTTGTGCCCCAGGTGTCTCCAGAGGGGGGCAGAGCCCAACCCCTGCTGGCAGCCCCAGCAATCAACACCAAGGTGGGGCATCCAGGAGCAACAGGGAGGGAGAGAGGCTGCTATTTTGCCACTTACCCCCACCCCATCGCAGCCCAGGAGGGTGTAGCCACAAGAAAAGCCCCTGGTGGCCACATTTGAGAAATACTGCCTAGCCACAAACAGAATCAAATAGAATTAATATGGCATGTTAGGGAACACAAGTAACTGAGAATGACAGAATAGTGTTGTGACAAGCTTAGTATAGCATCTGCTCGCCCTGATGATCTAGGATTCTAAAATGTAGAAAAGAAAATGGAGACTCTTTTCTTTGTTGCAGGATAAAAGTTATTGAGAGAAATTCTGCTAGAATTCAAAATCTGATATTGAAAATAAGAAATATAAAAAAAGTGCCCTCTACAGAAGCTTTGACTCCAAGAAAAAAGATAAACCCTGCTAAGCCTATACCAGGTAAAGACCAATGTTTTGTTAGGTAATCTGAGTATTTCTTTTGGATTAAAGCTTTGCCCTTAACTAAAAAGAAGCCACATATACAGAGGGCTGCAGTGACCCTGTAAGGCACTAGCCCATGTTTGGGTGGTATGGAGCCTTGCTGACCCAGTGGAAGCTCTGGAAGGATGCGTGCTTCAGGGAGGCATAATGCCTTCCAGAGCTCTTTGGTAGTCATGGGGAGCATGCTGACTGTTACAGAACTTGTGCCTCCTTGATTCTGGAGCCCATTTGTGCAACCTGGGGCATCCCTGACGTCTGTTCTAACTTGTCACTGCTGCAATAGACCCTATTGGCAATTGCAGGATTGCAGAATCACTAGAGCACAGGAAAACCTCAACCACTCCTTCCCCCGCTTCTATTCCTGTGTCTGTCCCTAGCCTACATTAGGATGTTCATTGTGGCAGGGCCTTCTGCAAGGGGTTGCAGAGCCAACTCTGGGTCTGCTGCACAGACCCTCTTGCACTGGGGGTGTTTCTTAGGATGTGGAGCTTACATCTGTTCCGTGTCCCATTTGGAGTCAGTGCAGCCAGGCCAGCATGAAGGGGTTGTAGAGCAGAGATGAATTCCCCCACTGAGCACAAGGGTTGATTGTGACCAACTCGTGTGTGGCAGTACCAGGGGAGAAGGCTCCTCCCATCTTTCTCTCACATTGCTTAGAAGATGGTCACAATCTGGCCAGTAATGTTTGGTCAATACTTAACAAATGGAATCTAAATAGCTAGGTGTACATGTATAGTACATAACACAGCATTTGTTTCTAAATCCTCACTGCTGGAACATTACACCAAAAACTAACAGATTAAATTACGGTTCTGGAATATTATTGAACTCTAAACTTTTATCATTTTCTATACATTTTTTTTCCACTTATTAATAGAGATGGGCTCTAAAGCAGGGGTCTCAAACTCAAATGACCTCAAGGGCCACATGAGGACTAGTACATTGGGCCGAGGGCCGCATTTACTGAAACCTCCCCCCCCCGCCGCCCTTGGCCCCGCCCCCACTCCACCCCTTCCATGAGGCCCCGCCCCTGCCCCGCCTCTTCCCACCCCTTCCCTGCCCCCATTCCAACCCCTTCACCGAAATCCCCACCCCAACTCTGCCCCCTCCCTGCCCCCAGGAGGCACAGGAGGGGTGTGGGGTGCGGTGGGGGCTCAGAGCAGGGGGTCGGGGTGTGGCGGGGGTTCAGGGCAGGGGGTCGGCTGCAGCAGGGGGCTCAGGGCAGGGGTGTGGCGTGTGTTCAGGGCAGGGGGTTGGGGTGCAGGAGGGGTGCAGCGGGGGTTCAGGGCAGGGGGTCGGGGTGCAGCAGGGGGTTCAGGGCAGGGGGNTTACTTTAGAGCAGGGGTCTCAAACACGCGGCCCGCAGGGCTATCGCATGCGACCCGCGAGCTCCTCCCGGCCCCCCCACGTTTACCTGGCCGACCAGCACCGGGGGCAGGGCAGGCTCCCTGCTTGCCTGCCTGCCTGCCTGCCCTGCCGCCGCGTCGCACCAGGAAGCAGCTGGAACCTGGAGGAGGAGGAGCACAGGGGTGTGTGTGGCTGTTGCTTCAGGCACCGCCCCCAGCAGTTCCCATTGGCCGGGAATGGGGAACTGTGGCCAATGGGAACTGCTGGGGGCGGTGCCTGAAGCAACAGCCACACACACCCCTGTGCTCCTCCTCCTCCAGGTTCCAGCTGCTTCCTGGTGCGACGCGGCGGCAGGGCAGGCAGGCAGGCAGGCAAGCAGGGAGCCTGCCCTGCCCCCGGTGCTGGTCGGCCAGGTAAACGTGGGGGGGCCGGGAGGAGCTCGCGGGTCGCATGCGATAGCCCTGCGGGCCGCGTGTTTGAGACCCCTGCTCTAAAGTAAAGGGAAACTTGGATTATATCCGAGCTGCAAAGTTCAGATCTTGTCTCTAAAACTCTGTCATCTTCCTTTTATTCAGTGTTGATTTTCAGACTAGAGAACTCTAGCAAATTACATGTCCCACAGTTTCTGTATACACCTTGTGTGTTTATCACAATTAAGAGCTCGTTAAAGACATTTCCTTCTTCAACAGGTCTGACTGTAAAAGAATCTCTCAGCTTAGGTGCTCTTTCTAGACACCTTGCTCAGCTAGAAGGGAGAGTGCAGGAACTGAAAGCAGACATGATATCAAAATACATTCCTCTGGAGAACAAGGCTGGCCTAGAGCAGGAACTCAAGCACTCATTGGAACTACGAGATAAGGCAGAGGCAGTGAATGAGAAACTGAGACTTAGGTACAAGTGTTCATCCTACAACATATCTTGTTTTTATGTTGGGGATATTCTCTACAGTGTTCTGTCTGTCACATAGATTTAGCTTTGGTACATTATTAATTGTTATAGAGGTATTAACAATATCAGTATTAATTGTGCTCAGTACTTTGCAAAATACATGGGAAGACATTCCTTGCCCCTAAGAGCTTATAGTCAACAGGCAAAGAATGCAGTGTGGTAATGTAGGGTCAGGTCCTGGCCCCCTGCTCTGTCCATTGCTCCAGCAGCACAAAGGAGATAAAGAGCTGCCACAAGTGGGCAGCCAGGGATTTCCTTGATGTAGGGGGAATACGGATGACAGGTGATGAAGATCCTCTGCTGGCAAAGTGGCACTGAGGGGACCGCTCTAACTGGTATAATCTAGAGTAGCCCTTAGACTGCTTTAAGTTACACTAGGGGCAGTTTTGTCCCCCACTCTCCCCATCACTTCCTAGATTGTGGGAGATGAAAGTTGCCTTAGATAAATTGAGTGCAGCTTGCTGGGATGTGAACATCTGTCTCATAGTATGCTGGTGATTTGAAGATGCATTCAATACAAATCAGTATAAGGCTTTTAATGACATAAATATGGCAGCCTTCCTATGTTTGGTGGATTAATGATGCTTGGAAGAAGTGCATTTTCAAAGGGTTTCAAAGGAGACAGTACCTTTTACATTAGGACAGACAAGGACTCCCATGTGTAATGGGCAGCAAAGAGGAAAGCACAAAGATGAAAGTAGGAGAAGGATACAAGGGAAGCAGTTGGGGAGGAAGGTTTGGGTGGAAGGGAGGGAGGGAGGGATTAGAATGAGAAGAGATGTGGGCAGAGGTCGAGCTTTATAGAACCTTGAAGTTAAGCGTTAGCTTGAACTTGATCCTTCATAGGGAACTACTGAGGAGTTACACTGATCCTAACGAAATGTTCGATTCCCTCTTTGACTGTTTATAGTTATAATAGAATTACATTGGTTGCAAATACTGTGTCTGCCTGGGCAAAATCTGACAAGAGCACCTCCTTGCAAGAACTCCTCTCTCAAGTCATGGAAAAGAAGGAAGTTGTAAAAGGTAAAACCAATAAAAATAGAAGGACAATATTATGAAGCATGGAAAATATGGGACCAGATTCTCAGCTGATGTAAATTAGTCTATTTCCATTGATATCAATGGGGCCATGCAATCTTATACTAGCTGAGAATCTGGCCTATAAATTTGTATTTTTCTTTTTTAAATGTGTACTGAGATTTTCAAAGGGGCATGAAAGAATTAAGTGTTCAAATCCCATTTAGAGTCAGTGGAAGTTGGGGCCCCTAATTCCTTTAGGTCCCTTTGAAAGTCCTATCCCTAATGATCTTGGGTCATCCATTTCCCCCATGCATGGTGCTGCATGTGTCCAGCATTTAGGAAAATAAGATTTTTGCCCAGAAATCTGATAAAGGTATAGAAAAATATTCACCAGAGTTATACAGGGATGACTTTGGTCTATGATGTTTTACTACAGTTAAGATGAAGGTGAGGTGTCCTGAGGTGGTTTATACAATCTCCACCTCTCATGTGCTACCCAAATCCCTCACCTTTTTTCCCCAGAGTCACAGAGGTCTCCTGCTGCTAGTACTTCAAATCATCCAGGTTATTTAGGCAAGTGAAGTAGAGATGGCGAAGGATCTTTAAAATGTTTTCCAGCCGATTGCCTTAGGCCTTCTGACATGTTCAATCTTTTTATGAGCATTAAGCACACTCCAAAAACTGTCAAGATCATCTCAGGTGCTGCATGAGTAGAGTGCAGTGGCGCGCTTGGCATCAAATTGAATCTAACTTGTTGCTCTCCACTTGTATTGTTAGGCAGATCAGGGGAAGATACCTCTTATGTTCCTCCACTCTACCCCTTCTAATGGGCCTTTAGATTGTGGGTCAAATTCTGCTCCCATTTACAGTCCTGTAAATCTATGCACTGAATTCAGTGGAGTTACATGGGTGTAACTGAAATCAGAATCTGTCCCTATGTCTGTTGTTCGCTGCTAGTTGAAGCTTAAAGTGTGGTCTCCACCCTTGTCCCAGAGCTAAGAGCCAAATTCTGCCCTGACAGACATTCTGTGCAGCTGCATTAGTTTCAGATGGAACTGTAGAATGTTTCAATGAGTAGAATTTGGTCCTTAGGGTATCACCTCTCATTCCTAATCTCTGACAGCCTTAGAGTATATGGCTGGGGACATAAACAGGGAAACTTTGTCCTAGAACTTACCTGGCCTGATTGAAATTGTTTCCTAATTACATTTCCACTTATGGGAGACTTCTTCAGTCTTGTAAATGCATGAAAAATGCATTAGTTTATATAAGGTCCCTTTCCTGCTTGCTAATGCAAAAGAGCCTGGCTAAAACTTTAAACCCATCTTTCTTGAAAGACACATTTATATAGATCAGAATCTATTCTCTTTTTGTACTCTTGCAGTGTTAATGCTGGTTTTGTCTATTGAAATAACACATTTACCTCCCATCGATGTGTCTAACTTTCAGCTGCTGCTGCCTTTAGCATCTCTCATATATTTGAACATGACCCCAGCAAGAGTAAAGAGGCTGAAGATTTGCTTGAATATATTGAAAGGTAAATAGAATGCAACTCTTATATTCTACTCTGTGTAAGCAGTTTACAGCATTACAGAGTTTGGATAACGTATCATGTTTAATGCAGTCCTCCAGGGCAAATTAGGATTTTGTAAAAAGAGCACTCTTTTCTTCTTTTTGTGAATTTCTGGTGTTTGTAAAATGTGCTTGCTAGCCTGACAGCCCTGCTGACCTACATCAGTTGGTTATCCACAGACCAGATGCAGCAAAAGCAGCTTTTCCACACTGCTCTACTCATGTGCTTCAACCCTGTCCTGGAAAATCACTTTTGGGGCAGAAAGGGTAATTTGAACTTTATGGCCCATTCCATCCTTGGCCTCTTTGCTGAAACTGCCAACAAAGGTACTAGCAGTGGAGGTGGGTTTTTTTTGGTGATATGAACAGCTCTGAGGAGATTACCTTGGTCTAGAGCAGGGGTCTCAAACATGCGGCCCGCAGGGCTCTTGCGTCTGGCCCGCCAAGCTCCCCGCGCGCGGCCCTCCCCCCGCAGGATTGCCCCTGTGGTGCTGCGAGCCCCACGCTGCTCTCTGAAGCAGCCGGCAGCACAGCCCCTTCGGACCGGGGGGGAGGGGGAAGGAGGCAGAGGGCTCCTGCATTGCCTCCTTTCAGGCACCGCCCCCCGCAGCTCCCATTGGCCGGGAACAGGGAATTGCGGCCAATGGGAGCTTCGTGGGAGGTACCTGGAGGAGCGGCAAGAGCAGCACATGCACGCAACCCTGAGCCCCTCCCCCTCCCCCAGGGGCTGCAGGGACACGGTTGGAGCCTGCCCTGGCCCCATTGCGCGCCGCTGCCACCCCGGGCTGGAGCTCGCTCCCTGAACCCCTCATGCACCCCAACTTCCTGCCCTGAGCCCCCTGCTGCACCCTGCACCGCGACCCCCTGCCACACCCCTCCCCCTCTTGCACCCCACAGCCGCACCCCCTACCCCCTTGCACCCCCCACCCACCAACTCCCTGCCCTGAGCCCCCGTCGCACCCTGCACACCTCCTGCCCCCCCTGGGGGCAGCGTTGGGATAGGGACTTCGGGGAAGGGTGGGAAGAGGTGGGGCAGGGGCGGGGCCTCATGGAAGGGGGGGAGTGGGGGCGGGGCCAGGGCCAGCGAGGGGGGGGGGGGGGGCGGGGGCGGGGGGGGGGGGGGGGGGGGCTGCGCCCCCTGCTGCACCCTGCACCCCGACCCCCTGCCACACCCCTCACCCTCTTGCACCCCACAGCCGCACCCCTTACCCTCTTGCACCCCCCACACACCAACTCCCTGCCCTGAGCCCCCGTCGCACCCTGCACACCTCCTGCACCCGCTGGGGGCAGCGTTGGGATGGGGACTTCGGGGAAGGGTGGGAAGAGGTGGGGCAGGGGCGGGGCCTCATGGAAGGGGTGGAGTGGGGGCGGGGCCAGGGCCAGCGAGTGGGGGGGGGGTGTCAGTGATGCGGCCCTCGGGTCAATGCACTCGTCCTCGTGTGGCCCTCGTGGTCATTTGAGTTTGAGACCCCGGTCTAGAGTTTTTCCTAAAGATGCCGATAGGTACCTAGTACGATTTTCAAAAGCACTAGGTGCCTGTTGAGAGTTAGGTGCTTTTAAAAATCCCACTGAGCGCCTGTCTTCATCTTTAGGTGCCTAAATATCTTTAAAACTCTTGAAACTAAGAGGTGGATGAGATCATAAACTCATTTCACACAGTCCACTGAACAGCCATTACATGGTAACAGCTTCCAGGTACTACCAACCTAGATTGGATTTGGCCTTAGTTTGATCCATGAGCTGAAAGGCCATATTCCATTATACCAGTCCCTCCCAAATCAGCATCTTAAATATAACATTCATTGAAATCTAACTGCAACAGTTTCTTTCTGGAGATCAATATTTGTTAACCCAACAGCAGTGCAGCAAGTCAGTCTTTCAGGAGAAAATCTAATTGACACAGTCAGGAGGTGAATGGTAATAGAGGCATAGCCAGTTTTAGTAGAGACATTTCAGGGGGTTAATCATAGGCTATCATTATTATAGTTCAGATAACTGGACTCCCAGTCTAGATGTGGTTTCCCTTAACGGAGTAATCTGGGACAAGATTGCACCACTACTGCCCTCAGATACACTAGGAGGGGATGCAGAGAGACCATGTGGTTGATGGAGCCCTGAGGAGGAATTCTGACTGGGAGCACATGCCATAGCAGCAACTTGGCCACCCTTTGAGCAAGTGCAGTGTACTCTGTCCTCCATGCCCAGCTGGCGATAAAAGCCAGTGTGGAAACCACGGCACCAGCTTTCCCTGTCCTCCCTGCGTGCTAGCAGCACTGAGAGGGATCAGGGATGACACTATCCAACAGCCATTCTTAGCACAAAGGGGAAGCTTCTTGCACCCTCCCTCCCCCAGGAGCCCATGCAGAGGCTGAGCATAATATGGGCAGAATCTCACCATTGAATAGTTAATGCGGATGTAGACAACTTTCTGGGGCACCCTCTTGCGCAACTGGTGTTGTGTGCTATGCAACCTGATTTCCTCATTTAAATGCCTTGTCAAGCCTCCTTTCTTTTGGTCAGCTTTCTATTGATGATCCACTTCCTGAACACCATTGTGGACACTGTTGTGGACATTGTGGACAAGTTGCTAGGCAGTGGTCAGCATTCTACGATCCAGTGTGTAGTGCCTATACTGCTGATGTGTACCAAAATAATACTAAAAGATGAAGGTGAGGGGAAAAAAGTAATTTGGGGAACTGAGAGCCACTCAGGACTGCCACTTGCTGTCACCAGATTTTTTTTTCATACAGAAGGACTAGATATTTTAAAATATTCTTTGTATTAAAGCTGTGGTATTGCCCATGTCTTTGACATTTGATTCTAGGCTTTCTGGAGTTCCTTCCTTGGCTAGTTCACCACATCATCAACCGATCATTTCTTTTTTGTTTTTGTGTCAGTGCTATATTACATTGTCTTTTCCTTCATCTGTCCTAGATTCAATGAATTATTCTCATATGGTCAGTATGAGGCTGCAGCAGTTTATGCTGCAAACTGTCCTAGAGGAATTCTCCGCAATGAAGAAACCATGATGAAATTTAAGGGTATGGAATTTAAATGGAAATACTGTTGGTCAGAGTCTCAGCTGGTGTAAATTGACATCACTATTGATTCAAATAGTGCGGCACTGACTTACGCCTGCTGAGAATCTGCCTCTATTACTCATACCTATCTATTTCATAGAACTGGAAGGGACCCTGAAAGGTCATTGAGTCCAGCCCCCTGCCTTCACTAGCAGGACCAAGTACTGATTTTTGCCCCAGATCCCTAAGTGGCCCCCTCAAGGATTGAACTCACAACCCTGGGTTTAGCAGGCCAATGCTCAAACCACTTGAAAGAAGCCTTGAGGGGACAAATGTGAATTACTTGTGTGTGTTTGGATTTTACATTTAACACTTCAGAGTAAAAATAAAAACAACCTAAGGATATGCTGCGATTAAAAAACCCATGGCACAAGGTCTCCGAGCCCAGGTCAGCTCATTTGGGCTCATGGGGCTCAGGCTGCATTGCTAATAATAGTAGTGTAGATGTTCATGCTCAGGTTGGAGCCCAGGCTCTGAGACCCACTCTCTTCGCAGGTCTCAGAGCCTGGGCTCCAGTCTGAGCATAAACTTCTACATTGCAATTTTATAGCCCTGCAGCATGAGCCCAAGCCTGGGCCCAGCCGCAGCTGTGCCTCAGGTCTCTTATTGCAGGGTAGACTAAGGGGCCAGATCCTTGGTGCCGTGTCTGGTCACTTTGCACTCAGGCAATGCAAAAGGGCCAGACAACTGGATTCTCCTTGCACAAAGGAATCCTTGAGTGGCATAAAGACAGCATAGCTGACTTTACTACCTGCTCTTCCTCCTGTGTGTAAGGGGTGTGGCAGGGGCAGGCTCTGGATGACTGGGCAGCTCGGAACACAAAGAGTTCTATTCAATTCTTAGCACACTGCCCACCGCAGCTAGCAAAACGTAGATCAGGTCTAGTTTGAAGTTGTCTACACTTGTACTTAAACTGTCTTATTTCCACTTATAAATTAAGTGTATGCAAATAGGTGTGCACAACCACGCTCATATAACTTTGAGAATCTGGCCCTTCATGCCCCATGTATTAGCTAGAAAAGTTGCTTGAATCACTTGACAGTGTTCCATTTAGCTTATAATTAAGGTCTGAAATATGGATCATTATCAGTCAAAAAAGGATCAGTAATGCTGTTTACATGCCTGAGATAAATACAGAGATGTTCTTTGGTTGTTTTTAGTCCTCCATACTCTGTCTTCCTTTGAATTTGAGGACACAACATGCAGTGAGCATCACTGGCGTCAGTGGTGAAGCAGTTGCAACTTGGTCTTTCCCCTGCAGGGGCTGGAGGGAATTCTGAGAATACCACTGAACTTTATTTTATTATTGGTTTTTTTTTTCTTCTTCCTCTTTTCACTTTATAGGGCAATTGTTAAAGACCCAAAGTAAAGAAGTACAAAAGAACTGTGTTAAACTAATATTCAGAATCTGAATTACAAATTAGACAGTAAGCTTTACATTAGGGCGCGATATGATAAATTTACTCACTTGCTGAAAATTATGTTCCATTGTCTTCAGTGGCACTACTCATGTGAGCAGAGTTAAGTGTATGCATACATGCTTGCAGGATTGGGGCCTTAGATATAAATCTTTGGGAACACAGACTGTGTCTTACTATGGGTTTTACAGTGCACAGCACAACAGGGCACAATTATGATTGAATCATAGAATATCAGGGTTGGAAGGGACCTCAGGAGGTCATCTAGTCCAACTGCCTGCTCAAAGCAGGACCAATCCCCAACTAAATCATCGCAGCCAGGGCTTTGTCAAGCCTGACCTAAAAAACCTCTAAGGAAGGAGATTGCACCACCTCCCTAGGTAACCCATTCCAGTGCTTCACCACCCTCCTAGTGAAAAAGTTTTTCCTAATATCCAACCTAAACCTCCCCCACTGCAACTTGAGACCATTACTCCTTGTTCTGTCATCTGCTACCACTGAGAACAGTCTAGATCCATCCTCTTTGGAACCCCCTTTCAGGTAGTTGAAAGCAGCTATCAAATCCCCCCTCATTCTTCTCTTCTGCAGACTAAACAATCCCAGTTCCCTCAGCCTCTCCTCATAAGTCATGTGCTCCAGCCCCCTAATCATTTTTGTTGCCCTCCGCTGGACTCTTTCCAATTTTTCCACATCCTTCTTGTAGTGTGGGGCCCAAAACTGGACACAGTACTCCAG
>QXTE01000133.1:116379-146322 GCA_003942145.1 Platysternon megacephalum
GAACAGTCTAGATCCATCCTCTTTGGAACCCCCTTTCAGGTAGTTGAAAGCAGCTATCAAATCCCCCCTCATTCTTCTCTTCTGCAGACTAAACAATCCCAGTTCCCTCAGCATCTCCTCATAAATTATGTGCTCCAGCCCCCTAATCATTTTTGTTGCCCTCCACTGGACTCTTTCCAGTTTTCCACATCCTTTTTGTAGTGTGGGGCCCAATACTGGACATAGTACTCCAGATGAGGCCTCACCAATGCCGAATAGAGGGGAATGATCACGGTCCCTCGATCTGCTGGCAATGCCCCTACTTATACAGCCCAAAATGCCGTTAGCCTTCTTGGCAACAAGGGCACACTGTTGACTCATATCCAGCTTCTCGTCCACCGTAACCCCTAGGTCCTTTTCTGCAGAACTGCTGCCTAGCCACTCGGTCCCTAGTCTGTAACAGTGCNTAGAATATCAGGGTTGGAAGGGACCTCAGGAGGTCATCTAGTCCAACCTCCTGCTCAAAGCAGGACCTAATCCCAACTAAATCATCCCAGCCAGGGCTTTGTCAAGCCTGACCTTAAAAACCTCTAAGGAAGGAGATTCCACCACCTCCCTAGGTAACCCAGGAGACTGTATCAAAAGCTTTGCTAAAGTCAAGGAATAACACGTCCATTTCTTTCCCCTCATCCACAGAGCCAGTTATCTTGTCATAGAAGGCAATTAGGTTAGTCAGGCATGATCTGCCCTTGGTGAATCCATGCTGACTGTTCCTGATCACTTTCCTCTCCTCTAAGTGCTTCAGAATTGATTCCTTGAGGACCTGCTCCATGATTTTTCCAGGGACTGAGTTGAGGCTGACTGGCCTGTAGTTCCCCGGATCCTCCTCCTTCCCTTTTGTAAAGATGGGCACTACATTAGCCTTTTCCCAGTCATCCGGGACCTCCCCACATCGCAATGAGTTTTCAAAGATAATGGGCAATGGCTCTGCAATCACATCCATCAACTCCTTTGGCACCCTTGGATGCAGTGCATCCGGCCCCATGGACTTGTGCTCGTCCAGCTTTTCTAAATAGTCCTGAACCAGTTCTTTCTCCACAGAGGGCTGGTCACCTCCTCCCCATACTGTGCTGCCCAGTGCAATAGTCTGGGAACTGACCTTGTTCCTGAAGACAGAGGCAAAAAAATCATTGAGTACATTAGCTTTTTCCACATCCTCTGTCACTAGGTTGCCTCCCCCATTCAGTAAGGGGCCCACACTTTCCCTGACCTTCTTTTTGTTGCTAACATACCTGAAGAAACCCTTCTTGTTACTCTTAACTTCCCTTGCTAGCTGCAACTCCAAGTGTGATTTGGCCTTCCTGATTTCATTCTTGCATGCCTGAGCAATATTTTTATACTCCTCCCTGGTCATTTGTCCAATCTTCCACTTCTTGTAAGCTTCTTTTTTGTGTTTAAGATCAGCAAGGATTTCACTGTTAAGCCAAGCTGGTCGCCTGCCATATTTACTATTCTTTCTACACATCGGGATGGTTTGTTCCTGCAACCTCAATAAGGATTCTTTAAAATACAGCCAGCTCTCCTGGACTCCTTTCCCCTTCAAAAAGCGACAGAGTCCTGTGGCACCTTATAGACTAACAGACATATTGGAGCATAAGCTTTCGTGGGTGAATACCCACTTCGTCAGACGTCATCTTGCATCTGACGAAGTGGGTATTCACCCACGAAAGCTTATGCTCCAATACGTCTGTTAGTCTATAAGATGCCACAGGATTCTTTGTCGCTTTTTACAGATCCAGACTAACACAGCTACCCCTCTGATACTTTTCCCCTTCAAGTAATTCTCCCAGGGGATCCTGCCCATCAGTTCCCTGAGGGAGTCAAAGTCTGCTTTTCTGAAGTTCAGGGTTCGTATTCTGCTGCTCTCCTTTCTTCCTTGTGTCAGAATCCTGAACTCGACCATCTCATGGTCACTGCCTCCCAGGTTCCCAGCCACTTTTGCTTCCCCTACTAATTCTTCCCTGTTTGTGAGCAGCAGGTCAAGAAGAGCTCTGCCCGTAGTTGGTTCCTCCAGCACTTGCACCAGGAAATTGTCCCCTACATTTTCCAAAAACTTCCTGGATTATCTGTGCACCGCTGTATTGCTCTCCCAGCAGATATCGGGGTGATTGAAGTCCCCCATGAGAACCAGGGCCTGTGATCTAGTAACTTCTGTTAGTTGCCGGAAGAAAGGCTCGTCCACCTCATCCCTCTGGTCTGGTGGTCTATAGCAGACTTCCACCACGACATCACCCTTGTTGCTCACGCTTCTAAACTTAATCCAGAGACTCTCAGGTTTTTCTGCAGTTTCATACTGGAGCTCTGAGCAGTCATACTGCTCTCTTACATACGATGCAACTCCCCCACCTTTTCTGCCCTGTCTGTCCTTCCTGAACAGTTTATATCCATCCATTACAGTACTCTCGTCATGTGAGTTATCCCACCAAGTCTCTGTTATTCCAATAACATCATAATTCCTTGACTGTGCCAGGACTTCCAGTTCTCCCTGCTTGTTTCCCAGGCTTCTTGCATTTGTGTATAGGCACTTAAGATAACTCACTGATTGTCCTGCTTTCTCAGTATGAGGCAGGAGTCCTCCCTCTTGCGCTCTCCTGCTCATGCTTCCTCCTGGTATCCCACTTACCTCAGGGCTTTGGTCTTCCCCCGGTGAAGCTAGTTTAAAGCTCTCCGCACTAGGTTAGCCAGCCTGCTTACGAAGATGCTCTTCCTTCTCTTCGTTAGGTGGAGCCCATCTCTGCCTAGCAATCCTTCTTCTTGGAACACCATCCCATGGTCAAAGAATCCAAAGCCTTCTCTCCGACACCACCTGCATAGCCATTTGTTGACTTCCACAATTCAGTGGTCTCTACCAGGGCCTTTTCCTTCCACAGGGAGGATGGATGAGAACACCACTTGCGCCTCAAACTCCTTTATCCTTCTTCCCAGAGCCAGGCAGTCTGCAGTGATCTGCTCAAGGTCATTCTTGGCAGTATCATTGGTGCCCACGTGGAGAAGCAGGAAGGGGTAGTGATCCGAAGGCTTGATCGGTCTCGGCAGTCTCTCCGTCACATCATGAATCCTAGCTCCTGGCAAGCAGCAGACCTCTCGGTTTTCCCAGTTGGGACGACAGATAGATAACTCAGTCCCCCTTAGGAGGGAGTCCCCGACCAACACTACCCGCCTCCTTCTCTTGAGAGTGGTGGTCAGGTGCTATTGGTGCTATTGCAATACAAATACTAAGTAATAATATATCAATAATAAAAGAAGGATCAAAGCAAGGAAACTGGGTTAAAGTTGCCTTTACTGTTAACTATAAAACTGACATCCTCTGCATAAAGTTCTATAGTGTATTTTCAAAGTGATATGCAGGCATTTCACTAGGCAACTCCATGTAGCCTCAGTGGCTTAAATCCACACATTTTGCTATGAAAATTTGCCTTTAGGTGTCCACAGATAATGCCCAATCATATGATGTGCCACCATCTTCTGTACTGAGCAGCCTCAACTTTCATTGACTAGCATGGCAGCAGAGGAGGCTCAGCATCTTGCAGGATTGAGCCTTTAGTTGGAATTTGTCCAGGGGATTCTGAGGACATCAGCAAAGCAAAAAAACCAAAAACAACAACAAACAAACAAACAAAAAACCTATTGGAAAAATTAAAATGCTATTTTCCAAAATAATTTGCTCAGTGACTTTCCTTTTCCTCCTTCTAGCTCTTGGTGCTGTTAAAGGGAGGATTCTCCCTTTGCTGAGATATTTTGAGGCCCTCATAAGCTCAAGTGCTGCAGTTAGACACCCTCTGTGTGCAGCCATGACTCTGGAAGCAATCAAATGTGCATTGTTTGAAAAACAGTTAAATCTAGTTATGCACTGGGTCACACAGCAAAGGTAAGCAGGCCTGTAGTGTACTTGGATTCATATGGGTATGTACCCTTCCCCTGTGAAAGTTGCATTCATGCTTTTCCTAAGTGATCAGGCCTTGCCTGTTAAAAAAATCACTCCTTTTCTTGTGAATTAGAACCATGCAAACACAATATCACAAAATGGCAATCTCACAGATACATTTCTTTGATGCCATTTATTAAATTCACCGTGGTATAAACCAAGACAAATGAACAGCATGAAAAGCTATTTTTGCAGAATGCAACATTTCATTTAAGATATCAGCCTTGTTAGATCGCTGCAGACCAAAATTTTGTTTCAGGCCCCTTTTACTGTAGTAAACAGTTATGTAAAAATCAGATTGAGAGACCGTTTTTTGTTCTGGTACCATTTTTTAAAAATTAGAAACCTGCAGTTATTGGAAAAGCTAGAAGTTTTGTTTTTACTCTTATATGTGACTGTTTCTATAATAACAGCAGTATCTATACAGTATTTAGTACAATTACATCAAGAGACATCTGAACTGGAAACTCAAAGCTATCCTCCACCCCCTGTATTTAATTTGTGGGGGTTGAAGTATTCAAATTTGAATCTCCAGAACTAAAAGTGCCTCTGCAATTTTGCTCTTGGATCAAATCCTAAACTGGAAGGAACCTATTTTCCAGATCCAGTTCAGATGCATCTTAAAATAGTGAAAATCCCACAAGAACAGTTTGGGAGATTTCCACTGTTCAGCATGGCATTAATCTAATTAGAATTATGACATATGGGGCATTTCTCTTTATGGCTTAACCTACCACATGCAGTAATCTTTCCAAAAGAGCCATTATAGCATATTTTATCACTAGAATTATAGTCCTTGCTAAATCAGTAGGACACTGGAAATTATGTTGTCATGTTGAAATGTCAAGCCAGGCCTTGTATGTACAGGAAGACAGAAGACCTACATCCTTTTGCCAAAACTATAAGGTTAGTAAAGATGTCTCAGCCTGATGCACACTCTGAAGTGCTTTATTATGACTTTAGAATGGGACTGTACAAATATTAACAAATTCTAAAATTGCTTGAATTATAGGCAGAGCTGGTAGTGACACCAAAGTTAAGGGTGCCTAACACTTTCCATCATAAGAGCCCATTTTCAGTTGCTTGTAGTTTGCAAAGCTTTACCTGTTCAGGCTGAAATTTTCCATGCCAGATGTCTGCCTCAGTCTGAATTTCTTTGCAAAGTTTAAACAAAACCATTTCTGAGAATGATATTAGAGAAAAGTAGGTTGTTTTGCCAATGTTAAAAAAAATTCTTCTCAACATTTATTTGAAGAGTTCTGGAGCCTCCATACATTGGAGTATGAACTTAAAATTTGTCAGAGTAGCATTGGAGTCAGGGAGGTGTTTTTTTCCTGCCCCCGAGGCAGTCCATCCAAATTTGGCCAAGTTATAAGCATCTGAAATCTCCAGACATTTTGTCTGCACTGAACTTGCTCTAGCCCCACACAGTTCCTTCATGCCAGCTGCACTGAGTATCCTCTGAGGTTCTTATGTGTCTACCCCACAGAATGCACTGAGTAGGTTCCCAACTCAACAGCAGCAGACTCTTTGCCTGATTTGCCAGGTGTCACAAAGTGGGCGTAACACACATTTCCCTTCCCCATACACATCCCTGCACCCCAACTGGAATCACACAAATACAGGAGAGCTGCAAGGGCTGCAGTTGCCCGTTCCAACCACCAATGGCTAACATGGCACCAGGCATTGGTGAAGAGGCAGTCTGTTCTGTGCTCTTAGATCTCTGCCTGCTGTGGCCCAAGCACATGGAAGGGGAAGGCGGAAACAACCTAATTCAAAAGCAGAGTGGGGCACAAGGGCAGAGGGGCACAAGAGCTGAAGGGGAGCAGTCAGTCTGGTATTTTCACACACAATCCAGTTCTACTGTACCTGATTCTGAAGTGCTCCAGAGTTATGAAAACACACTAATAACTATCTGGTTTGTTTTATTACCTTGTTTTCTTCAGGCTGACGTTTTGTGAGGCAGCAGGGGATGTGATTTATGACTATGGGGAGGTGGAACCATTCAACAAGTCCAAGTGCTTGGCTTTGGCTCAGATTGCCTACAGTCAGTGTGGAGTGCACAAGAAAGCTGCTCTGTGCTTGTGTAAACAGGGCCAAATTTGTGGAGCAATGGATTATATACAGCAATTCAAACAGCTCACTTTAGGTAAATCACAGAGCATTTATTATATTGTCTCATCATTTTTCTACCAAATGTTTATTTCAGGTTTAAAAATTAAATCTTATCATGGTGACATTTTGGACTAAATTTTTAAATGATACATTTTAAATTCACACAAAAAATCCAATTCTGTTCTCATTGAGTCTAATGGAAGCAGTATTTGGCTCTTAACATGCCACTGCATATGTAAATACTATAAATAACTGGAAATGTTACCCTAAAAGCAACTAAAGTGACTAGTTCAGTTGGAAATAGGGAATTTCTTCAGAGAACCGTGCTGCCTTAGAGACTAGTGTGAGATTGGTAGAGGACTCCATAGCCTAAAGCTTCAAAATCTAAGAGGCTAATTTGGCCTATCTGTAGTTTTAGCATAGATTCATTAATCTGATAACTAGAGGCTGCAGAGAAATTCTTTAAATATGATAATGGAAACTGAGATAACTGTTCTTAGGGTCATTTGCACCTGTACAAAGTGGTTATAAAACCCTGGCAAATCATAATGGCACCATTTTACACTCTGTACACAAGCTGCACTGCAGTGTAGAATCAGGCCCTCTGAGAAGATGTCTATAAAGCAGATTCTGACAGTTAAGCATGCCCAGCCTCTGTCTTGGCAAAACCCTTCTCTCCAGACTTGACATAGAATGTCATGAGTGAGTTCCTCTGTCTAGTTTGACATGAAAATATCCTGAGGTTTTTATCTGATGGGCTAAAATCCTTAACATATCCATCGTTTGTTTCTTTTGACACCAGTATATTAGATTCTGTTGTCTCCAAAAAAAATCATGTTTAAAAGCTGTCTGACTGCATCTGGCATTGTCATTGCATAGCAGACCTGCAACTTCAAGGTCTTTTAAAGCCTAAGGAATATTGGCCAAACTAGGAGTGTTTTAATTCACTAACCCCTTTAATTTATTTTTGGATTTCTCTACTAGTTATTATTCACATTTCTCATTAAGTATTTTATTTCTTGCGTTCTCTTGCCATTCTTCCCAACTTTTTATGTATGTGTGTATATATGTGTCTATACATTTATACACACACATTATGTAGCATTTCAGTATCTTTTATAAATAGATAATGGTGTATATTTTTATAGCAACATCCCTGATGTCAGAGTCCCTGTGAGTAGGGGTGTCTGTTGCAGCTTGTAACTTTGGAGAAGAAAAAATAATTTAGCTGTAATAATTATTCTTTTAAGATTTAGTTAGATGTAATATATCAACCCACAACCACTATCCATCTGAGGTGAGACTTCTAGAATCTTTTTTTAATGTTTCCAAATTATGCACATTTCCAATTTGGAAGCTCTGCGCTGGAGCCAATATTGAGCAGTTAAACTTTTAGATAACTACATTTTAGAAGTAAGTACTTTTCTCTTTTGTTAAACCATAATCAGATTAATTCTGCATCCAAATACATTGACAGAAGTCCTGATTCTGCAAGCACTTAGACACACAGAACAAGTAAAACTAAGCATATGCCTAAATTTTAGCAGGATTAGGGCCTAAATTTGGAAGTGAAGACACTTGATCAGTTATGATGGAAAGCACAGCTGAACACACAACTAGACAATCATGTCCTATACCCACGGGTGAAATCCTGGCCCCAGTGAAGTCAACAAGGGTTTTGCCAGTGGAGCCAGGATTTCACTCCATATGTTTCTGCTCTCATTTAATCACATTTCCTTATAGCTTTGTATTGAAAGCGCATGCAGTTGCATGCCTATTTAGATGTACACTTGCTGTTTTTTACCTTTACAAAAGAGATGCATCTGTGGATTATGCAGCACTTTATTTAATGCTTTTATTTCTAACTGATAGCTCAAGATATTTAAGATTCTCAGCCAGTGTAAATCAGTGTAGCTCCACTGATTATAAATGAAACTCTGTTGATTTACACCAGCTATGGATCTGGCCTAGAGACTTTTTCAAAAATGACTTTACCCCTGTGTAATCCAGATATTATGTTTTTGAAAAATACATGGGACAGTCCTATAGTGTGACTTTCCAGTGTAGCTTTCACAAAAATTGGTTTTTGTCAATATGGCTATATAGTGGAACATTCATCCTCTGTATATTGCAAATGGGTGGTGTGACGGGTTGGATCACAGAAACCCCCTTGGGGCTGCCAACTGATGTGCCAAGACTACTACTGCCCCTGCTTTCCCTGCCAGCTTGGGACTCCAGCACCCTGTCTTGTTGAGCCAGACACGTCAAGTTGCTCCAACACAGACCCAGGGTCTGAACCACAGGCCCCAAAACTGCAGACTTAACTGAAAGCAACTTAAGAAGTGTTCCTGTCTTTAACACTCAGATGCCCAANGAATGGAAGGGTCTCCCAGGGGTTTAAATAGACTTTCTCTTGTGGGTGGATACCCCTCCCTCCCCCTGTGTAGAATTCCAGCTACAAGATGGAGTCTTGGAGTCACATGGGGAAGTCACGTGTCCATGCATGACTCAGAACTTACAGGAAGCAGCCATGGTTCACATGCTACCTTGAACGTCCTCAAGTAGACTTCTCATGTGGATTGGAGCCTTCCAAGATCCATTGTCCGTTAAGTGCTTCTTGATTGGGCACTTAACTTGCACATTCCTTTCTCAAGAAGCTGACCAAATGCCTTACTAAGGCTATTTAAAAATCAAGCAAGTATACAGCCAATATTCATAACTTCGAATACAAAAATGATACATGCATACAAATAGGATTAATAGATTCAGTAGATCATAACTTTTACAGAGATATGTTACATGGCATACGTAGCATAAAACATATTCCAGTTATGTCATATATACATCCATAAGCATATTTCCATAAAGCCCTAGGGGTGCACTGTCACAGGTGGGAAAAACAAAGATAATGAAAGAAGTGAAGATATGTTCTGAAAGATCAAAGAATGCTGCTTTGGGAATGCAAACTAATGAAAATGGTGATAGATTTTAAAATGTTGGTTGCACAAGTTCAAATTGCCAGTTGCCAAAAACTCAAGATAATGCTAATCTTGTCAATAATTTTGCCAGTGTATTACATTAAAATAGGATTTCCTTCAACATCAGGCATGCATGTATATTTGCTCCACCTCTTTTTTGTCTTGAGCAAACCCATTTATTGTGGCTAATACAGATAAAATTCTGTTCACTATTTATTTTTGAGTTGAGTATCATTCATGGATGTTGACAGGCAATGACATATTGTTCCATATTTATGTCCCTAAGAGAGTGTAATATTGCAAAGCACTGATCCTCAAAATATGTTCTATGGGCACATTCAGAAGAGATAGTGAATGCTGTAGGAAAAGTGAAGGAGTGGGTTATAGAAGGGGATGTGGTTCAGCAGAGGATCTCTCGTTTGTAAGTTGTTCCACAGAATGAAAAAGTTAAGCTACTGGCCTAAAATAAATTGAGGCATCTATTTATTTTCTGTATTAGTGATTACATCATTTGAAAGTTAAAATTGATTTTTCTTTATATTTAGCTTCAGAGTTATTACCTTGTAAACAAGTTGCAGATGCACCCTCAAATTATCTTGTCCTGTTGATTAGTCTGATTATGTTAGTCAAAGAAGTAGGCAGCATCAAGACTACACCACATACTGGATGCATAGATCCTGATTCTCAGCTGCACCCAAGGGGTATACAACACAACTTGTGGGGGGAAAAGAGGTGCAAAGGTGGCTTCATGGCACCTTTGTACTCCCCCATTCCTAAACTGGCTGTATTGGGCTGGTTCCCTAGAGTGAGTTAGAGCAGACTACATGCTGTTCTAATTTACACAAGCTGGCAATAGCCCCATGCTGCCATCATGGCAGTCAAGGAGTGCTGAACTGCAGGGAAGACCCGGTCATGCCTCCTTTCCCCAGCTATGTCCCTTACACTGACAGTCATGAATGTGGATAGTATATGAGCAGTTAGACCAGTTCTACAGCAACAAAGCATCCATTGCACTGGGGTGATCCTCTTGCAGGTGGCTATGTGGCTTTAGGATTGCTTTGGACAGTGGAGCAGCAAAATAGCAGCCCTAACACAGACAAGAATCTGGGGCACATTCTGTTCCTCAATAAAGAGCAAAATTATCTATTTAAACTCTCTTGGTTGTTCTTTTCAGCTTGACCCAAGATCTTGAATAGAGAAATGTAAAAATCCCATCTGGTCAACTCTTCTATCTTACTTCAGAAAACATTATGTATTTGCTCAGATACCATACCATCAGCAGTTAATGTTTATAGTGCCTGAGACTGGCCAGTGTGAATTCTCCAAAAACAATAGATACGCACCTTAAGCAGAATCATAGATCCATCAAAATTAGGCTATTAAGCCCCACTCTAAATATTTTTTCTTTGTCCTGGAAGTTTTATCATTGACTTTAATGAGGCCAGAATTTCACCCTCCGTGTTGACAGGTATCTGAGGTTGTAAACCAGGGGTCCCCAACGCGGTGCCCACGGGCGCCATTGCAACCGCCGGGGGGTGTAAGTGCACCCGCGTAGCCCTCCGGTTTTTTTTTTTTTGCTCCGCCGGCAGCGCTCTTTTTTTTTTTCTTTCTTTCTTTTTTGGCGCCCGCCTGCAGCGCTCGTTTTTTTTTTTTTCTTTTTTGGTGCCCGCCGGACAAAAAAGGTTGGGGACCACTGTTGTAAACAGTATTCAGATCCTGTCCAGTCATTTAGCCACACTGTACATATTTAGGGCCCAGGAAAGGCAGTAGATACTGAAGATGTTTAGCATGCTGCAGGATTGTGCTACTTGGCCCTTATTTTTTCCTCATGCCATTTCCTCCATCCACTCAGTCATTTTTCTTTAAATGATTTCTCTCCATTATGTCAACCTGCATCTGCTGCTGTGGTGCCTATAACTGTTGCAGCATTCTAATGTAGGTGCTGTCTCACCAGTGCCATATAGAGAGAGGGGCTATCACTTCGCTGTTCTGGGATGTGATGCCTCTGTGTAAGCAAACTAAAATCACATTAGCTTCTCTTTGTGGCCATATAGCAATGCAAGTTCATATCACTTTTGCAGTCTGCAATTCCCTTGGCCCCTTTTCAACATTGCTGCTTTCCAAGTATCTCTTTCCCATTTAATATCTTTCTTCAGATTATTATTCCTCTGTTCTGTTAGGTTGCATTTTCCAGTCTGATTTTATTTCTTGCCAATATTTCTAACAACTTCAAGATCTCTCTTATTATTTCTGTCCTCTTTGATATTTGCAACACTTCCCTAGTTAGTATCATCTGTGAATTTAATTATTGTGCTGTTTATCTTTTCTTCCAGATAAATGAGACCAGATTCTGATCTCACGTATACTAGTTTTACACAAACTTAATTGAAATTTCACCTGATTTACAGTGGTCAGTGAGATCAGAATTGGAGTTATCATGCTTGTGTGTTTGTGTGAACACCCACAAATGTATAGTGACCTGGATGTTTGTTTTCAGATGATTACTTATTCCTACTGAAAAACTGTCCTAGTATTGAGCTAATTCATTGTCTAACTCAAGAGTGGAATGAGAAACCAGCATTATTATCCATTGGGGCTACGATCCTCTCACTCATTGAAACTGATCACAAAGAGCATGGTTTACAACTGTTAGAGGAAATAAACATGGGTGAGAAGAGTAAGTACAGTAAGATGTAATTAACAGACATTTATAGTGAAGTTATGTAAATGTCACATTTCTCTATTTTCATTGCAGTATCTGGGAAGTTCCAAAGCAATTCCATTGTAAATGACAATAAAATGAATGCAAAGTTATTGAGGTCACAATCAGTTAATTGTGTTAACAAATTTAATTCAGCTAATTTAAAAACACATAGTTAATCTTTTCCCTTTGTACCATGTGTCCATTGACATTTTCCAAAAAACAAACCCCAAATCCATAAATTATTGTGTCATTGATGCTCCTATTATCCCTAATCTATACTGGAGAGTGATTAAAATAACTAAGTACCTTCTGTTTACAATGCGCCCAATTTTCATGGTACTCCCTGTGAGATCAAAAAAAATTACTTTTGCCATCTGCTACAGCCTGCCTTGCTCAGTCCTGTGTTCAGATTAGCACTTTTGGTAGGGTCTGCTGCAAGTTCCTGTACTTTCTTCTAGAGTTAAGGACCTTTCTTGGCCATGTAATTTGGCAATTTGGCACATTTGGTTTTTCCCCTTGCAGTGATGATTACTCCCAACTGATGACCTTATCCTACTCCCACTGAAGTCAACAGCAAAACATCCATTAACTTAGAGGTGGGGGGGGGGGAAAGGGCAAATTTGGGCCACACATTCTCCAGTCTTTCTGCTGGTCGTGGGGTTTCAGACATGATTTTCAGTGCTGTGGGAGGATGTGGCTTTTAATCTTTATAAATAAAGTAAACACTACTTTTCTGATGGATTTTTGATCAGTTATCTCTTTATTTGGTCCTTGGCCTTAGAATTTATCCAACTGGAAAAAGAATTATTGATCTGTAGTCATATTATCCCCTAAGATAATGCCTCTTTCTGTTCTTTGTTTAATATGAGCAAAGCAGAAACTGATTGAGGGCAAATACTGTGCCACTACATGATATTTTTTTCTTCATCAGATTCACTGGAACAAGTTATTTTAAATGATACGGTCTGTACCTTGGAAGGTTGGAAGAAGATCGCAGATACATGTGCAGAAAATAAGCATGAAAAATTGTCTCAAGAAATCCTCTCGATCCTTACCTCACAGGAAGGAGTGGTTCAGATTTCTCCATTTGATGATGATGATGATGTAAAGATAATGGAACACGTTTTCTTGTAGTTCTTCTATAAAGCAATTGAGGGAGCTCTAACAACATTCAACCTAAGCATCGTTTTAGTTGCTTGTATGAATTGTAGTAAACATTGATCACTCAGAAATAGAGCTGAGACTTCTTTTTGCCATCAAATGTAAATTAGTAGCCCCTTTTAATACGTGTGTGTTAACTGGGAAGGTATTTTCAGTGTAGAACAAACTTGGCCTATTTAGTTAATGAATATTGTGAAAGTATGTTTATATATTTCTTTGTATTGAATAGTGCATTCACTTCCCAGTTTTTCTTTTGTTCATCTTTATGCTTCAGTCTCTTTGCTTTTTTGCGGGAAGGGAGGGAGGGAATCATTACATGAGTCCCATTGCCAATGAAATTAATAAGATTTTGGGACCTCTGGAAGAAAGGAAGACAGTTGCTTCCTTGGGGCCACATTCTACCTTCAGAGATATGTGTACAGTTCCTATTAACTCCAGTGGGTGTTGCACATCTGACAATTGAATTACACCATCAGAGACAATCATGAGAGTCTTACTTGGTTCATATTGCTGGCTAAGAGACAGGCATTACAGCCTTGGGAAAAGGAAGATATTCAAATACGGCCTTTGCCAACAAATAAACTGGGTTTGCATTAGCAGAGCTTTTCAAAGGTGTGGGCATGAGAGCTGGAAACATCAAATACCAATATAAACGGGAAGAATGCAGATCCGTTTTTATTTATCCTTCCATTTAGTTTAAACTGAATTAGCTCATGATCACTCAAACCACGGTTGTCCTTTACAACCAGTTCTTCTATGAGGTCCTCACTACTCATCAATACCAAATCTAAAATGGCATCACCTCTTGTTGGTTCAGCAACTATTTGGTGAAGAAATCTGTCAGCTATCACATCCCGGAAAATCTGGGCCCTAGTATTATTAGTAGCACTTGTCCTCAAATCTGTATCTAGGAAGTTAAAGTCTCCCATAATCATACAATTCCCAGTAGAATTTATTTAAAAATATTAAAGAGGTCTCTATCCATACCCAGATTGGACGCTGGGGGTCTATAGCATACTCCAAGCACTATCCACGGGAACCTTTCTTTTCCAAAGTGATTTTGACCCAAACAGACTGTCTTATCCAGTCCATCCCTTATAATTTCTTTACAGTCTACCTCATTAATATACAATGCCACTCCACCATCTTTGCCTTTGTTTCTGTCTTTCCTGGTCATCACATGCCCTTCAATATCTGTACTCCAGTCATGACTATTATTCTACTATTTCTGTTATCTCTATTATAACTGGTTTCACTTCCTGCATCAGTACTATTAGTTCATCCTTTTTGTTACCCAGGCTCCTTGCATTCCTGTACAAACATCTTAATTGTTGCTTCTTGGCCTTGCCCACATTCCTTGCCAAATTGGGTACAGTATCGCCTACCTGATTGTTAGCTTCATTGGTATTGGCACGATCTTTCCCCTTAATGTCCATTCTCCTACCCACTGCTGTTCCTTTCTCCATTGCTGTATCCTTTCTTACTTGATTTACCTCCTCAATGTTAAAATCAGGCATGGATTACATGAGCATTTCCCGTCTCCCCTGAGTTCCTAGTTTAAAGCTCTTTTAATGAGTTTGCTAACCTCCATCCCAGAAGTTTGTTTCTTCTTCGAGTGCTGTCCCTGTGGGTGCTCCACTCTAGGTGTTGGAGCATCCCGGCACCGTTGATCGGAGATTTTTGGTAGCAGTGCCTGGTCGGGATGCAGGCTCTCAGTTGGTATCTCCAGTCTCGTTGGAATCTTCCTGAGCGCCCACATGTCGCACCCCCTCAGTTCCTTCTCAACCGTCCCTGGCTGAAGATGGGACTCGGGGCAGTGCTGCTTCTCTTCCCTGGTCTCTGTAGGAAAAATTAACAAAGAATACAGAAATACTTATTAGTTACATCACAGTTGTTTCCCTTCCTTTAGTATAGTTACATACTTAGTTACTTAGTTTAAAAACAAAAACAACTTTTTCACTTCAGGCTTGCCTCCCGCTGAAACACTCCCCTGCCATTTCTAATTCACAATGCCAGGGGCTTCAGGATTCAAAAAGTGTGTTTCCTCTCAGGACTCCATGCCACGGTCGGATGGGCACTCACATTGTGTGAAGTGCCTCGGGGAAACCCACATCCCCGCAAAGTGCCTCCACTGTACAAACCTCAAGTCAAGGGCTCAGCGCGACAGGGACCTGCGGCTTAAAATGCTTCTCATGGAAAAATCCCTGCAGCCACTTTCGGAGACGGGGAAAGTTAAACCCGCTCCCACATGCTCCCCAGCCAGATCCGAACCAGTTGGGAGCGTTGCTTCACCCTCTCTGGAGCAGAGACAAGAAGCACGGCAGTCACACAGGAGAGACTCTGACAAGGGTAAAGGGTCTCCTGCAAAATCCTTACCTTCTGTGCCGACAGAGCCACAGGCAGGCACCTCAGCTCTTTCTACAGCCTCAACTGTGGCTCCCGCAGACCACAGAGGCAGGAACCCGACCTCCCGTACCGGGAAGGTTTCTGCGGCACCAACCCCCTCCGCAGGAAAAATAGCCGCGGTGCCGGCTGCGCGCTCTGCCCCGGTGCCAGGAAAAACGTCGGCACTGAGCCTGCCTCCTGCCCCAGCACTAGCAGGGCACCTCCAACAGACCCGCGGCACCGCTGACACTTTCACTTTCACCTGCTAACGTGCTAGAGCACAGTCCAGGCTCCGCACAGCCCAGGGAGCAGAAACAACAGTTCTTCACTCAATGTGACCTCTCAGTGCCACCTGAGCCTAACTCTCTGCTCCTGGAAACACAGGGCTCACTCTTAGAACAGCCGTTCTCACCACCTGAACTGGCTACGTTCTTTGATAGCGAACCCGATGTACAGCAACAGGCGGAGTTCTCCCCACCTGCCTCTCCTCCTCCACTGGAACCTCTTCCACCTCAGGCTACTCTCTACAGCCACCAGCCTCAGTTTCCCTACTTCGCCCCCCCCCCCCCGCCGTGGGCGGCACCTGGGTTCTCCTACCCTATGCCTTGGCCTCAGTGGTACCCTTGGCCACATCCTCCTACCACTCATCCTCAGACCTCTGTGCCTCGATCTCCAGCTCCATCCACTTCTAGAGTACCTGAACCCCCTCCTGAGAATGTGAGCTATGAACCATATCCTGACTCACTGAACCCTAATTCTCCATCTGCTCCGGACGGAGCCCTCTCCCCCCCGCCTCCACAGTGGACGACTGTAAACAATTTCAAGAGCTTTTCAAGAGGGTGGCACTCAGTCAAGACATCCCCCTAGAAGAGGTTCAGGAGACACAATGCAAACTCCTCAGAATCCTTCAACCCTCTGCGCTCGCAAAAATCGCGCTCCCTATAAATGAAGCACTCCTGGAATCAGCTGACACTCTCTGGCAAACTCCAGCTTCTTTATTACCAACCTGCAGAAAGGCCGAACATAAATACTATGTTCCTGCTAAGGACGCTGACTTCCTATTTTCTCACCCACAACCGAACTCCCTTGTCATCGATGCAGTTGCACAAAGGACAAAACAGCCACAATCGCGGCCCACCCCGCAAGACAAGGACCTTAAACGCCTTGATGTCTTGGGTTGCAAGGTTTACACGTCCTCCACTCAACAATTCAGGATTGCAAACTACTCTGCACTCCTTGCCAGCTACGACTTTGATAACTACAATAAACTTTTTGTCCTACATTCCAGAGGACAGGAGAGCGGACTTTAAATCAGTTCTGAGCGAGGGCCAATTGATTTCCAAAACGGCCCTACAAGCCTCTTTAGACACGGCGGACACAGCAGCCCATACTACTGCAACTGCTGTGGTTATGCACAGATCTTCATGGCTTTCTGCATGTGGCATCCCTAAAGATCTGCGGACCAAAGTGGAGGACCTCCCCTTTGATAAAGACAAACTGTTTTCCAAAAAAACCAATGAATTACTTCACACCATGAAAGATTCTAGAGCGACACTGCGCACCCTGGGCATTCACCCATCTCTTCCCAGGAGACAACGATACCAACTCTACCAAAGACCTCGCACACAACAATATTATCGGCCTCAATCCAAACCATACGACGTAAATAGGAATTGCGCTAGACCCCCTAAGCGCAGACAAAATCAAGCTCAAGCAACCACCTCCCGCCCATCTGGGAATAAACAACAATTTTGAAACGTTGGTCGAGGGTCTGTGCGACCACCCCTTGATTCCACAGCCTACTTGCCCATTTGGCCATCGCCTCCAGAGTTTCCAACATGCCTGGCAGCGAATTACACGGGACCACTCAAAATAGTTCAGTCCGGTTACTCTATCCCATTCATATCTTATCCTCCTACCCTTCCCCGTCCCTCTTCAAGGACCCCTCTCATGAGCACCTCCTTCATGTAGAAGTGGCGCACCTCCTCCAGCTAGGCGCAGTGGAACCTGTGCCGACGCAACATCGAGAGAAAGGGTTCTACTCCCATTACTTCCTGACCCAGAAAAAACCCGGGGGATGGAGGCCTATACTAGACCTGTGCTGACTGAACAAATTTGTGAGGGTACAAAAATTCAAGATGGTCACACTGGGCACAATAATTCCTGCACTGGATCAAGGGGACTGGTTTACAGCCCTCGACCTACAAGATGCTTATTTTCATATATCAATTCATCCAGCTCACAGACGCTTCCTACGATTCACAATCGGTCACGACCATTTTCAATACAGAGTTCTTCCTTTCGGTCTCTCCACAGCGCCGAGAGTCTTTTCCAAAACTCTAGCCGTGGTCGTGGCTTACCTCCACAAACATGGGATCACACTTTTTCCCTATCTGGACAATTGCCTCATCAAGGGCAACTCCGATGGCGAAACACGTCAAGCTGCCCATTTCTCCATCTCCCTCTTTCACAGCCTAGGCCTCCAAACAAACGTCCAAAAATCCACCCTGACACCTACACAACAGATCGAGTTCATGGGAGCTCGTCTCGACTCAATCCAGAGCAGGGCCTCGCTCCCATATCACAGATTCCTCGCTATCACACAGCTCATATGCACACTCTCTATTCGGCCCAGGACATAGGCAAGCATCTGTCTACAGCTCCTTCGTCACATGGCAGCCACCACCTTCGTGGTCCAGTACGCCAGGCTACACATGAGATGTCTTCAGGGCTGGCTCAATTCCAATTTCAAACCCAACAGACACACCTTAGGGACGCTGCTATAGCTTCCCTATATTGGTGGACAAGACCCTATAGCTATAGCTTCCCTATAATGTTATAGCTTCCCTATATTGGTGGACAAGACCAGAAAACCTCTGCACGGGGGTTTCCTTCCAGCAACGATCCCCAACGCTCATGCTCACCACGGACGCTTCCCTACTCGGTTGGGGAGCGCATCTAGGGGGACACAGGGCACAAGGCCGGTGGTCCGCATCAGAGACGCACCTACACATAAATCTCTTAGAGCTCAGAGCAGTGAGGCGAGCATGCCTTCACTTTCTTCCCCTCATAAAGAACAAATCTATTCGGGTCTTAACAGACAACATAGCATGTATGTACTACATCAACAGACAAGGGGGAGCCCGATCACATTCCCTTTGCATGGAAGCCATCCGACTATGGAATTGGTGCATACAAAATCAAATACAAATCATCACTTCCTACCTACCAGGCTGCCACAACACTACTGCCGACGCACTCAGCAGGCACTTCTCGACAGAGCACGAATGGGAGCTGCACCCCACAATACTTCAACAGCTCTTCTTCCTCTGGGGCACCCCGTCAATAGACCTCTTTGCCACAACCCAGAATCGAAAATGTCCCGTTTTGCTCCAGAGCAGGACTCGGGACTGCATCCCTAGGAGACGCGTTCCTCATCCCGTGGAACAACTCTCTCCTGTACACCTTCCCACCAATCCCTCTACTCCACAGGGTTCTTCGGAAGATCGTAGACGACAAGGCCCGGGTCATCCTTATTGCCCCGGCTTGGCCAAGACAGACGTGGTATCCTTACCTCCTCCGCATGTCCTCCTGTCATCCACGGGCTTTCCCCAACAGGCCAGATCTCCTTTCCCAGAACAACGGATAGGTTCTTCACCCCCAGCTCCAAAAGCTCCACCTCACAGCCTGGTTCCTTCATGGTTCCAACCCCACGAACTAGCCTGTTCCGAGCAAGTCCGATACGTCCTCCTGCACAGTAGAAAAGACTCCACTCGTAAAACCTACCTGCAGAAGTGGAAGCGTTTCGCCCTCTGGTGCTCACGTAATCACTTAACACCCAATATGGTGACCCTCCCTAACATTCTAGACTACCTCCTGAAACTAAAACAGGATGGACTTTCGCTCAGCTCCATCAAAGTGCACCTGGCGGTGCTTACCACCTTCCATGACCTCTTAGAAGGTTATTCACTCTTTACCCCCCCCCACCATAAAATGATTTCTCCCAGGCCTGCAAAATCTGTACCCTGAAATTTACCCAACGGCGGCTACATGGAACCTTAACCTTGTTCTTCACGCTCTCATGAAACCTCCATTCGAGCCCTTGGCTACCTCCTCTCTTCTCCGTATGTCCATGAAGGTAGCTTTCTTAGTTGCAATAACATCAGCAAGGAAAGTAGGTGAAATAAGCGCCCTGATGGCCCATCCGCCCTACACAATCTTCTCCAAAGATAAAGTCACTCTGAGACCACATTCTAAATTTCTCCCTAAGGTGGTATCCACGTTCCACCTTAACCAACCTATATACTTACCTACTTTCTATCCCAAACCTCACAAGACTCCACACGAGGCAACCCTGCATACTCTCGATGTCAGGCAAGCAATCACTTTTTACTTAGGACTAAGCCATTTTGTAAATCTCCACGACTCTGTCTCCATCACCGAAAGATCGAAAGGTACAGCTATCTCTAAACAACGTCTGTCCACGTGGATCTCTGACTGTATCAGATCCTCTTACCGTATTCAAAATATTCAACCGCCCGAAGGCATTAGAACTCATTCCACTCGAGCTCTGTCGACATCCGTTGCCTTCCTACATAACGCACCCATTTCTGACATCTGTAAAGTGACTACATGGTCCTCTGAACACACATTTGCCAAACACTATGCTATCACGCAAGATACCACGGCAGACACCATAGTAGGCCACACAGTACTCTCTACAGTACTCACTGCCGCATCTCCAAAGTCCCACCGACCATAGTGGGAACTGCTATACATTCACCTAGAGTGGAGCACCCACAGGGACAGCAATCGAAGAAGGGAAAGTTCTTCGAGTGATTGCTCATGTGTATTCCACAGTAGGTGTGCGTGCTCGCCTCGTGCACCGGTGCCGGAAGTTTTTCCCTTAGCAGTACCCGTAGTGGGTGAGCCCCCTGCGACCCCTGGAGTGGCGCCTCTATATCACGCTATAAAGGGGGCTGCGTGCTCCCCCCACCCTCAGTTCCTTCTTGCCGCCAGTGAAGGTAGTCGGAACTTTGTGCTCCAGCTTTGCTGTAGCGCCTTTAGCCTTAGTGGTATGATTCTTCGACTGTAGAGAGTTTCTCTAGTTAGTGGCCTGGCTCGGGGCATGCCCCGTGCTCCAGGCTTCAAGTCGTGCGACTCCTGTTGCAATTCCATGCCCAGAAGCGATCCACACTCTCAGTGACTTCACTGTCTGGGCGAGACTTACATAAGTGAGCGTTGCAAAATCTGCAAATCGTTCAAACCTCGAACGAAGCGCGAAAGAGATATCAGACTCCTGGCTCTACTTATGGAGTCGGCATTGGCACTGGCACTGGCGCGCCGACCTGACCCGGCGCCGGGCACCGAGTCCTTGGTGCGGAGCGAGGCCCCATCTACCAGTCGGCACCGCTCTCCTGCTAAGAAGCAAGGGAAGACCCAGCGGTGCCGACACAAGGATATGGGTGAGGCCGGACCCGAGTTGGGCAGCACACGATCCCCATCGGGACCTAGACCTCCGACTCGCATTGAGCGGAGTAGTCCGGTCCTGTCCGCGCGTGCCTCTCCTGCGGTGAGGATGCCGTCGACGCTGGAGGCAGCACAGGCAGCGCGTGACATCCTCGTCCTTCCGGTGCCGGGTGCGCTGCCCGCAGGCCCCCGGTCCTGAGGGAAACTGCCACTGGGCGCTCATCAACCATCTTCAGCCAGATCCGAGGCTGAGATGCCTGCCCGTTCCGAGGGGTCCTCCCGTAGCCCGCAACAGACCTCTACTCCGTCGGCCGGGTCGCCTGAGAGCGGGTCTCCGGAGGCCTCCAATGCCCAGAGGGGCCATAGGCACTGTGATAGAAGGCATTGACGCTCCTCTTTCAGCCGGAGTGATAGTGGTTCTCGACGCCGTCGGCACCGCCACTCATATTCAAGTGTTCGCCGAGACAGACACCATAGTCGGAGTGCATCCGGACCAGCACCAGCACCGAGGCGTCGTAGCCATGGTCGCCGGAGGAATTCCAGAGACAGTACCTCTGACGTATACATGTCATCGTCGTCGAGGTCCAAATCCCGAGGTTGGCGCCAACATGGCCGGGACTGGTCCAGCTGCTCATACGGCACCGTGCATTCATCGGTGACCTCAGCCTCGGTTCCCAGCCGTCCTTCCCCGGGCCGCATTGCCCCTCAAGAGCAAGTGGCTCTGCTAGGACCTCATGCGGGACAGTGGCAAGGGGTGCCCTTGCAAGGACAGTGGTGTCAATAGGCACCGTGGCCCCAAGCGCCAGCACCGGCGAGACCCCGTTCCGTGGTAGGGGCATCCCAGGTCCACTCGGTGTCCCCGTCTCGGCACCGAGATCAGTCCTCGGGCACCGAACCACCGGCACCGCGCCCGGGCCCGGACGCGGGGTTGGAGCCGACAGTACCGCCCGACACCCTGGAGGCAGCACCGGTCGCCTCGTCGGCACCGGATGAGTCCATAGTGGCGCCGCCCCCTGTCTCGCAGGAGGACTTTAGATCTCATCAAGAGCTTCTTAGACGGGTGGCCTCGAATCTCCAGCTCCAGGCTGAAGAGATGGAGGAGCCGTCGGACACTTTGTTTAATGTCTTGTCCTCCTCAGCAGCGGGCTATGTGGCCTTGCCTCTTCACCAGGGGGTAGCCAATATTTCTACTGGACTTTGGCAGACCCCGGCTTCCCTGGCGCCCATTTCTAAGAAGGTGGAGCGGAAGTACTTCGTGCCAGCAAAGGGGCACGAGTACTTGTACACTCACCCAACCCCAAACTCGCTGGTGGTGGAATCCGTTCACCACCGTGAAAGACATGGCCAGCCCGCACCCACCCCCAAGGATAAAGATGCCAGGAGACTAGACATTTTTGGGAAAAAGGTTTATTCATCGTCGAGCTTCCAGCTCAGAGTGGCAAACCACCAAGCGCTGCTGAACCGGTATGATTTTAACTTGTGGGGGTCTCTGGCAAAATTCGAGCCTCTTCTCCAAGACAAGGACAAGAGGGAATTCAGAGCTCTGGTCGACGAGCGTGCGGTGGCAGCGAAAGCAGCTTTTCAAGAGGCTTCGGATGCGGCGGACACAGCGGCCCGTTCGATGGCCTCGGCTATCTCCATGCGAAGGGCGGCGTGGCTCTCGCTGTCGGGGCTGTCCACGGAATCCCAGTCCCTCATGCAGGACCTGCCCTTCGACGGGAAAGCCCTGTTTGCGGACCAACCAGACACTCGTCTGCATGGGATGAAAGACTCCCACACCACCCTGCAGACCCTAGGCCTGTATGTCCCGCCACCCAAGGACAAACCCAGGCCTCAGACCTTGGCTCCCCAAGTTAGGGGCAGATATAAGCCCCCGCCTAAGAGACCGAGGGAGCAGAGGTGTAGATTCCTGCGCCAGTCCCGTTCGGCCCCACGACCTGGCCCCTCGAAGGGCAAGAGGCAGGGGAAGAGGCGCTTTTGACTCTTTGCGGGGGCCACCGGGCCTGTTGCCCGGGAAACCCCCCAGTTAATAAAGTTGGTGTTTGGCAACCGTTTATCTGCCTTCCGAGTGCAATGGTCCCGTATAACGTCGGACCGGTGGGTCCTCAGTACCATCTCCAAGGGGTACATGTTGCAATTTATCTCGGCCCCTCTCCACCATCCTCTGTCCTGGGAGGTCCCCGGAGACCTGGAGCATGCCCTTCTTCTAAACCAGGAGGTGGCACGCCTCCTCACCCTGGGTACGGTGGAGAGGGTACCTCGGGAATTCCAGGGCAAGGGGTTTTACTCCCGGTATTTCCTGATTCCGAAGGCGAAAGGCGGGCTCAGGCCCATCCTCGACCTGCAGTATCTCAATCAGTTTCTGGTCCGTTGCAAGTTCCGTATGGTGTCCCTGGCCTCTATTGTTCCGTCCCTAGACCCGGGGGATTGGTTCGTGGCCCTGAACCTCCAGGATGCGTACTTTCACATCCATATTTTTGAGGGTCACAGGCGCTTCCTCCGCTTCCTGGTAGGGCAGGACCACTACCAGTTTACGGTCCTTCCCTTTGGCCTCTCTACGGCCCCCAGGGTTTTTACCAAATGCATGGCGGTGGTGGCAGCCCACCTCACGCGGAACGGGCTGCAAATCTTCCCCTACCTGGACGACTGGTTGCTCAAGGGCAAGTCTCGATCCCAGGTACAGGCCCAGGTGGACTTCCTCCTGGCCACTTGCAACAGTCTAGGCCTAGTGGTAAACCAGGACAAGTCCACGTTAGTCCCGGTTCAGCGCATACACTTCATAGGGGCGCTGTTAGACTCCATAGTGGCCAAGGCCTCTCTCCCCTGAGACAAGTTCGAGATGCTCAAAGGTCTCATAGCTTCAGTCACGGCCTTCCCCGTGATGACAGCAAGGGTGTGCCTTCAACTCTTACGCCATATGGCGGCTTGCACCTCGGTGGTGCGGCATGCCAGACTCAGGATGCGGCCCCTTCAACTTTGGTTGGCCTCCCAGTACTCTCAAGCCAGGGACGGCCTGGACAAGGTCGTCATGCTTCCAGCCGCGGTGGTGGCCGACCTGCAGTGGTGGTCCCTCCTGAGCAACATGTTGCAAGGGATCCCCTTCCGAGAGGCCCCTCCCTCAATACATCTCATGTTGGACGCCTCGGACCTGGGGTGGGGAGCTCACATGGGGAGCTTCCAGACCCAGGGCAGATGGTCAGCCACGGAGTTGTCCCTGCACATAAATGTCAGGGAACTCAGGGCGGTGCGCCTAGCCTGTATCTGCGGGGGAAGATGGTCAGCGTCCTCACAGACAATATGACCGCGATGTATTACATCAACAGGCAATGGGGCACGAGGTCCTCGGCCTTGTGCCAGGAAGTCCTAGACCTGTGGGAGTTCTGTATAGCCCACAACATCTCCCTGAGGGCCTTTCACCTACCCGGCATGCGCAATACGCGAGCCGATCGCCTGAGCAGGGTTTTCTTCCAACAGCACGAGTGGTCACTCCACAGGGAGGTTGCCAGGCAGCTCTTCCTAGAGTGGGGCACTCCCCAGGTGGATCTTTTCACCACCAACCAGAATCGCCTCTGCCCTCAAAAGCCCCCTGCCAGTACACATACCCCTCCAGCACCCCTGCAAATGCCCCCTCCCCCTCCAACACCCCCCCAAATACCTCTCCCAGTACACACACCCTCCAGCAGCCCCCAAAAGCCCCCCAGTACATGCACCCTCCAGCACCCCCAAATACCCCATCCCAGTACACACAGCCATCCAACACCCCCCAAATGCCCCTCCAAGTATACACACCTCTCCAGAACCCCCCAAATGCCTCCTCCCAGTAATCACACCCCTCCAGCATTCCCAAATGCCCCCTCCCAGTACACACACACCCCAGCACCTCCCAAATGCCCCCTTCCAGTACACACACACCCCTCCAGTACCCCCACAAAACCTCCTCCAACACCCCCAACTATACGCCCCTCCAACTCCCTCTCCCTTCCCCCATCCCCGGCAGTGCCCTCTTTTTGGGAACTTGAAATATGGTAACCCTAAAATGGGGGGATTACAGGCCTACAATAATATTATTTGAGAAAACCAAAGTTACTACTCTTTGTAAACTCAAAACACATTCAAAACTTAAAACAATTGTCTGAAAATGTTTTAATGCTAATATTTGCATCTATTTGACATTTTAGGTATGTACTTTCTCAAAGTCTCAGATGTAATTTATTACATATTTATTGAAGATTATTTTTAGGTTATACAGTGATTTTATTTTATTTTTAATTTAATGCTTTAAAAATATAAGCAATAGGCCCTGGGTATATTACACAGCATTGTATGTGATGGTTGAACAGGGCACTTGTGGTGAGACCTTGGCTATACCTTGACCAAGAAATTTGGACCTTGACTAAAAATTATGGCCTGCCCCTGGTCCAGACCAACAAATGTCATGGCTGACTTGCCAGTCCAAAGCATCCATCTGTGCCTGACAAGCCACCCTGTATCCTGAGAATATCAACAAAAGCCATATTCCCCCATCTTTACTATCCTATCTCTTTTCTCCCTCCTGTGTCTGTTTTGTCAAAAACAGGAAAATTACTATAGTTTCTGACTCAAAATTTAACAGAACTAATTGTTTCCTCTTCAAGTAGTGCCCCTATGGGTGCTCCACTATAGGTCTACGTGTGTCACTGCACTTCTGATCAGAGATCTTTGGTAGCAGTGTCCGTTTGGCCTGTGTGTACATTCTACCCACTTGTGCTCCACCTCGAGGCTAATTAGTGCTGTGTGGGTGAACCCCTGGTAATGTAGTACCTCCATCTGAAATCTGCACACACTCCACGGGGTTGGTTTCCTCCTTGGTTGCCTTCCTCAAGAATCTCAGAAATCTGCAGAGCAGCCACCTGGGCGTATGTGCATACCTTTGCAGACGTTAGCTTCAGCTATGCAGTATTATCATCAATAACAGACTCGACTCCGAAGCCCCAACCTCCCATCTGGGATACTGCTCAGGAGTCTCCTACACTGGAGCACCCATTAGTACACTACTCGAAGAAGAAGAGGGAGTTACTTACCTTGTTTGGAAACGATGGTTCTTTGAGATGTGTCCCCCATGCGTGCTCCACAACCTGCCCTCCTCCCCTCTACTTTGGAGTTCTTGATAAGGACTCTGTAGTAGAGAAGAAATTGAGGGTGGTTTGTGCACGCAGCACTAATTAGCCTTGAGGCAGCGTACGATGGGGGAGAGTGCATGTGCGGGACGAACAGACACTGCTACCAAAGATCTCCAGTCAGAAGCACAGGGACACACATATACCTATAATGGAGCACCCATAGGGACACATCTCGAAGAACCATTGTTACTGCACAAGGTGAGTAACCTCTTCCCCACCAAGAAGGACTTTTTGACAGAGTAATATTCACCATCTCTAAAGAGAGACTATGATAGGTTCTGATTGCTTGTTTTGCCCAACCACCCAATTTCAGTTTAAATACTTTTTGCCTTGTTTTGGTTCTTTTCCTTTTGTGTACATTTTCTATCTTTGGCAGGAATTTCCTACTGTGTTTGCCATGGTAGCAAGCAGCCTCAGGTCTCTGTATACCAAACCTTGTTTAACACTGTTTAATGCTGGACTGACAGGATAACGTTAACACCTTTAACTCTTTGAGGCAATTTATTCCATCAAAATTAATGCAACAGATTAAGAGATGTTTCAGGCTGCAGCCATACCAATATGCTGATAATTATTACATCTGTTTCTTTTTCATCAACCCAGATTCTACAGCTTTGTAGCTTTCACGGGCACCTGGTTGAAAACAAACTGGCTCAAATGCAAATCTTGTAAGACAGAAGTGATGCTTGCTCATAGGAGGAGGCATTTGGAGGACTGAGCAGAATCTCTGTCTGAAACATCTACAAGGTGTACATACTTAGTACAGGCTCTGGCTCCTATGGGATATGCATCATGGCTCCTGGATTGCTCCCAGAGAACAGCAGCGATTTTACTATCTACAATGGCTAGGAGACTCTGGCAATTCCTTTCAAATTCACACTCCACAATCCCCACATTTAGTTACTCCCAGGCTAGACTGCTGTAGCATGCTGTATGTAGGATTCCTCTCCCAAAGACTAAACACCACTGGCCCAATTCTCCTCTCATTTACACCATATTTTTTTTCTGGCATAACTATTGAATTCAGTGGAATTACTTCTCATTTACACTAGGATAAGTAAGAAAGAAATCAAGCCTACAGATTCAAATTACAGAAAGTACTGGGAGCTCAAAAAAATCTAGGAACAGTAATTTCTCCATAGAATCATAGAATATCAGGGTTGGAAGGGACCTCAGGAGGTCATCTAGTCCAACCCCCTGCTCAAAGCAGGACCAATCCCCAACTAAATCATCCCAGCCAGGGCTTTTTCAAGCCTGACCTTAAAAACCTCTAAGGAAGGAGATTCCACCACCTCCCTGGGTAACCCATTCCAGTGCTTCACCACCCTCCTAGTGAAAAAGTTTTTCCTAATATCCAACCTAAACCTCCCCCACTGCAACTTGAGACCATTACTCCTTGTTCTGTCATCTGGTACCACTGAGAACAGTCTAGATCCATCCTCTTTGGAACCCCCTTTCAGGTAGTTGAAAGCAGCTATCAAATCCCCCCTCATTCTTCTCTTCTGCAGACTAAACAATCCCAGTTCCCTCAGCCTCTCCTCATAAGTCATGTGCTTCAGCCCCCTAATCATTTTTCTTGCCCTCCACTGGACTCTTTCTAATTTTTCCACATCCTTCTTGTAGTGTGGGGCCCAAAACTGGACGCAGTACTCCAGATGAGGCCTCACCAATGCCGAATAGAGGGGAATGATCACATCCCTTGATCTGCTGGCAATGCTCCTACTCCTACACGTCCACTGCCTTCCCCTCATCCACAGAGCCAGTTATCTCATCATAGAAGGCAATTAGGTTAGTCAGGCATGCCTTGCCCTTGGTGAATCCATGTTGACTGTTCCTGATCACTTTCCTCTCCTCTAAGTGCTTCAAAATTGATTCTTTGAGGACCTGCTCCATGATTTTTCCAATGACTGAGGTGAGGTTGACTGGCCTGTAGTTCCCTGGATCCTCCTTCTTCTCTTTTTTAAAGACGGACACTACATTAGCCTTTTTCCAGTCATCCGGGACCTCCCCTGATCGCCATGAGTTTTCAAAGATAATAGCCAATGGCTCTGCAATCACATTCGCTAATTCCTTTAGCACCCTTGGATGCAGCGCAGCCGGCCCTATGGACTTGTGCTCATCCAGCTTTTCTAAATAGTCCTTTACCACTTTTTTCTCCACAGAGGGCTGGTCACCTCCTCCCCATGCTGTGCTGCCCAGTGCAGTAGTCTGGGAGCTGACCTTGTTCATGAAGACAGAGGCAAAAAAAGCATTGAGTACATTAGCTTTTTCCACATCCTCTGTCACTAGGTTGCCTCCCTCATTCAGTAAGGGGCCCACACTTTCCTTGACTTTCTTCTTGTCCCACACCAAAGACTCCTAAGTAGAGTAAGCTATCATAGGATAAGTTGAAAGATTCTTTCATGGATCACTTACTAGTTAAAGGATAGGAAACAAAGGGTAGGAATAAACTGTAAGTGTTCACAATGGAAAGAGGTAAATAGCCTGGACCTGCAAGGATCTGTACTGGGACCTGCGCAGTTCAACATATCCATAAATGATTGGGAAAAGGGGGTAAACAGTAAGGTGGCAAAGTTTGCAGATGATACTAAGGGTATGTCTACGCTGCAATTAGACACCCACGGTTAGCTCATGCTAGCTGACTTCGGCTTGTGAGGCGTGGGCTAAGGGGCTGTTTAATTGCAGTGTAGCCGTTGGGTCTTGGGCCCCAAACTTGGACCCCAAACTCTTGGACCCTCCCACCTCGCAGGGTCCTAGAGCCCATGCTTCGAGCCTGAATGTCTACACTGCAGTTAAACAGCCCCTTACCTCAAGCCTCCTGAGCCCAAGTCAGCTGGCACAGGCCAGCCATGGGTTTTTAATTGCAATGTAGCCATAACTATCTGAGTAATTTAGGGTAAGTCTAAAGGTGACAGCAAAGTGTTACAAAGAGATCTCACAGAACTGGGTGACTGGGCAACAAAATGGCAGGTGAAAGTCAATGTTGATAAGTGCAAAGTAATGCACATTGGAAAAAAATCCCAAATATACATATAAGTATGGGTTCTAAATTAGCTGTTACCACTCAGGAAAGAGATCTTGGAGTCACTGCAGTCAAAAAAGCTAATGATGTTAGGAACTATTAAGAAAGGGATAGATAAGACAGAAAATACCATAATGTCACTATATAACGCTATGGTCGCCTTGTCTCAAAAAGGTTTATTAGAATTGGAAAAAATACAGAGAAGGGAAACAAATATGATTAGGGGCATGGAACAACTTTCATATGGGGATAGATTAAAAAGACTGGGACTGTTCAGTTAGAAAAGCAATGACGGGGGGGATATGGTATAGATCTATAAATTCATGAATAGTGTGGAGAAAGTGTTATTTATTCCTTCACAAGAACCAGAGGTCACCCAATTAAATTAATAGGCAGCAGGGTTAAAACAAACAAAAGAAAGAATTGGCGAGTGAAATTGCGAGCCCGTTAGCGATAATTTTTAATGAATCCCTAAACTCGGGTGTTGTACTGCTTGACTGGAGATTAGCTAATGTAGTTCCTATATTCAAGAAGGGGAAAAAAAGTGACCCGGGTAACTACAGGCCTGTTAGTTTAACATCTGTAGTGTGCAAAGTCATGGAAAAAATATTGAAGGAGAGAGTAGTTACGGACCTTGAGGTCGATGGCGACTGGGACAAATTACAGCATGGTTTTACGAAAGGTAGATCGTGCCAAACCAACCTGATCTCCTTCTTTGAGAAAGTAACAGATTTTTTAGATAAGGGCAATGCGGTGGATCTGATATATCTTGATTTCAGTAAGGCTTTCGATACGGTACCGCATGAAGAATTACTGCGTAAATTGGAAAGGATGGGGATCGAAATGAAATTCCGGAGGTGGATAAAGAACTGGTTAAAGGGGAGACTGCAGAGGGTCGTACTGAAAGGGGAGCTGTCGGGTTGGAGGGAGGTTACCAGTGGAGTTCCTCAGGGTTCGGTTTTGGGTCCGATGTTATTCAATCTATT